>JALBCR010000919.1:0-137500 GCA_030710515.1 Abscondita cerata | reverse complement strand
AATTATGCGCAGACGTGGTTTTAAAGACAACAAATTCCTAAAAGCTTTCAGATTTTCTCTATGCTCTGAAATATTGCTCTAAAAGCGCTTTTAACCGAATACGAAAATTATAATAAAATTATAAACAAAATATAGCGCCGTTGTACTCTGCAACAACAGTAGAAAAACTCTGGGGTGAAATATGGTAGAAATGCAGTAGGGCGAGTCCCTTAGGAGACACTGTGAAAATATGCGGCTATAATTCACCCTGCCAGCCGCAGCCGCTCAGCGCACCTAATTATACTAACAACGTACTGCTGTCTGGCCTGAACCTTGTGACAACAAGAAAAGCGCACCACAATATTTATACCGCCATTATAACAAACCACTAAGATTTAACCCCCAAAATTTAATGTTCTACCACCACTCAGACTATAAGTGCCCCTTTACAAAAACCGACAACATAATGGACCCTCGGCTAGGACTATCCCAAATCGATTGCCGGTAACTCTTGTTGCACAAATTGGAAAAGTTGATACGAACTCGTCATCAATAGAGTTTTCACCTTCAACAAAAATCAAACGGTTAAAGACCATTTAATTAAAAGTTCTCATTTTACTATAAATACTTTTTTTTTAAATGATTCCATCTTGTCATTTCGTTTACAGAGAAATTTTCCAGTCTACGGTTTACTACGAACTCCTCACATCTACAGCTAACTTTGTTATAAAGGGATCTAAATCATCTAAAGTAGTCCAAAAAAGGTATATTCAATTTTTGTAACTTTTTATTTTTGCTCCTGACGCATTTATTTTTAATAAAGCAATTGCAACTAAGAAATGTTTTTCCGAGTGTTATTACATTACAGTATTATTTGCTAAACAGAAGAGAACCTTAGTGCAAACTGATTTAGAATTATTTAGATAAGGGATGATTATAGTAAGTGTTGAATACAGTGCGGACGTAAATAATCCCCCCCCCCTTCTTAATTCGGAACGGTTAACTTAACAGTTGTTTTTCATTTGCCAATTTTAAGTAACCGCTATACCGATGTTATAAAAGTAACAAGCGCCCTCATAAAAGTCACGTAAGAGTTTTTTTCCATTTCAAATCTAATAAACAATCATAAGTTTCACAAAACGCCGCCTTGGCAGGGGTGACAATAGATACTTCAAATTCGGGGGTTGAATTGAGGATGAAAATACGTTTTAAACAAGGTATCACTCGACCACCTTTCTTATTTAAAAAAAATCAAAATGGTATTCATCGCCATCTGGAAACTTAGAGCTATGTCAAAATGTAGTATTTTATACCTTATTATAACCCTCCAAATTTTAAATTGATATCTCAAATCGTTTCGAATTAAGAAGGGAGGAGACTGTTTAAGTCCTCCCTGTATATGTAATCGAGTACTGACTACACTTGGAACTTTGAGACGATACTGTAAGGACAGTATTTGTTACTATAAAATATTATTTGGAAATTTGTATGTTTACAATTAATTACAAGATAGAGAAGATATTGTTTTCGCGGACGTAAACTACTTGATTGTTACAAGTTTGTTGTATAGACATGCAAATATAAATAAAAAATAATACTTAAGAAATCGCTTAAAAACCTATACGAAGCTCATTCTCGGTGAGTGGGTCGCAAAAAGTCATAGAAGAACGTTAGTAGAGGTTTCTAATGTGACACTGGGCGCTACCTAGAGAGATCCTTCAGTCGTAGGTCTTAAAGAAAGTGAAATACACAAACTCATAGAAGAGAGATCAGAATATGTATTCTGACAAGTATCATATAACATTTAGTAAGACACAAAATGTAGTGAATATTTAGTACAATCTTAACGGTCTGAACTAATTTATCATACATGAATTGAACGTTTAAAAATTTAAGGTAAATAAACCCAGAATTCGTCGATTGTAAGGTTTTTCAATTTGCAAACGGTACCCGAATGTTTATTTTAAGGTGCAAAGAATTAAGTCGTAAATTCAATAACGCTTCGTAGGTGCATGATAGTAAGATAAATAAGAAAGATTAACTCTAAAATTGTAACACTTATCTGGGTGTGTCGAGGACAGTTTCTTCAGAGAATTGTAGTTCGCATCACCACGTAAGTCCGGATTAGATATTAAAGCGTGATAATGATAACGAGCCACCTTCTTGAAGTGACCCCACGTATTTATCAATTGTTAGAAGTATTGGACGTACATCCCTAAATGTTTAAAGAATTATTGCACCCTACCAGCGAGTCGTCCAGTAGTAACCACATGCGGGTTTTGAATTGTAAGTCAACTTACGGCGTTCATCAAACATGCGGAATTACAGTATCCTCTAAGATTGTTCCAAAACCTCAGTTACACATTTAATAACGAATAACGACATTAATTAATTAGAAGAAACAATTCAATTACCTCAAAAAGCCTAACCCGTAAGTTGAATACCACCAATATCAAAACGGAAGTGGCTAAAGTTCTCACCAGAATTCGTGTAGACAATTTCCTACTCTAAAAATTAGACACAAGAAAGGTTGGTTAAGAGTAAGGTTGGTTGCCTGTCGCCAGGGGCAAATAGATCATAATTCACTAATAATCCGACGCTTTATTCGAAAGGAGCGGTGTAATTAAATATGACTGTCACATGGTACAACCCAGGCGTAAGGCGACTGCTACTTGAAAACATTTGTCGTTGAGAAGGGTGCTTGTATTATCAGATTGGAGGATGTTTAGCCAAGCTCCGGAAACACATTACCTGGAGGCCAAGAAAATTGTCTTTTTCACTTCAGATTCCAAGGGGAGATTAGATATGATGAGTTCAATATTGATTTTATCCCACTCCTTTTGGATAGTTGGGAGAGACGGTACGTCGTTATTGATAGTCCACGTCCTGACAATATCTACATACTCGCTGATTGCAGTTAAGTTATCAATTACAGAGAACCTGACAAAGATCAACTGCGGTTAGCGGGTTTGGAAATAACAGTTGTCTAGATTAACTAGCATGTTTCTCAGCCAGTTTTTGGAACGTATCAGAGTTTTGCGGCGCCAAAGTGTGATCGGAAGCCAGCAAAGCAACTGCCCTTTTAATGTCTCCATCGGACACCATCGAATCTACACGGGCTGCTAGGGTAATCTTTAATTGACGATTGTATTTGGTATTGGAAAGACTTTCTTTGGTGCAGTTTTCTTTAAATAAGGCTGCAAGAAGTACTTTCTACTTCATCGGTATAGCCAAGGTCAAATACACAAAAAGGAGAAGTCGTTCCTAACTTTAAAAATCATTAAACGCAAGGCATTGGTTTCGTTTTTGAATTGTGATTTTCTATGGTTTGTCATTCCTCATCTAGTAAATGACGTTGGCAGTACTCACACATTTTTTTGAATGGTTTTGACAGCTACTATTTTGCAAGACCGGCAAACGTCGAAGTCATGTGTACAAAGGCATGATTTCAGAAGTAGGGGTTTTTAATTTATTCCATTGTTCAAGTTATTTTTGTTTGTCAATTCCTTCTGTAGCTTATCGCAACTTGCCGAAGCCGTCATTTTGTCAAGTCGGCTACAGACGGGCTGGTCTGAGTCGTAAGCCACCACCGGTGTGCTCCATATTCCTACTATTCAAATTAATCCGATTTAGGTCTGACCGAGGCGACGTGCACCGTAAGGTCAAGTGGAATTTGGCATCGCCTTTCCTGTTGTGTCTTATCTGCTCGGCCTTCGCTGGACCTTCCGCGATTAATTTTGAGGTTGAACGAAGGTTAGCATCGCTAATTTCGTCGTAATATCCTAGAAAATTTAAGAGGGGCTCATCACATAATTTACAAACCAGAACATTTAGACAAAGAAGTGCAGATCCAAGAAACTAATTTTTGTTTTTAACTAAAATAATCTGATTTTTATTCCTCAAAGTTGTTGAAGCAAGCAACAATACACCGAAATGTATATGAAGAATACACAGACCTGCAAAATTGCACTTTTCTGTTTTAAGAATGAGTGGGGGTGATTGTTGTGGATTTTTTGCGCTGAAAACGAATATTACCTAGAAATTACTCAAACAACGTCAGATTTTTTTTTAAGTTTAGCTTAAATAGTCAAAAAAATGTCTATTTTAATGATTTCTTTTTTTGACCTATATTCATGCGCCATATTTACACTTTATCAGAGTATTAAAAGCAAGGAGTTTATTTGAGATAATTTGCTGTTTGTTCATTTGAATTTACACTCAATTCTGAGAAATATGAAACGATAGTGTATAGTCCAAAAAAGGAAAGAAAGTAACAAAACCAAATGAAACTCTTTTTCTTTAAGATTGAAGTTTACACTTTCCTAAACCTATTTTGCAATAAAACGAAAAAAATCACGGTGAGATTGTTTAGCTCTATTTATCTCAAAGAGTACTTGGTCCACTATGTTTTTAGAAGGTTCGAAAAAAAAGATGCTTGATTTGTGTTAAAACTGATACGATGTTATTACAATTATAATTTTATTTTTGAATTATTAGAATTATTGGTCCATACTCACCGCCACTTTTAAATTTTTGAAGTACTTTTAAAAGTAGTTTTAAAATTAATTTTAAATTTGGAAGTATTCACCGCTACTTTTGAGCTCAAAAATTACTTTAGCAACTGTATTTAAAGACAAAGTGAATTGCATATGTAAACATAGTCAGGTCTAAGCTTAATGGCAAAACTAACCTTTAATTTGATGAAAATACAAAATTGTAATTAAAGTATTTGTAGAATTAATGAAATTGTGTGCATTCAAGAGTGAGAATGAAGACAGTTCATACCGTTGATCATTATTATATAGCATTTAGAAAAACAAAAAATGTTTAAGTGTAATATTTACATTGCTGTAAAAATATTGTTATTAACTTCTTCGATATTCGAAATGTTGACGGGAGTGGTGACTGAAAACGTATAAAAAAAAGCTAATCTATAAACTAAGAAAAATGCCAACAGTTAACTGTAACGGCATGTGTGTTAAAGTGCAAACCGCTATCTAAGCGATAGCTTTAATGCTTGTACCACACGTTGCCGATAAAGCCAAGATAACTTGTACAGAAGTACACACGCAACAAAAGAACACCTGATGCAGCATTTCGCTCTTATTGTGAGCTCATCAGAGGTGTATACTTAAGTGCGGTATACGACTGTACAAGACGGCGGTTGATCTTTTAAGCTCTCGTGGAGCAATGAACATAAGTAAAATGTCTGTCTTGCGACATCTCGTGTAAACATTGACACGTATGAATAGTATAATCTAAGAAAAATGCCAACAGTTAACTGTAACGGCATGTGTGTGTTAGTGCAAAGCGCTATCTAAGCGATAGCTGTATATCGCACTTAAGTATACACCTCTGATGAGCTCACAATAAGAGCGAAATGCTGCATCAGTTGTTCTTTTGTTGCGTGTTTACTCTGTACAAGTTATCTTGGCTTTATCGGCAACGTGTGGTACAAGCATTAAAGCTATCGCTTAGATAGCGGTTTGCACTTTAACACACACATGCCGTTACAGTTAACTGTTGGCATTTTTCTTAGTTTATACTATACATACGTATCAATGTTTACACGAGATGTCGCAAGACACATTTTACCTAATCTATAAACTTTGGTTTTAGTTAAAAGATATATAATAAATTCTCATATTCTCCTTAAATTTTTATATCCGTTTCTGAGTGTTACACACCCTTCTGCAGTATACATGGTGTGCTTAAGAGTAGACATATACAGTTAAGAGATTTTCTAAGCAATATTAAACTATCGATAGTTAGTTTGTCATTTCTTTGTGAGGAAATGTGATCGGAAAATTTTATGTTCACATCAGCATTCAAATCCCTGCACGCCCCAACCACACAAAAAAAAAAAAACTTTAGAATGTAAAATAACATCTTCTATTTAAATAAGTCAAGTAAATTTTAATTAAATTTTTTTTTCTCGCCCTGTATTAATATTCTCACAAATAATAATGAGAGAATAAGGAGACACGCTTGTAAGCAAATGTTCCTTGGGACATTATCTATTGGAGAAAAATCGATTAGAAAATGGACACTTGATAGGACGACCATCGATAAAATTCCCACTGTTCTAGAAAATGAACACTCTTCAGAAACCGATTGTCAGAAAATTGTTTGTAAGTTTCTAGAACATTTGCCGAAGGTAGAGTCACATTACTGTAGATCATAAAGTCGAAAACTTGATTTGGAATCAATATGGAATAGTTATAGGCACTTATATACCGTATTCCGTAAAACCTGTAAACAAGAAAGTAGAACAGTATGTTCCTGGAGAACATTCATGAAAGTGTTCAAGTCTATGAATCTCGACATCTACTCTCCGAAAAAGGACCAGTGTAATTCATGTATGATGCACAAAAATGGAAATTTAGATGACACTCTTTATGAAGCACACATCACTAGAAAAAATCAAGCACGAGAAGAGAAGAATAAAGACAAAGAATCTGCAACCTCCTCTGGCGATGAAAAGATCTGCGTTTATACCGTGGATCTCCAGGCGGTTTTGTTGTGTCCACGTTTACAGGCATCATCAATTTACTTTAAAACCAAGTTCAAGGATCACAATCTGACATTCTACAATTTGAACGATAAAGATGTATCTTGATTTTTATGGCATGAGGCCAATGGAGGTTTAGAAAGCGTTTGCTTCAGTTATGATGAAATTCCTTCTAGGTGAAATCGAAAAACACAAACCTTCAAAAATTGTAATATGGAGCGACAAATCATGTAAGTAATCAAATTCTCTCCTCGAGTTTTCTATAGAGAAAAATATAACGGTAGAACAAAAATATTTGGAAGTGGGTCATACCAAGATGGAGGTTGACTCCATTTATAGCACTATTTTGTATACATTTTTTCTCTTGCCCTTTATTTAAAAGGGTTTTCCTCGGTGAGTTTAACTTCAAGTTTGCGCACCCCTAAAACCAACCCTTTCGTCGCCATCTTGGATTTGGTGTTTTTTTTTTGATAATTTTATATCTCGCGTTCTGAGTATCCACAGTCATAAACTTAGTGTCTTTAGATTCGATTTGAGTTATATTTTCAAAAACATTATATGACAAAAAACTATGCGTTTAACGGAAAAAAAGTTATTGCTCTTCAAAGTCGATAGAAAGACTTAAAAAAGAGTTTTTTTTCCTTCTCGGCTCCTAACTTTTTTCTAGTCCACCTGACGCTTTTTCGTGAAGAAACTTTATTATAGATAAAGTAATTTCTAGCATTTACAAAAAAAATTATCCCGATACGACTATTTCTAGTCCGTCAATCGAGGCGCAAAGTTGCTATGTTCCGGGTGGGATTTTGAAATATGCTAAATAGCGCTCGCGCTCCGCGCTGCATTTCGTCATAACACGACTTGTCTTCCGTTCATTTATTAAAATAAACGATTGTTATGCACGATATGTTGTTTAAGCATACCTATTTGTTCAATAGAAATTTTGTTGGAGTGCATTTTTATTTAAAAATGAACATTTGGATGAGTTCAATGACGACTTTATTCTTTCCAAATATTATTCAATTACACTATTGCTGCTTGTTACTAATCTATTGGTACAGTAAGAAATCCCTTTGTTTAAACGCAGAACTGTGTTTATATTAAAACAATTCATATTTCGACAGGTTTTACCTTTATGAAGATATTTTGTTCTGCTTTTTCTGAACTCAATTCCGCACTACCCTACTACCCTTGAGGTTGAGTTCACGACGCGTTTTTTTTTCGTGTGGTTTCCCCGATAGACCGACTCCACAGTTTTCACTTTTTCTTTAGTAAATTTCTCACCCTGCCATGATATTGATAGCCATCGTCATTTTCATTCTCACTTATCACAGGTGATTAGCTTGCTTTTGGTTTTAATGAAGCGGTTGATCTTGGTAAAGGCACCATCGTTGTAAGTTCGTCATCAACTTCGCCGTCTTCGTCATTCAAGTCCTCTACATCTTCTTCCTCACTTGTGCAGGTTTATCCACAGCAAATTTTGCACAAAACAGAACATTTCAAACCTGCTTTATTAAATTCACAATCCCTGCTACAGTTGGTTGTACATCCACCGAATACAAAGTCCAGAAGTATGCGTGGTATCGGTTCCTGATCGGTTGTCATTTGTTCCAAGTGCATTTATCTCTGCATCGATTCACTTTTGCACTTGATGATATGTTCGAAGGAAATGTTGCCTCGCTGCCGAGCTCGTGGGAGGTAAACGCAATAAGTCAGTTTTGGTTTCCAGTTCTGGTTGCGAAAACGAGCAGCGAGACAACATTTCCTTCGAACATATCATCAAGTGCAAAAGTGAATCAATGCAGAGAAAAATGCTCTTAAAGCCAATCACCACCGATTAGGAATCGAAACCACGTAAAGTTCTGGACATTGTATCCTGTAGATGTACAACCAACTGTAGCAGGGGCTTGTGGATGTCAAAAAGCAGGTTTGAAATGATCTGTTTTGTGTAAGACTTGCCATGGGGAAACCTGGGCGACCGTGAATGAAGATGTTGATGACTCAAATGACAAAGACGACAAAGTTGATGAAGATGATGGTTATTAATATTATGACAAAGTGAGAAATTCACTAAAGATAAAGTGAAAACGGTGGAATAAGCTTATCGGGAAAACCACATGAACTCAAGCGTGGTGCGGAATTGAGTTTGGAAAAAACAAAAAAAATATGTTTATAAAGTTAGAACCTGTTGAAATATTAATTGTTTCAATATAGACACAGTTCTGCGTTTAAATTAGTTAAATTAGTAACAAATAGCAATAACGTAATTGAATAACATTTGGGAAGAAAAAGTCATCATTAAACCTATCAAAATGTTAATTTTTTAAATAAAAATTCACTCCAACAAAATTTCTTTGAAAATATATAAATATTTAAAGAATGTATAATGCATAATAATCGTTTATTTTAATAAATGAACGGAAGACAAGTCGTATTACGACGAAATGCATCGCGGAGCGCGAGCGCTATTCAGCGTATTTCGAAATCCCGCACGAAACATAGCAACTTCGCGCTTCGATTGACGAGCGAGAAATAGTCGTATCGGGATAATTTTTTTTGTAAATGCTAGAAATTACTTTATCTTTAATAAAGTTCTCTCACAAAAAGCGTCAGGTAGACTGGAAAAAAGATAGGAACCGAAAAGGAAAAAAACTTTTTTTTAAGTCTTTCTGTCGACTTTGAAAAGCAATAACTTTTTTCCGTTAAACGCACAGTTTTTGTTATATAACATTGATGAAAATATAACTCAAACCGAATCCAAAGACCCCAAGTTTATGGCTGTGCGATAATCAGAACGCGAGGTATGAAAATTCCAAAAAAAACCACCAAACGTAAGATGGCGGAGAAAGGGTTGGTTTTAGGGGTGCGCAAACTTATGGTATAAGAAAGAAAGAATGTATACAAAATTGGTGGGTTACACCTATAAAAATTTCATAATTGCACTCGACTATATAGAAAGGAAGTTAGGACGAAAACGGGACGTTTTTATTTCTGCTGACTAATACATATTATTAAATCAGCCAGAAAAATGCCATCGCCATACAATGTCATTACATTGACATATCAAGATTTCTTTAAATATGAATCAAAAATTTATAACAGTATTCGATCTGGCTCTAAAACTGGAGATCCGTATGTTACTGACATTTGTGCACTATAGTACTTGCCAGAAGGCATTATTCGGTGCAAATTGAACTTCACAGATATGTGGACTGATATACCCAGACGTCCCTCACGGAATTCTTACCCTGCCGAACATCCACCGTTAAACGAGGATGTATTGATATCTAGTTAGCCTAGATCAGTTTCTTGCATAAACAAAATATTGCGTTACCATAGCAACGAACAATAACTTATTAGAAGTGTCAGTGTAAAGTTTGACGTCAAAAAAGTAAACCAGAGTCACGCAATAAATTAAATGAAAAAGATGTCCACCGAAATTGTGAAAATGGAAAAATTGGAGTATCGAGCCATCATCAAGTACCTGTATTTAAAAGGGTTAAGAGGTAAGCAGATTTACGAAGATATGCTTAATACCCTTGGTGATCAATGTCCTTCGTATGCGACCGTCAAAAATTGGAATGCAAGCTTCAAAAGAGGTAAATTTTCCATTGAAGATGATGACCGATCGGGAAGGCCAGTTTCTGTGTCAGTCCCCGAAAATATCGATGCAGTTCATGACATGATTTTATCAGACCGTCGAATTGGGCTAAAACGGATATCTGAAGCACTGAATATTTCATACGAACGCGTTCATCATATGGTTCACGTCAATTTGGACATGAGAAAATTGCTGCAAAATGGATCCCCAAATGTTTGAATGTTGACCAAAAGCGTGCAAGGGTAGAAGCATCGCGTTCGATCTGTGCTCGATTTGAAAACGATGTAGACTTTTTAAACCGAATTGTTACTATGGATGAGACTTGGGTACATTTCTACGATCCAGAAACAAAGCAACAATCGATGGAATGGCGACACTCTGGTTCTCCAAGACCTAAGAAGTTTCGTGTCCAAAATCTGCTGGAAAAGTTCTTGCTTCAGTTTTTGGGATTGCCATGGAGTAATCATGATTGATTTTTGGATAAGGGTAGAACAATAACTGGAGATTACTATTCGACATTACTGACCACTCTACGGGAAAATATTAAAGAGAAAAGACGCGGAAAGCTATCCAAAGGTGTTTTGTTTTTGCAGGACAACGCCCCTGCACACAAATCTCATGTTGCCATGCAAAAATTCGTGATTTAGGGTTTGAATTACTAGAACACCCCCTTATTCACCCGATTTGGCTCCGTCCGACTATCACCTCTTTCCTCAACTGAAAAAAAGTTTAAAAGGTCGTACATTTTCTTCCAACAAGGAGGTAATAGAAGCTGTGGAGGTCTGGTTTGCAGAGCAAGAAGAAACATTTTTTTAAAGGTCTAGAGACGTTGCAGGTTCGCTGTAATAAATGTATCCAATTAAGAGGAGAATATGTTGAGTAATAAAATATTTTGACATTGAAATTTTGTTTGGTTCTATAGTAGGCTAAGAATTTTTCAATATATCCTCGTATAATTCACCATGTGCCATTGAGTTGTCTTGCATCTGCAAGAACTCAAATTGTTAAAGCCTGCAGACTATCACCCTTTTTATGATACTTTAACTCATCCAAATTGTATTTCATTTGAAGAATGTGTTCATTTGCGTTCAGCTTCAAACACAAAAAATAATCGATGTTAGTGATTACACTGCCCAGCAAACATAGTAACAGCTATAACGGCCCGTAGTTGGGAACATATCGGCAATGCATATTGATGGACCCCTACTTGGCCATAGTTAGGCCGTTTACAGTGTACATTTAAATTTTAAATATACCGCCATATTTGATCGTCAATACCGGTTCTTTACCGCGTTTTATATTTTTGTGTTTTTTTGTATGTGGCGTAGTTCAACACATCTTTTCTCTGTTAGTTATGGATTTATTATTTGAAGGCGATATTGTTCAGGTCAAAAAGTAAGTATCATTAGTCATTATTAATTGTACACGTGCTAAATGATTTTTACGTTAGAGGTTAAATTTCCCTATTTATCGAATTACATTGACAAAAGATGCCTAACGATTTTAAATTAAAAAGTAAAAGTTATCAATATAGAATAATTAAAAAGAGAGTTCAACAAACTCTAGAACTGGCGAGTGTAGGTATTAATCTTATCGCACCATCTACAAGCACCGGGACAAGCACCTCTCAAGAAAAACAATCCCAAATGCAGAAGTAAATACTAGTAGTAAATTGTGTTGTTTAGAATTAGAAAAGTCTATAGTCTAAAAATAAAAAATAAAATAAAACAAAAAAAAAAAAAAAAAATTAAATAATGATAAACACTATCAGGAATTATCCAGGATTCAACAGAAAATCACTTTTAGACATATCAGAAGCTCAAATTCCATATTATTTTTAAGTAATTGGGCTCTTAAAAATAATGTAACTTCATTTAGCTGTTTCGGAACTTTTAGCATGGTTCAAAACAAATCCTGAGATTAGTTCCCTTTCGAAAGATGCAAGAACATTGTTAAAGACACCGCAGACAATTGCTGTGTCTGGGATGGGTTCTGGGAATTTCTTTTACTTTGGCCTTACCGAGAGAATTACTAAAACATTGCAAACATTTGAACTTCAAAATAAAATATTTCTTGATTTTAATATTGACGGTATTCCGATACAAAAAAGTACGAATAATTCCTTTTGGCCTATACTTTGTAAAATTTATAATTTTGAAAATATGTCACCTTTCCCAGTAGCAGTTTTTTGTGGAAGTTCAAAACCACCTTTAAAAGAATATTTTTGCAAATTTGTCAACGAACTAGGTTGCCTGTTGAAAGATGGGATCATGTATAAATCGACAGCTATAAAGGTTGAAGTAAAGTAAGAACATTCTGTTGCGATGCACCAGCTCGTTTATTTGTTAAACAAACTAAAGGCCACAATGGATACTACGGTTGTGACAAATGTACAACAAAAGGAATGTATATGAGAATAGACGGATGGTATTTTTAGAAACAAATGCACCCCTACGTACAGATGAAATGTTTTCATTACCAACTCAATATGATCATATAATAAATCACTCCCCACTAGCGACACTGAACATTGGATTAACATCAAAATTGTGTGTGCTTAGGAGTTATGAGAAAGTTGCTATTTGAATGGCGAGATGGAAGCCATTTATATAAAATCAGTAACAGAAATATGCAACTCTTAGATGAACGAATAAATGTTCTGCAGAGGTCTTTGTCAGTTGAATTTAATCGAAAACCCAGAACTCTAAAAGAACTGGGAAGATGGAAAGCAATTTTTATTATATATAGGACCTGTCTTTCTAAAAGACATTTTGCCAAGTCATGTTTTTGGTGTTGCTTAAGTTTGCCGTTACAATTTTGCTAAATGAAAACTTAAATAATACATATAATACTTATGCTAATGAATTATTACAACTCTTTGTGAAACATAGCGTTAAAATATATGGCTCTACGTTTTGTGTGTATAATGTACGTGTTTTAATATATCTTGCTGCTGATGCTAAAAAGTTTGGTTCATTAAATAGTTGCAATTGCTTTCCTTTGAAAATTATTTAGGTACTTTAAAAAAAAAAAAGAAGTTTTTTTTTCTCTTAAAAAAATAGTGGTGCGTCTATGAAGAAGAAAATTGTTCATTTCAACAAGAAAGAAAAGAAATGGAAAACAACATTGTATCTCATGAATTGGATAATATTCTACCAGATTTACTTCTGCTTTATAATGGTCACTTTTATAGAAAATTAATTTTGGTAGGTAGTTTAATTGACGTAAAGAAGGAAGGAGATAATTATGTGATAATGAAATCAAGCACAACGTTTAAAGTAAAACATATAGTAAAACAAGCAAATAATATAAATATTATTGGAAGTGAATGCCAACATATTAAACCATACGCAGAATATCCAGCAAGATAGTTCTTTTTTAGCAATGAATGTTATTAAAATCGAAAATAGTAATCAAGATTGTGTCCGTAATATCGACCAAATTTTATGTAAAGGAGTAGTTATACCATTTAAAGACGATTATTTTGTATCTGCTCCTTTAATTGTAAATTCATCTAAATGTTATCTTGTTTATATAAGTATTTGTATTAACCGGGTTTTTTATAAGTAATTAGGTACATATTAAAACTGACTGATTTAATTGAATCTAATACTTTATTTTATTTTAGGGAGTACCTAGTGGTTGAATTTCCTGATGAAGTAATAGATGGAAATATCCCAATGTCTATAATTTCAAGTACATGGACATTTCAAAAAAATGGCGGTTATTATTGTTTATGACCTAATTATCTTAAATCGGGCGGAACAAGAAATAAAACTGTTGAAAACCATGCTAAACTAAAAATTAATAATTGTACAGAGTGCCAAATTCATATTAAATATAGAACTGGTAACAAAGTTTTAAGTTTCAACTTGAATCTATATAAATAATGTGTTTTACAGGCGTATACCAAAAGGCGGTAGACAGATTTAAAAATTTGGAAAGCAGTTCATCGCTTTCACAAACAGACTCTGGAGAAGAAAATATCCGCAAAAGAGCGTACCAAACAGTTTGGTTCAAGATTACATTGTTAGCAATCTTTCCTCGGATGAGGAGCTACTAACTGCACCTAAAATACCACGTACAGAAATTATACATAGACCTTTATTACCGCTTCAAAATTTTACACCATCTAACAGGGTTAATACGCCAATTTCTAGGTGTAGCACACCCATCACTACAATAAATGGACAGTGCCAAGGGTGTAGCAAAACTGAAGGTAAAAGATGATTCCTGCTATTACTTACCTGTTACTTTTTTTTATTTTACAGTATTAATAGCCGAAGTAATAAAAAATCAAGAAATAATGAAAAAAGCATTAATAATTTACTTCATTTACAAATGAATAACGGACACTACAATAATGTAGTAATTGGTAATACTTCTACATTAAAAACATGTATAACCAAAGAAGAACTAGAAAATTTGGACTCATCATTGGAGGAAAAAGACTACATGATGAAAATCGTACGCTAAGACACACTGTGAAATAAAATAATAGAATAAGTGTTTTAAAACAGGTTAGCGTTCTGCATCTTATTGGTGGAAAAGATGTAGCTGACACTACCAGAAAAATTTTAAGTAAAATTATCAGCCATCAATTGGCGCTACAATATAGGTGGTCAGGAAAAGACAAACTCTGTTTTTCCAAGTTGAAGAACCTAATAAAATTAATAACTGGTATAAAGTTTCTACTCTTATAAAATACAATATAATTACGTTTTTTTTAGTTTCTGTGCGAAAAAATGCCATCTGTGCATCTGCAACTCAACAAGAAGTTGAAAATTGCATAAAGCCTTGGTTTCGAAATGCTGCAGATAGAGCCGGAGGCCGCAACAAAAAAACAAAAAAAGAAAGTAGGTACTTAATTAATAAAGATTATCAATTTAACATATAAATTTGAAAATTGCAATGATTTTTCTAATTAGTTCGTAGAATATACTATTAATGGAAATATATTATTAGTACATAAGTATAATCAGTTTACTTTACCTAACGATATATAAAAATATTGAGTTTGTTTATGACAAAATTAGTTTAGTAAAAGTGCAATTATTTAATTTTAGATTAGTTTTGATTAATGTTTTGTTACTTATAAGTATAATTATTTCCATGAATGTTTTTATATTTTCTAGTATTCGTATAATAATGCTGTTGGTGTATCAAGTGTAAACTATATTTAATGCGATCAAAATATCATTGTGCATTAATGTAATTAATTGTAAGTGCGATAATTATTTAATCGGTAAGGAATTCGGGGCTAGTAACGGTAATTCAACGCATTGCGATGCTGGTTGTCTACGGGCCCAGTATCATATACTGTTGTTGTGCCACATCTGGTCCGGCTTATGGCCTGAGTGACATATACGTTTCGGCCCAGCACCTTTTGCTAGTACTGGAGCAGCATCTGGACTTCTGGTTAATATGCACCAAGCCAGTAGTTGGCCAAATTCAAACTGTTTGTTGGGTGATTACTTTGTTTTTTGTTTTTTAAGAGATTTTAGTTAGATTTTTTAAAGGTTTTAATTAGTCACTATATGTACTTACTAATTTAATAAAGGAAAAAAAAACAATTAAGTAATTTTCATTAAAACAGGAAATGGCAAAATATCTTATGTCAGATGAAATTAGACAATTTTTAGAATCATAACTCAGGAATAAATAACTGTTCATAACCAACTGTTGTTCACAATAAAAGTCTGATCTCCATATTTTCTGAAATTACAACTCTTAAAGTAACAAAAATATTCTATTTTTTTACCTCCTGAAAACTTGTTGATTTTGACATACGACCTATTGCAGTATCATCGACGATATATAGTTCTAAAAATGGCGGTGAATCTCAAGTATGTTTAAAATTGTGTTTAAGTTAAAAGTAATTTTTACTAAATCTACTTTTAGAGACAGATGTAGAATCATCGGTGAATACGGCACATTGTGTTTTGTAAGAATATTCCTAATCGGCTTTCTTGTTTGCATGATACGTACTTTGGTGAATGTAAATTTTATTTAATCATTTTAAATTTTGTAAACTTTTGCAACTTTTATATAAACGTTACTTTCCCAAAATTCATTAGTATTTAAGAAGTTTTTGTATGAAAGGGTAAACAATAAAAGTTATTCCTAAATAATTATTAGAAGACATTTCAAAAATGTAATTTATGTTATCCTATAAAGTCATACAATTTATTTTCAATAAACCATAATAAATCATATCTTACATACCGTTCGAAATTATACATCTATAAATTAATTTTCAAATAAATAAATTCTTAAATTAAAAAAAAAGTACACGTTTCAGAACAAGGTTTAAATTCGTACATGCGGAAGACAATGGAGAATGCTGGACAATGCTAACACTTGAAAATTTGTTTGCTTGAAGTAATAAAACTTTACAGCCGGTAAGACACTATAAAACTTTACGATTTGCATAGATATTTTAAAAGTTTCGACGTAGTTAGGTGTTTGTTAATAATTATTATTAAGAAGACAAAACGAAAATAAATGTCAAGTTTAATCACGTAATACTTTAAGTAGTCCCGGTCAGTGATTTTTTTATGTTCAAAGCTCAGCAATTTAATTCCGCTGATGTGTTGCTTCTACTACTTCATTTATATGTGCCTTCTACATAAATTTCATTAACGAATATCCATTTCCTAAATTGATATTATAGAAATTGATCTTAAGAGTTCGAAAAAGTAAATATTTTTATTTATTTAAGATTTTACCCTAAAGTTTAATATTATATTAAGGTCTTATATATTTATTACACCAAAATATTTTTTATCCACAATCACCATATTATAGAGCTATTATTATGCCATTATGAAACGTATTATAACACCTATAAAACGCTAGTGTTTTATATTTCATAAAACATTAGTGTTTTGTAATATATAAAATTCAAGAAAAATTTGCAGAAAATTTAGTAATTATTTATTACATTCACGTTAACATCAAAAGTAAACTTATTTGCAATATCAGGATTTACATTACCACAAACCACGTTTGAGGAAGACTGCATCGCGGAGATCTCTTGCATTGTGCTGGATTTTCCTTGAATTTTTCTAGCAATACCGATTTTATTTGACTCGCTTTCTTCTATATACCCCTCAACAACACTAGATGACCTCAACGCTCCGTACCTCTTAAGAGTGAGAATATCACCACCAGCATTAGCCAACAGAGTCGCCGAAGAACGGCGCATACTATGGCCCGTGTAGGATTTAGCGTCTAGAAGTTTTAAGAAAGAAGCAATCTGTGAGGGATTCTGGAAATAGTGTTAATTCCCACAGGTTGCACGGTGCATTTTGAATTTATATATCGCAAAAAAATCTTCCCTGCGAAATAGTACTTTTAGGACGTAGGCGTATGTATTTCTTGAATATCTCCATAACATTAACAGAGAATCCTTCGTCTAATACAGTGAAACTTCTTGACCTATTGGTCTTTGTTTCTGGGATGGACACATAGATAAAAGATCCTTTATCTTTCACATGTTCAATATTTAAGTTTACCAGTTCATCGCATCGTAAACCTCCACACACACCCATTATGACAGCAACCTAGAAATATTTAAAATAATTAAGATACCAATACAAAAGAAAAGAAAATTGGTGTTGTACCTTCATCATTAAGTACTTTTCATCAGATGCTGTTTTCAAAAATTGTTCGATGTGTCCCCTCTCAAGCACTTTTGCCTTCTTTGCCTTGTAGTTTTTTGATTGGCTCTTGGGATAAGCAATTAATTTGCCGTATTTTGATATGTCAATATTTCTATGCACATTCAAAGTTGCTCTTAACATTGAATATTTCGTCCACATCGACGAGGAGGCAAACTTGCTTCATACATTTAAAAATAAGCCAACAGGACGTCCTCGTTTATGATGTTTGCACCTCTTTTCTCTCTCCATTCATTAAAGGTAGCAAATTCTTTTATGTATGCATCTTTAGATTTGGCCGGCAACAGTTGCAGGGTTACTTCTTCAGCTTCTGCTTTAATTTCTACCGGCAAAGAATCACTTTCTGACATTTTTCAAAACGACGCACACAAACGATTTCTAATTTTTTCACAAATATTGTTTTAATAAACAAGCATCCTAGCAACTAATAATGCAAAGCCGCCCAAAGTTTCACAAAATTTTCTAATATTTGCTATTACATTGAAATTTTAGAACTGTCAGATTACTTATTTTCAATTAAATTGGTTTGATTGTGGATAAAATCTTGTATTACATTCGTGCTTTAGTGGCACATTATCCCCTTAAGAAAATTAAACTCGAACTTGGTTCTCGCGATTAAAAATTCTTGCGTGGATAATCTGTCTACTAAAACACATATACAATAAATAGCTATACCCCACTTCATAAACAAGTTAAACTGTATTTTCAGTACTCGTCGAATTTTAAAGCCAATAATAAATTACATAACGTTTTAGGCAAAAATTGTTTAAATTTTCATTTCTTCTACAACATATAGGTTTTTAATACCCACTTTTTATAAATTCTTAGACGTTTATTTTATTTTTAGAGCTAATTTTTTATGTAGCTGAACATACATTCTTAAACGTTTATCAATATCGAAGCGTTGTGGAGATTTCAGAGAATTGTCAAATGTACTTTAAAATTGAATTAACGTTGAAGCAATGTCAAATGTACCTATTTATTTTCCCAATAGTATGGGCATTTCAATTCATTGGTGTGTTCATGTATCCCACCATAACCTCCCTAATACCCATACCACAGCAGCAGAATATCTTCTGCAATTGGTCGTAACTTCGGTTTCGTAACGGCGAGAATGGCGAGAATGGCCAGACATAACCGATTCATTCAAAACAAATTAAATTAATTATTTACAAAAATATAGATTTATTCACGTTTTTCGTTTCGGTTAAAAATAATATTATTTAAACATAGTTTTGAAATTGCGTAATATTTGTCAAGCTATGACTAGCCCGACTAATGGTTGCAACGTTATCTTTTTTGAATTAGTAACTTCAAAAACGACGCTCGAGAGATACTCTGTTGTGTGTTTATTATGCTGCGCTCATCTATTGGGTACATCAACATTTATCTACGATATATTAAATCAAATATTTTACTTTTTATGACAATTAATCAACAAAAAATTTTAATACATCAAAAAAATACAGGGTGTTTTCTAATCGAATGTCAATATTTAAGGAAGCAATTTTTGAGTTCATTTTATGTCCTACACATCTTAACTTTTGAGGTATAGGGTGGCAAAGTTTTCAAAAATAATTTAGATATTTTAATGAAATTTGGCATACATGTACTATGGGTTAAGAAGCATTTTTTAATGAACCACATTTTTTTTTATTTCCACCAGTGGCGTTTGCAGGGTATATGTCTTGCAATAAGAAAAAGACAAAGTGAAGTCTATTTCCACTTCAAAAAAATGAACAAGAATAGACTGAGCAAACAAAAATTAAACGGGGAGTAGTTTAGACTAGTGCAAGAAAATATGTTTACATCGCCAAATGAAGAATATTAACCTAACGCACATGCGGACGTACCCTAACTGCTGTTAAAATACTTCAATAAGAATTTGGAAATACGGAGAAAGATAAACTGAAAGAAGAGTACCTAACAGTAATCACGTACTAAAAATAGAAGAAAAACATGTCTCATAGAAAAATAAAATAGAAAACAAGGATAATAATAAAGATTAAAGCGGCAAAGAAAATAAAAGCATTAAAAAGAGGACACTAAAAATTAAACAGTAAGCAAGGTTTGGTAAGATAAGATAGCGAGATCATCGGCAAATGCTAACAATTGGTATGAATCTTTTAGAATAGTATTGTTTACTTTAATTTTGATTCTCTTTATTATGTTTTTTATTGTTATCTAAATAATTTTGGCGATAATTGATGCCCCTGTTTAACTCTTGAGTTTCTTGTAAATTCGGAAGAGAGCTGGTCTTGATAAGTTATTTTGTTGATTGTTCTCTGTAGTGTTATCTTCGTTAGTTATATTAGTTTTATTGGAATTTGGAGATTTTTCATTGCACTGAATATACAGGGTGTTTCTAACTTGATGCGAAATATTCAACAGGGTAATTTTTCAGCAAAAATTAAGGGGGGACTTTTATATAAAGTTTTGTTCAAAACCACTTTCCCTCCAAGTTATAGCCCCTTAAAGTTAGGGGGAAAAACAGTTTTTATTTAATATGTCCACTATGGAAGAAGTTAGAAGAAATTTGGCAGATAATTGATGCTAATAAAGTGACATTTTTTGACGGTTTTTGTAACCCTGCAAAGTTTATACAAGGGGTGAAAAATTAACCCTTATAATATTTTGCCTCAGAACTTTTTAATGCGTCTACATTTTCCTACTTAGAAATTTTATTTAAAAAGACGGATTCAAACTGCAACTTTTTCATGTCTTTGCTATTTCTCGTAAAGTTCTTAGTTTGATCAACATCACTCATTCCTTTTTCGCATACATTCAGAGGGGTTATCGTTTGTTTAAAAAATGAAGTAGGCCGGTGTCAAATTATGTCATAATGACAAATATTTGTCTAGGTTTATTGTCCTAGTTTTCTTCGTCACATTTTTTAAACTTTCGAGAACTGAAATCAATTACATAAATAAAATGGCAAACAAACGCAGAAATGGCAGATATGCATTTCGTATATGGCCGTGCTAATGGAAATAGATCAAGAGCTCAGAGGATTTACGCTGAAGTATATCCACAACAAACATTACCCCATCATAGTTTATTCGCGCGTATTCATCAACGTCTTCGAGAAGAAGGAAACTTTTCAAGAAGTACTGTCGATTGCGGACGTCCTCGAGAGGTAAGAACTGTAGCACTAGAAGAGGCTGTTCTTAATTTAATAGAAGAATCGCCCGAAACAAGTACGAGAAAAATTTCCCAACAGTTAAATGTCCGTAATTCCACAATATTTAAAATTTTGAGAGAACAAATGTTATATCGCTACCATATCCAACGAGTTCAAGCGCTCTTACCTACAGATTTTCTACGTCGTTTAATTTTTTGTAAATGGATGCTTCAAACGATCATACAAGTTCCGCAATTCCTATGTCGTATTTTGTTTACTGATGAGGCAAACTTTTCCCGAGAATATATCCGAAATTTCCATAATAATCACATATGGGCCGAAGAACCCACACGAAATTGTTGAATCTAATTTTCAACACCAGCTTTCATTAAATGTGTGGCTTTTCCTCGAAGAAGTGTTGCCTACTCTTCTTGAAGATGTTCCTCTACAAATTAGGCAAGAATTATGGTTCATGCATAATGACGCTCCTGTCCATTTTAGTATTATGGCTCGCCGGTTCTTAGACGAAGTGTATGCAAATCGTGGGATAGGGCGAGGAGGACCTCAGAACTGGCCTGCCCGATCTCCATAATTGAATCCGTTATCATCACGAAGAAAGAGTATCTTATTTTCAAAGAAGGTATTGGAGAATTGAAGAATTGTGCTAAAATAGCAATTACGGCAGTGGCGTAGATTTTGGGAGGGATCAACAAATCACTTGCCCCTGTCGTACGCCTCTGGCAGTAGCCAGAAACCTAATTTTAACATAATTTAGTTGCGAGTTCAGTACCTAGACTTCCTGCCAAGTATGACAAGGATTCCTCAAATGGTTTTAAAGTACTGGATACAAATTGTTTATAAATTTTTAAATCAAACACCCTGTAACTCAGTAAGTAGCCACATTTTATCTGTAGGGTTGACGTCTCAACCCCATCGCAATCAACACAAATTCTACATCCGCATATTACGAAGGGAACGCGGAAATCAAACAAACGATTGCAATTAAGGAAACGCTGGCAACATTTCTTAACGACCTTGCTTACAAAGAAATCTAACCTACTTCGCACGTATAAAACGAAGTAGGTACGATAACAGAAATCAATCGAGAAGTCAATAGGTCACAGTCACTAGTCATGGGTAGTAACCAGTCGATAAGTCATGGCTGAACAGTCAAGAAGTAGCAATCAATAACTCTCAGTCAGAGTTCCGCCGACATCAGTTGAAGTATTGGCCCGAGTTTGAATCCATAGGTCCAGTTCAACCATGCATGCGATCTTCAGTTATACATATGATACCACGGTGTAGGGTATCATCACGCAACACAAGTTAAAACCGACTCGATTCCGAATTCTTTCTCTAGTTTGACCAGGCGTCTAGAGTATACACCTAAACGCCACAGTGGTGACCCGGACGTGATCTAATCAGAGAAAGACAAACATTCGACGAGAAGCAACACGGCAACAACATCAGGTATAATCGCGAAAATTTTTTTATGCCTACGCTACGACATGAACGGGAAAAATCTTAATATTTTGAACTCAGCTTTCTACAGTTAAAATATTTCCAATTCATTATAATACACCCTATGAATATATTTTCAAAATGTGCAACTTTTAGTCTATATGGGAAGCCTGCTCACACTTTTTCGGACAAGTAATCTAGGAGCCCATAATCAAACAATTACACACGAAGCCGTACGATAGTTCAAGCCAGAGTGTAGAAATTGTGGCGTCACAACTGTGGTCGGTTGCGCTGATTAGTACATATTATAAGATGCGCGTGTTTTACATTCATTTCAATGAAATAACTACCAGATTTCAACCACACACGATTTATTCTTTTAATATAATAGCAGAAATATAACACTTTTACCTGTTTTACTCAAAAACAAAACAAAACAATTTTACAAAAAGATTCTTTCACAATATCTAGGTACTAAAAATAATCTAATCAATGACTTGATAGTTTCTTTATTGTAGTTGTTTTTTTTTGCTCTAAGATATTTAATTGTAATTCTATCTTCCTGAATAATCAACATCTCATCGAAGTTATACAAATAAGTGTATTATCATTTACATAATAATTATTTCTGTGAAAATTTTTTAACCACTGTTCTTTTCTGGGAATGTCTTTCGAAATCTAAAAACCGTAACGCGTATTTATTTGTCATAATTGCTACACATAATAAAATACACACCAATGTAATGTAACAAAACTTTAACAATTTGACTTCTCTGTATTGCCGAGAGATTATAGTTACCTACATATCAAACATATAGATAAGATAGTGTAAACAAAACTGCAACGCGGTAAATTTCCTTAAAATTGCACGTGTTTATTTTCAAGTGGGTTGTTTTAAATATGATGAGTAGGTGAAATAGCGGTTAACTCTTTCTGTATATGTAGCAATACTAAAACAATTGATAATTTTCAAATAAATTACACAAAAATGTTTTTACGATTGCTGAACAAGTGGAAATAGTACGATTGTTCTTGCAAAACAATTCCTATGAAGCACCTCAGATTTTCAGTATTGCTCACTCCGATTGAAATATCAACAGGACCCCTTGTAATCTAGCATTCACTCTTGAAATCTCATCAGTACCACCCTTACAAATTGAAACATCCCCATGACCTTAATGAAGATGATAGTAACAGAAGTCAACACTTTTCTGAAGAAATGAGGGAGCGTCTAATCAGAAACCCACATTGTCGTATACTATCTGTTTTTCAGACAAATGTACATTTTATTTTAATGGTGCTATTACTGCCATATTTGGAGTGACGAAAATCCTGACAAACTTGAAGGCAACGACCTGAAAAACAAACGTCGTACTTGGCGATATGAATGGGTGAGTCGAAAACCAGAAGATTTCGAAGAGACAATTGGCAACAATGTGGAAAAGACTAAGAATTAATAACGGGACCAAGCTATTGCAGTTCTGAATAGAGAATAACATGGTCATTGCTAACACTATGTTCCCCCACAAAGAAATACACAAGTTTAATAAAGTAGAACTCGCAAGAGAAGAAAACTCGATTATAGATGGTAAAGAGAGGAGAATTTAAGAAATGCAATGATGCAAGAATGAAAGGAGGATGAGAAATTAGTAGCAATCACAATCTCTTGGTCATGACCAATAAGAAACTGCGAGGAAAAAAAAGTTGCAAGCAAAGAACAAGATAGTCGAATTAAGAATAAATTAAGTCAAAAGGAAGGAATGCAGGAAACTAAATAACCTTTCAACCTTTCAAACTCAAATGACTTAGAACAAGTGTGGACTACTTTTAAATCAGTTGTGTTAGGGGCAACAGAGGAGGTCTGTGGTAAGGTTAAATGCGGAGGAAGGAGTATTAAAAATAAAATGGTGGAAGGGGGAAATAAAGGCAGAAGTTAGAGTAAAAAGTCAAAGGTGGGAACCATATCTAGGTAATAAGACAACGGAAAGCTATCACGTATATAAACGTATAAAAGTAAAAAAAACATGGTTAGG
This sequence comes from Abscondita cerata, assembly GCA_030710515.1. Classification (NCBI taxonomy): domain Eukaryota; kingdom Metazoa; phylum Arthropoda; class Insecta; order Coleoptera; family Lampyridae; genus Abscondita; species Abscondita cerata. The sequence continues at coordinate 113,115 of JALBCR010000919.1, read as the reverse complement.
GAAGCTAAGCAAATAGTATGAGAAGAGTTGGGTCAATTCTTGGAAGAAAATCATAATGAAAACCAAAAGTTATTTTATAGTACTTTAAAAAAAATGAGAAAAACTAAAGAATACCCAATAAAGTTTGTATTGAGTAAAGATGGGAAGGTGCTCAAAGAAGAGTCATCAGTGATAGAGCGGTGGAGAGAGCATTTCTTCTTAACGTAGAAAAAGTACAAGGAGAGGAAAACGAAACTGAAACGAGGGACACTTTCGAGGGAGAAACTGATAGCGGCACTGAAGAAAATAAAACTGGGGAAAGCACCACGCCATGATTTGGTGGTACCGGAACTCCTACGGTACATGGGAGAGGAGAGTAAAAAACTGCTTCTACAACTGATAAATTTGGTATGGAAGTATGCAACCATACCTAAGGACTGGGAGGTTACGGTAATAAGTTCTATATTTAAAAAAAGAGATAACCGATCCTGCCAAATCCACCGAGGCAGTTTCTTACTGAGTGTACCAGGCAATATTTACTCTAGGATTCTGACGGAGCGTCTCATGAGTCAGGTGGAACACCTGCTAGAGGACGGACTGTGTGATTTTAGATGCGGCAATTATCAGAAAAAGCCATAGAGAAACACACGCGTGCTTCATTGATTTGAAAAAGTGTGAAGTGGCCAAAGCTGTGAATAGTCTCCAGCAAACGTGGAATCCAGGAAACGCTCATCAAACGCATACAAAATGTCTATAAGACCTGCAGGAACTACGTCAGGACGAGGAACGCATGTTCAAAGGAGTTTCTTACAACCAGTGGAATAGGACAAGGAGATATGTATGTAAGCGGGAACTCAAAGCACTCAAGGTAGGATAATGGCTCATGTCAGCAGTTAAAATCGCAGTCTTAGCATATCCAGACGATGTGGTACAGCTAGCTGGATCAGCAGATCAGTTATAGCATAATCTGAATGTTTGGTGAAGAGGATTGAGAATCAACACCTCCAAAACAGAACCTATGGTTATTAATAGAGAACAAAAGCAACACAGCATTACGATAAGAACTACAGAACTAAAACTAGTTGAGGAATTAAATATTTGGGAGTTGTACTCACCTCCGATAGCAAACTAGACAAAAATTTAAACACGCGAATAGCGTGCAGATACAGTCTACAGGGTTCGGTGTTACATATGGGAAAAAATTAACTGCTTGTGTTAAGAATGTTATCTTAAATCAGCTTGGTGAATCCGATACCAACTGTTTATTTTTCTGACAGTAGTCAATTATTCAGGTAAGTGGGTACATTCTGTGCTATAATTTTGATTGTTCCTCTCAATTAACAATATGATAATTGAAGAATGAATGTGGCTATTAGTGAAAACAAAAAAGTCAAAACCACTTTTAGCCAGATTGCCTTTTTCTGTCTTAAACAATAATTAAAATAAGTTTTACATATAATATATTTTATTTATTTTTAGTCAATATGTCAAAAGCAATGATCAAAAACCATAAATGCAGAGTAGAAAAGGTGGGAAAAGCAAAATTGCAGTATACACCTGCATAAGTTAACCTAACTTTATGATAAGGGAGGATCCTGATCCTGAATATGATGATTTTCCAAATTTATCTTCCTCATGTCTGCCCTAAACGTAACATTTGTTTAGCACCAAAAACCCTCTGTTCAAAAGCGTTCCATAATGTGCTTCTGTACCATCAACGAAAGGAAATGAAATAAAGGAAATCAAGAAAAGGAAATAAAGAAAGAATACATACCAAGTGTTGTTATATCTAATAACTGGGTGCATTATCATAAAGAAAAAGAAATCGTTAAGGATGAAAAGAAAAAACAACAAACGTAGAAAAGGAGACAGGCTCGAGAACTTAAGAAGCAGATTAAGGAACTAGAAAAAGATCATAAACTTAAACAGAAGATAACAAAACCTAAAAAGTAAGACTAGATTCAAACTCTTTTTCAACAGAACTTCAAGTCCCGGTAGAAAGTGGCAGCAATCGAAACAAAATTGATTACATCATACTTAAACAAAAAGACATTGAAATGTTTACTCTTGAAGATCTGATATTGGGTGACTTTGTAGTTGTCAGTTTTGAGGTAACCGAGGCGACCACGCACAGATACGGAATGACTTTCCGACATTTAAGGTTTCATCAAAAAATTATTTTATTTGGTGTTTTGCTTATATTTTTGTTAAGTAACATGGAATTGGACGAAATTTGGGATACTGGGCATATTGACGAAGTTTTCTGTTTCATCTTAGAGGGCACTACATATGTTATTCGTAGATTTAATTTTTTCAATTTAATTAACGGCCATTCTATGTAATTCAGGACAAAATACTTAATTTTTAAATTTCGTAAAAACATATTGAGTTATATATTAAAAGAAAGATAAAATGTTGTAGATTATTAGTATACAGGGTTCTCAAATTGACGCCTGTCCTTCAGAAATATGAATCGGGGGCTAAAACGAATTAAAACGTAGGAATAAAAATTGCGTTATGTCATGGTTACAGAGTTATTGACAAAAAACAAAGATCTAACATTCAATGTTTACACTTTATTAAAAACGATGTTTACTGATGAGTGTACATTTACCCAGACAGGGATTATAAATACTCATAATTTGCACGAATGGAGAGATGAAACCCTTATTTAATACGTAAAAGATGTCACCAAAGACGATGGTCAGTAAACATTTGGGCTGGATTATTAAATAATAATGTAATCGGCCCAAATATGTTACCTAACCGACTTAATTCAGCATCGTATTTTCATTTTTTAAACGACAATTTACCACTGCCATTGCTCGATCAAGTCCCATTAGCAACTAGATTGAATTGTTGGTTCCAACATGATGGTTTTGTAACAAATATTCGTTTTAATCAAGTGTAAACATTGAATGTTAGATCTTTGTTTTTGTCAATAACTCTGTAACCATGGACATAACGCAATTTTTTATTCTAACGTTTTAATTGTTTACCCCTGATTCATATCCTGAAAGGACGGGCGTCAATTTGAGACACCCAGTATATATGTTTTATGCATTTACTAGTAACCAAATCCATTTGAAAATGGGCCTAATCTAGACCAACCTGAAATTAAAGACGTGAGGTCACCGCTCCAGGTCAGAGGTCAAAGGTCAGGTCAACTTGGGACCTATCTTAAAACATTCCCTTTGACATCCTGAATACTTTGATATATAACATGCCTATGTCACCGCTCCAGGTCAGAGGTCAAAGGTCAGGTCAATTTGTGATCCTACCTAAGATCAGCGCCTGGACCTCCTGAACAATTTAACGTATCGATCTCCAAAATCGGTTCAGCCGTTTCGGAGGAGAAGACGAACAGACAGACAGACAGACAGACAAACCGGGCCACGATTTTATGTGTATAGATTAATGTTTAAACAAAAATCCATCTATTCAAAGTGCCTTCAGTCTGCAACAGATAAAATTTGCTAAAATGTACAAAAAGTTGGCCACCATTTTTTTTCATCCAAAAGCAACAATACTGCAAAGCACATTTTTTCTCCTTATTATATATTATCATTAGTTGGATGCTTGCAAAGAAGACTAAATAAGCAGGGGCGTAGCTATCATACCGCCAGTAACCGCAAGGCGGCGGGGCCCGTAAGCCTAAGGGGCCCCGAACCGTTCCCGAACTAAAATTCATAATCTTAATTTCCTTGTGTGAAGCTTTAAAAATTTCGTATGCAATCAAATTGTTAATATGTTAATGTAATTCAGAATAATGCATTCACTGCTTTTAATATTAAAAAAACTAAGCCGTTTTTTATCAAAGAAAACTGTTACTGTTTTGTCTTCCTTGCATTTTAATTGTTGTTTGTTATTGTTAGCTAAATAACACGTTGATTCTATTCTTTTGTTCTCAAAATACGCAGCGATTTTGTTTTGGTTTAAATGCTGAGTGTTGTGTGATTGTATTTACTTTGGTGAGCGTTGCATTTCTTGTAAATGGGATCATTATTTTTGTTTGTTTTGCTTTTAAGCATGTTTTATGCTGGGCTTATTACGTTTCCGTTATAAAAATTTTACAATTTATAGGACAAAATTAAATTAGTCTTCTCATTGTTTTACTTGAATCGAGTTCGAGAGTTGTTCTTACTGATCCGACAAAATTGTAAGTCGTGTATTTTTAAACAAAATAAAAATAAAATTGGACAGTGCTTAATATTTGTTAATTTGTTTGATAGTTCGTTGTTATTAGTATTTATAAGACAGTGTAGAACAATAAGTGATAGAGTTTTATATTTATCACAACCAACCGCTTAGAAAATGAGCGACCGTAAATCCAAAAGTGGAGCTCAAAAAGGAAAATTAAGCAAGAATTGCAAGAAAAACTAAGTAAGTTACCAAAATTGGATACATTTCTTTTGCCTATATCTCAAACACAACCGCAACCTTCTACTTCAAAAATGATAACCCACAATTGCAGTTGACAATACCCGAAGTATTAGAAACAGAAAATTGTTACCTAAGCCTAAGACTGGGCATATGCTTGAAGATTATCACAGTGTAGGCGAAAGTATAGGCGAACTAAGGGAAGTGGAAACAGAAGCGGCAGTTATTGATAACGACATGGGACATTATCTAAAAAAACCATAACTGATAATGAAAAACGACTTATAATAGAAATCTTCTTCAAGTGAAAAATTTCTCGGACCGTTCCCTAAAGACCCTAAACAGTTCAATAGATGTTTTTCAAGGAAATTTTACCAATCACAATCTTCATATGGACCTGTCCCAAGATTCTGGTTGTACTATTCAAAAATATTAGACGCTGCTTACTGCGAACCTTGTTGGTTATTTTCTTTGCAAGAAAATCAGTGGCGATCAGGTGTTCGAGATTGGAAAGGCCTCTCATCTAAAATTAAAGTTCACAGTAGTTCATTAAATCATATTCAAGCATGTACTATCTATAACGCCTGGAAAAACAATACAACTATAGACGAAGAGACTGAAAATGAAATTCGCAACCAAGCATCTTTTGGCGAATGGTTTTGCAGCGCTTATTTGACATTACCCTTAGCCTTGCAACCAGTTCATTGTCATTCCGGGGACATCGTGAAAACATGAAGCAAGGACAACAAAATAAGAACGCACACTGCTATGGAAATTTTATATCAGCAGTAAACCTTCTAGCTAAGTATGACGATGTTATGAAGCAAGTTATAAACATGCCCAAAGGTACTACTAGATATTTGAGCCCAACAATACAAAATGAACTGATTAATTGTTTAGGACAGAAACTAGAAAATACTCTCGTGTCAGAAATAAACTCGTCTCTATTTTTTCATTAATATTGGATACAACCCAGGACATTTCAAAACTAGACCAAATGAGCATTGTAATTAGACACGCGCATATTGTTAGGAACGATAGATTGGAAGCAATTGATGTAGAAGTGAAAGAAACATTTTTAGGATTTTACGCAATAAAAGACCATACTTCAGAAGGGTTAGTAACAGAGGTGTTAAGTGTATTGAAAAAACACAATGTCAATATAAAAAGATGCTATGGACAAGGATATGATGGGGCAAATGTAATGAGTGGTGTTTATAATGGTGTTCAGCAAAAATTCAAAGCAGTTCAACCAAATGCTGAATTCTTACATTGTGCTAGTCATAATTTAAACTTAGTGATTAGTGATGCAGTTAAAGGCTGTCGCGAAGTGAACAATTTTTTACAATTTTACAAGATTTATATAATTTCTTTGGAAATAGTATAAAACGGTGGGATTTATTATCAAGCTTTACAGGCGATTCCGTCGTGACAATTAAAAATTAAATCCAACAAGGTGGTCAAGTAGAATAACTTCACTTGCAGCAATGAAACTACGATTTACCGATGTAATTAAAGCTCTCACAAAAATTAACCTAACGAGTAAAATCAAAGACGAAAGAGCAGAGGCTGTTCGTATAATGAACAATATGCTGCAATACGAGTTCGTATTTTTAACTGTTGCACTTCACTATTTATTGACTGAGATTAATTACGCATCAAAGGTATTGCAAAACAAACTATTGACTTGGATGAAGCTGCTTCGACTTTGTTAAGAGTAAAAACCAAGGTATCTAATTACCGTAATCAATTCGACGTTATAAAACAAGAAGCAGCAATTATTGCTGAAAAATGGAATTCAACCCACTTTTAAAAATAAAAGAATGCATGTCGTTAAAAAACAGTTTGACGAATTAACATTCGACCATCGGTTTAAAACAAGAAAACTTTTTAAAGTAAATGTGTTCTTCACAATTGTGGATACAATAACAAATCAAATAACAACAAGGTTTTCTGGATTTAGCGAAGTGAGCAGTATGTTTGCATTTTACAACCGGAGAAGTTAATAAATTGTTCTGAATCTGAGATTAGAGGGTGTTGTGAAAAACTTCAAAATAAATATCCTGAAATATTGTCTGCAGCGTTCACTATCCAATTCATTAATATGCTTACTTTAGTGAAATCGGAATTAAATGTGTCTATGACTATTAAGGATTTATACCAGTTACTTTTAAAAAATATAATTCTTTGGAAAGTGATTTTACAGAAGTATACACGATAATTTTACTATTTTGTACGCTACCGATAACTACTGCATCTGCAGAAAGATCTTTCAGCAAGCTTAAAATTATTAAAATTATTTAAGAAGCAACATGGGGCAAGAACGGTTAAAGTATTTGGCAATGATATCCATTGAAAATGATACTGCTAATAAATTAGAATTAAAAATGTCATTCAAGACTTTGCTATGGCTAAAGCGAGGAAAAGAAATTTTAACTTTTGAATTATTACGTATTATATGAGTATGTATAATGCAGTACCTAATATGCGTTTCCCAAGCAACGGAATTTAAGTTGTAACTACAATTATATAAATGTAGTATGATTTTTTTGGTTAGTTTTTCTTGTAGGTACTTATGATTAATTTGTAGATTTTACTGATCCAGAATCTTCTGACACGTGATTATCCATTGCAATATATTTGATGTTTTGATGTGTACTAATCCATTACTAACCATCCGTTAATAATAGTAATTTCTATGTCAGTAGGGCGTTTGTACTTTTTGTATATTTTTTATTATAAAATTATAAATATTAAAAAATGTAAGTTAAATTTTTTTTATTTATTTAATATATATATGTATGTATATATATATTTAAAAGGGGGCCCCATTTAATATTTTGGGCGGGCCCGAAAATTCTAGCTACGCCACTGTAAATAAGGTAAGCTTTAAACTATTTTAAAAAAATTAATAAGAAAATGTATCAAAAAATGTCAGATCCGTAACATTAAGATGGATTTTTTAATCTGTACAAATAATTACACACCCTAATAAAATATCCTCCTGGAATCTGTTAGTAAGGCCTATGGGTATGCAAGTCACTGTACCAGAGTTATTTAATTTTTTCATTAATTAGTTAAATTAAGCGTTACGGGTGTGATGTGTGAGCTCCCAAGTTACGGGTGTGATATTTTGAACTTATCTTTCCTTTTTTTATGTTTTGCTCTCAAAATTAAAAACCACCATGCCTGTAATGCATGATTTGTTTTTCATTTATGGTTGATTTTACATCTACACATCTACACATTTTATTATTTTATAACAAGTTTAAAAACATTGTACATATAATTTGATTTAAATGTGATTTTTTTCTAGATGAGTTCTTCGAAGACCAGAGTGGTCAATTACAGAGAGAGGCTGAAAGGGGACCCTGTAAAGTACCAGGCTTATCTGGACAAGGAAAAATTAAGAGATAAAGAAAGGAGAGAGAAATTGAAGAAAGCTACTTCTGAGCCTACTCCCAAAGGTAGAAAACTCCTACTGGAGAAACGTCTAAACGACGCAAAACGGCAAAGTAAGCACCGTAGGTTGTTAAAACAGCGAAAAAATCCTGCAAATACAGAACAGTCTAGTCCACTAGGATCATACAGATGTAAACAGATCATTGGGAAGGCTGTGCACATATCCAAACGTGCATTGCCCAATAGTTCTCGCAAAAGAATAGCTGTAATGCAGCAACTTGTTGCAGAAGAGCTGCAACTAAACCTGAAGTCTAAGCATCTGCTTACCAGATCAAGTCCAAGACTTAAGAAACAAATTGATGATGACACAAAGAAAAAGGTTGTTGACTTTTATTTAAAGGATGAAAACAGCTGTCAGCAACCCGGAAAGATGGATGTTTTATCTGTAAAGCCAAAAAAGGAAAGAAACTTGCAACAGAAAAGATACATGAGCCATAAAGGAAGCCTACGCCTTATTCAAGGAAGAAAATCCAGAGTGCAACATTGGGAAGTCCAAGTTTTATAAACTTCACCCTCCGTATGTTCTACCTGTATCAGAAACACCAACAATGTTTGCGTCTGCCAGTACCACTCAAATATAAACTTTCTCTTACAGTCTTTACACGCTGTCGTACAGACCTTCCCATGCTCAGGGAAAGATTTAATTGAATCATTTGTGTGTGACCCAGCTTCAGAATGCTGCATGACCAGCACATGTGACAACTGCAGTGATGAAGATGGTGACTGCTTAAGAGCGATGATACCTGCTGATGCAATGCAAACAAGAATTTCGTGGAAGCTAATAATAAATAAGCTAAGATAAACCAAAAGTAATAGAAAAGTGGGGCTTATTAAAGACTGTATTGAAGAGGTTATCGAGCAGTTTACATACTTCAAATTACATGTATTTGTGAAACGAGTGCAAGCTGCTTACTCATTCAAATAGACTTTTCGGAAAATTTCAGTGCGCAGCTCAAGACGAAATCCTAAGTGCTCACTGGAGTCACCAACAAACACGTACCAGCGCATGGAAAAAGATGCAAAATTCTAGTTGTGTCAGTGATGACTTGGAATAGAAAACTTTCTGTGTGGGCGTTTATGAAAGCTGTCATCGAACATGTACTCGCACAGTATCCTGGCCTGAGACACGTGAAATTCTTCTCTGATGGTTGTGCAGCTTAGTTTAAAAACAAATTCACACTCTTCAATCTTGTTCATTTGGAGAACGACTTTGGAATAACAGGAGAATGGAATTTCTTTGCTTCTTCCCATGGGAAGGGGGCAGTGGATGGGAAAGGGGCTACCGTAAAGCGGGTTGTTTGGACAGCTGTAAAATCCAGCGATTTGTGGTTGCACTGCCCAAAAGTTTGTATTGTGCCAAACAGCTCGTAAATGGAATTCAGTTCTCCTGTGACGGCTATAAACCGACTTAGCTTAACGACGGGGGCCGGATGTTCAAACTATTCCAAACTACAATCACTACACCACTTACCACAGAACCAGAACCAAAGCTACTTGCAGGACTGACAGCTAGATCTAGCACGAAATCACTGGTCAAAATTCTTAAAACTGTGAATCCAAATGAAATGCGTAACGCAGAATACCCAGCTGATTTCATTCCTACTACCCCGACTCCACCTGGTATAGCAACTGGTGATTTTGTACAAGTTACAATAACTGTTGATGGTACATCAGTCACAAAGAAGTACTATGCTCACGTGTTGGAAGTGAACTCCAAACATTTTGCAAATTTGCGTTTCATGCATCCAAGTGGGAGCTTCTGGATATGACCCGAGAAGGAGGACCAGTCTTGGGAACCGATTTCGTCAATGACGTACACCAGTCAACCTACACCAATTAACAACAGAGGGCACTTCAAATTTTCTTAAGTGTTAAAAGTAATAATGTAGCTTTAATATTTGAAATAAATAGTGTTTAAATTCGCCATATTATACATTGCCATTAGCATTATATTGTAGTAATTCACACTAGTTACAAGGTGTCACACACCCGTAACATCATTTTCCTAAATTTATGCCGGGTCAACAAGAAGCCGAAAATCTTTAAACGGCACGCTAAAATGTAATTTAAACCTTGTAGAAGCTGAAAAAAAATATGTGCATTTGTATCAGTAGAAATAATTAGCAGAATACTTAATTGATTAGTAGTGATGGATATAACCATGTCCATTTCAGGTCACACCCGTAACAGCACTAATTATATTTTTTCATCAAGCTTCTAATTAAAATAGGCCACTGAAATTTTTTATCAGCTAAGATAACTGTAAAAACTAAACAGTGGGAAATTTTGAATGATTTATATAGAACCGATCCATGTTTAAATTGATAAAATGAGAGCACAACTGGTCACACCCGTAACAATGGAATTGCTGTTAACATAACCTTTTCGTGTCGCATTGTATGCCATTTTTGACTAGGCCAACACACTCTCCATTCAATTTTCCATACAAGAGGTACTCTTAGTATTTGTCGCTAAAAGCAGTCATTTCGGACAAAAACGGTTACTTAATTAACACCCTATGTACATGTAGAAGAAGTAACAGTTAGATTTAATGGAGTAGATGAAGTATCAAATAAGTAACATATAAGTAAAGAAAGTACCAAAGAAGTACAGGAATTGAAATGTAGGAGGAATTCTATTTAAAGTAGTGGCTCAGCGATGCACCCCTAAATTAAAAGTTAAAAAAACAAAATTATAAAGGTGAGAACATTTGGTAGAACTCAAGAGATACCAATATAGCAAACTAGAGGTTTCCCAGTATCACATACGTTTCGTCACTGCTTACATAAATACTAAAAGGATAAAAATTAGCAGGAATAAAGTAAGGAAAACAGTGAAAAAAGAAAGAGTGATAAATGTATAAACAAAAATTAGAACGCAATTATTTTAACACCAAAGAATTGTTAAGAATTATACGGTCCAACTCCCTATACACATTTATGATAAAATTGTGCGAATGGGAATCGTGTTTTTCGTTGGTAGATTTAATGTAGAGTTGTCCAAAAATAATTTTTAATTATCAGTTTTTCTTTAAAAACGTGTTAATAACAAAACGAACAACAAACTTAACACTTAATTTTACGTTGCTGGATATTTAGCCACCGCCGTTTGAAATTTCTGCCTTGTACGAAAAAAAATGTAATTGAATTTTTTAAATATATATGTATTTAGGACCAAGTCTGTAAATTCCATAAAGGTGTCCAGCTTCGCCCAAAGGTTTTACATTCATTAAAAGGAAAAACCTCCTAAATGTTAAAACCGCGGATTGCAATTAGGCTAATCTCCGTTGTGACACGATTTTCTCAAATATCACAGCGAGCTTTGTGGCATTTAGTTTAATCCCAAAATTAATCTAAAATAATTAATTCATTAATACAACTTACCTATTTTTCTTGAGTTTTTACGAGAACAATGTGAATAAGCACTCACTAACAGAAATGTTGAAAATTGACAGTTCATTAGTGTACGATAGTTGAACGTATGAAATCAAGGCAGGCTCGATATGGATAGCGAAAAACGTGAAAATTACCTCGAAGACAATAAACCGATGATGATAAGACGCCGGCTGCGCGCAAACTAAACGTTTGATAGTACGAATATTCGCGTCGCGACGTGCTTTCGAAACCCTTGTCGTCGTAGCAACCACCGACGCTGATAAAAGTTCCGTTTATACTAGAAAACGTTGTCTATTATACGAAATTCTATTGGCTGTTAAATTTTTTTATTGGCCAATAAACGATCTTAAAGATTTAATTCAAAAAATTTAAATAAAATCGTTACGTTTATTTTCTTAATTTCTCTATAAAAACTTTGTTGAGACAAATTTGCGTGTGATATGCGTTTATATGATCGTTCATTTATTTTATTTTGAACACATTAATCTGACAATTAATCATTCACAGACTTTTATTCTTTTATTGTTTGCAATTAGAAGCACTTTACTAAGAAATCACTAAGTGCATTAATTGAGGGTCTAGTATGCTTCACGGAAGTATTTCATAAAGTTACCTGAATTTTCCGCCAAGTTAGCCAGTAGTAGCTCTTAAAAATAATTTTTCTTTTTCTAGAGCTATCTGGAATTTCAACTCTATTACCTAGAGATGGCAAGTCTTTAAGCTTGGCATAGCCATATCCCCAGACAGCATGGTTTATTTCTTGATTATTCCCTTAACATGCCTACAATATCCGATTATTCTCACACTTCTGGAATATTCCTAAGCTTATTATTGGAGATCTTCCTAGATAAGTTTTAACAAATATTCAAGAAATATTTGGAATATGATAGGCATATTTCTTGAATCATGTAATTGAACGTTTGTATATTATTCCATAGGAATATTACTGCAATATTTTTTAGCAGATTTTCCAAATCATTCCAGTATTATTTTATTGACACATTGCAAATCGATTTGCAATTAACAGTTAATGTGTCGCTTGCTAAATGTAACGCAAGAAATTATTTGTTTTTAATTATTAACCATTGGCCTGAAGAAGCTTTCCACTACAGGGAAGGGAAACCTATAGCCACTATATCTTCTGAAAGAACCCATGATCTATTTTATGCATTGGTAAGTATTAATAATAAAACTAAACTTAAGGGCTTTAAGTCCGTCCAAAACTTGTATTTAATTTTTTTTCTTAAAAATAAAAAATAAAGTAGTTCGACTAGTTTCGACCTTCATATAAAATATAGCAGGTTATTGGCAGCATTTGATAGATGCTAATGGCGTCCAATTACAAAGCCATGTTACTTTCTTCAACTTATGATGACGTTTTAACTAACGATGGCAATCATTTAAAAATAAATTTGTATTATCTAATTTTAGGTTAAACTGGTCCATAGTTATTTTTATTTCTATGAAATTTTAAATACAAGTATTTGCCAGATAAATTTCAAAAAAACCTCCTGCACTGTGAGACCGACATTTTCAAAATTATTAAGGTTACATTTTTCACGTTATCATACGACAACGACTATATCACGTTGAGCAGCGGTTTACAATTGCACACGGTTTCGTCATCACAATGTACAGGTTTATACTGATCTTCTGGAGCACCATACATAACACTTACATCACAATACAATATTTAAAATGTACCATACGATTAAATAAAGCGGTTCTCGTCCCATCATCGAAGTAAAGCAACGGTGGGCGCGGTCAGTACTTGGAGGGTGACCGCGCTTTCATTGGTTGAACGCATATATGAGAAAAGACTTCACACGGAATTACGAACTTCATACATAAATAAATTAGAGGACTTTTTGCCATTTCTGCTCATGCTTAATATAGAATATTTTATTCATTATTCTATGAATGATCTATGGTAATATTCAAGGAACAATAAAAAAGCGGACATTAGCATATTGTGGGATTATTCCAGAATACGTATAAATATTCCTAGCATTTTCAGAAAATATATCAATTATCCCATAGATTATATATGAAATATTCCATGATGATATATGTCTGGGCCGATGCTTGCAATCTTGAAGATTGGTTAAAATATATGCAATTAATCGTTAATAGCCTCTGCTTTTCATTAAAGCTAAATATTTCTAATGTTTGTATTTTGTAATTTCTTTTTCCCTTGTTCTCTCATTATTTCAAAATAGGAGTGCAAACTTTATCTCGCTACATATGTCATCAACTGTTCAGGTATTTCCACAAACAAGACGGTTTCTATAACTTTGTTTCGCTGCACACCAAGTACATGAACCACTCTATTTTAATGCTACAATTCCCAGCGTTTTAAATCCGTCTGAATGTTGGTCAGCTTAGCATCGGATACATTCTTAAACTGGTATGGCACACGTCAACTAACGAAGTTACTACGGACTGCTGTATGTGCCTCCTAGATATATACTTAATAGGCAAGTAAGAAACCAAATCGACGCCATCATTTCAACACTTTTAGAAAGTAGAAGAGTAGAAACCAGAACAGGTAGTATAGATTTCAATTACACTTTATTTATTAGTGGACTGTAATTGCTGGTTTTATGGAACTCTTTAACAAGTGCTTGTTTTAAATAAAAGAGTAACTAATTTTTATATGTTTACTGTAGCGTATGTAAGAAAACACTGAATGCCCATTCGGTTCATTTCAGATGGCAAACACTTGCGGAAGGGTCGTTTGAATATAGGTACATGCTTAATGTGAAACATATGTGCCAGTTGAATAGAAACCGACCTTAATAGATTTTGGACATTTACAACAGAAGATAAATTCATAAAATAAAAGTTCATTTAGATTTAATCAGGTAGCTAGAATGTGTAAGTGGAATCGGAATCACCACTAATCTAGACTCTACCAGTAACCTACCTCCTCTACACTTGACATGATACGGGAGTACTCAACCAAGGCTATGCAGAACACATTGTTATCATAGGGCAAGGGAACTTTGAATGGACTATTTGTGGACTTCTAAAACGCAGAAGAATCTCAATGTCAAAAAAAGTACCTAGCTATTATTTAATAAATGGTCTACTGTTGTTCAATGCTGCATTGCGATTACAATATGTACCGATGCTGTAGAATGTTGCGAAAGTGATTATGATTCTTAAACCGGCTCAATGAAAAAACAGCATGTAGTCCAATCTCATTAATACCAATCATGTCTACACTGTTTGAAAAGTTGCTCTTCAAACGTCTTAAAGAAAGGCAATTTATTCCCAATCACCAATTTGGATTTAAAAATAAGAATTCCACAATCGACAAGTATACCGTATCACTGATGTAATAGAAAAAGAAATTTGTAGAGCAATATTTCTAGACATAGTCCAAGCTTTTGATAAAGTATAGCACGAAGGTCTATAATATAAGTTGGAAAAGAATCTACCGAGACAAATGAGTCAGATTCTCAAATCCCACATCTTCAACCGTTACATCAGGGTAAGATACCACGAGGAATGTTTAGAATTTAAAGACATCGGTGGAGGTGAACCACAAGAAAGCGTCTTTGGACCAATTTTATGCTTGCTCTACACCCTATGAGCAATGGAGTAACGACCACAAGTAACGAAATAAATGCAACTAAAACAAACTGCAAACAGTAGTCAACAACGTCACCAGTTTAACCAAGAAATTGCGGATTAAATTAAATTAAGCGAAAGTAGCCGGATATGATACTCAGGTGGAAAGAACACCTAAAGAAAAATACAAAGAACTTTGTATTAGAGTAAAAAATGTGGTGGATGTTTAGAATACATTGCGTTTGTCTCGGTATAATATTGTTGTATAAATAAATTCTTAAACAAGAATTGATTTACGTTGTGGCAAGTGTGGTGATGCACAAAAAATCTAATGTCAAAAATTATTCAAACCTTTCAAAACAAAGTACTTTGTAGCATTATTAGCGCTCCTTGGTACATCAGAATTGATAACATCTACAAGGACCTGAACGTGTCAACAAAGGACTTCTCGTAGGATAAAAAGTGTAAAACCTTTTGAACTAGTTGCAGTACAGTTTAGTAAAATTGAGGACAATTAAAACACATGAAATAAGTGTTTTAAAATATATGTGGAGTGTGCTAGTGGGAGTAGTCTATCAACTCCTAAGACTTGCTTAGATGTAAGACCTTAAACTTAGATTTAAGTAAGAATTGTTCAAATAAAATTGCTAGATAATGAAAACTGGTTGCAATGTATGCGCCAAATGGGAGTAAACAAAAAAAATCTAAAACGGAATGAAGAGAACAGAGAAGTGGTTTGGATGTGCTGGGTTTAGAATTAACTTCAACAAAATTACAATTGTAGCTTGAACCCTGAAAAAGAAACTCGAGAGACTTAAACCAAATACAGTAAATAGTATCTCGGTCAAATACCTGAGAATAACCCTAAATAAACAGTAGAACTGGAATGAGCACATAGGGGCCGCTATTAGAAAAGCTGACCAATCACATTTTTGGAGTGCACGTAATAAATTCTGTGATGAATGTATATCAAGATGGTTTGGTCTATTCTCAGCTATGGTGCTGTTGTTTAGTGACACAAATTCATGAAGACTATAGCCAGAAGAAGACTCGAAAGGATAAACAATTAATAAGTTTTCATCACTGAAGCAATTGGTACCACTTCCAGCGCAACTATCGAGCAGATATTAAAAGTGACCCCAATTCATCTTGATATCTTGGCGTTTTAAAGTAGCCATTAAGTTTGGACATCCTTTAAATGTTTATAATACTTCAGGTAAATTTTCTATTGTATTTAAATACCAACGCAAAACCTAAACCTCAATACGTTTCGTATTGAGACTAGTTGCAATCTCTCCTAAAACTACGATTTTCAAAATACATAATAGTTTGCAGTAAACAAATAATTATCTTTTCATTATTCAACAATGACACAAGCCGTATTCACCGCGATGTTTTTAAATATGTCCATAAACCTAGTTTTAGTAAAAGTTACACCCTAAATACAGTTACTTCGTAGTTACTAAAGTAATTTTTGAGTTTAAACGTAAAGATGAATAGTTCAAATTTAAAACTAATTTCTTGAAACTACTTTTAAAGTACTTTCAAGATTTAAAAGTGGCGGTAAATACGGGGTATTGTATTTAATTTATATATTCATTAATCCATTCTAATTTACAAAAAGAAAACTATTTTGTGTTTAGGATATAAACACAAGTAGCACTTGAATATAAGCTCAAAATTCAGTCTATTTTTTACAATTTTTTTCGTTACTTTTGTTTATGTAATGTAATGAACGGTTTTAAACTTCCTATTTAACTCTGATTCTTAATGACGTTCTTTTATTCAATTTTTAAGTATTTTGTTACTGTAATACCTGTATACAAAGAAAATCACTTTAGGTGATTACTCTAACGACCTTTTATGGTTTAAGTGCATTTGTCTTAATATGTTTAGGGACGACTCGTACCAATTATTTCCATTTTTAAAATGCATTATAAAATATCTTATTAATTTATCCGAGTCTAATTAATTACTGTGCAGATTCGATAAAAAATCCCTTGGTCAGTGCGTTGATTGAAATATTGGTACCAATATTTCAATCAACGGTCAGTGGTTGCCACAAATATCGTTTAATTATTATTTTATAATTTATATTATTTTAAGGCTTGATTTTTTTCATCTCCAGTTAATTTTATCTGTCGGATCTATGCAGCAGTTTATTGGCATTAGTTTATTTATATTAAAGACAAATTGTCTAATAGCGAAAGCAGCCGTAAACAGTGCACGAGATTGTGGAATTTCGTAGGTTGGTGACGGTTGCTGTAGAATAGAACATTTTTAAGAGAAACAGATGATACAACGTACTATTATTAGTTGTGTGATTGTGTTTTTTGACATTTTGTTATATTTTTTTTATATTGCCCGGGAGGGTCTTGATGATCAGATGCGTAAACCAAAATGGTAATTCATTGGAACAACATGTTTTGCTAGTTAATCATGGAGCACTGTATCTTATAATGAAAACTAAATTATTTTGTTTAACTAAGTACTAATGTCTATCCGTTTAACAGATGGAGTAATAAAAACGCCTCTTTTTAACCGCGTTATTTGAACATCGACTTATGATTTACTACTTCAAAATTGCGCGGGGTTCGGAAAGTACCAAACACACTGGCGAAATTAAAATTGCACTGACTGACATAATCTCTGAATGCTTTTAACCTCGTGTTGTAGTTTTCTTTAGTTTTTGCAATTCGTCCTGTATTTCTTACAAATCAGTGTTTTCTAAGACCTATATTACATTTTTACGTATGTGAAACTGGTATGTATCGTAAACTTGACTTCTCCGTGTAGCTTACTGCTCAAATAGCCCTACCTTATGATGATTTACTACTACACTATTGAACGGATGTACTATAGGAGCAAAGCTTGTATGACACATTCATAAATTTTTTTAAAGGGTCATTCTTGCAACACGACATTTTCTTCTTCCTGGTAAGGAAAACCAATTTTCCTCATTATTTGTAGAAAAAGAAACATCTATTTTCGAAGTATGTCGTGGAAAAACTTATATCTTTTAAGGTTTCCAAATTCTAATCGAAAATTTGTGCGCTTATGAACTAACCCAAATAAAATATTGATGATACGCTACTGCAAAACATCTGTCAAAAATTAAGGAAAAGTGGAACAAGTACATAACCTCTACTAAAAACTTCTTTAAATAGGTGCTTTGGGCTACATTATTAGATCTAAATTTCTCAGCTTATCTTAACGAATAACGTGCATTCCCTCCACCAACTCGATCATATCTCAACAATTACCTGCATTCTGTGCTTGTCATCGACTTATGCAATCAGGGAAAAGTGAAGGTAAAAGACCTTACTTCTTTTTTAACTGAGAACATATTGAAACTGAGCCCCCTGAATTGAACTACAACATTCTGAGATTTGTGCATAAGAGAATGAAACCTTTTTGTCCAGAAATCCGTTGGTATGGCAGTATACCGGTATGGCAATTACGGAGTGCCAATTTGTTAAATCGCAAATGTAGCCATATAACAACAAATGCTAATAATAATTATAATACATAAGGTATGATAATTTTTACATAATAGAATATAAATTATCGACAATTTTGACAAAAATTTTTGGTTTTATTAGTTTAAATTATTGTGAGCATACCTTGGGTACTTACTCCTTTTAAGTTTATGTAATAAATTGTGTTACAAAATATTATTTAAAGTTTATATATTTTCAGTACAAAAGTCATGTGGTCGTAACAACTTACAAGGTGAATGAAGAAGTGAATATTTAGACAGTATCAATTGAATACACCGATGGCCGTTTCCAGCAATTCCAAAATTGCATGGTACAGACGTAAGATTAACATTTTTTTCAAATTTTCGTTTTCTTTCCTGTTTTTCTACTTCTTTTTTCTTTTGCTCTTCTTCCCTTTTCCTAAAATACTCTTTGCTCTTTTTACCAGAGATTACAGAAGGAAGAATTCTTTTGCTTGGTGTTTATTTACTTGTTTTACCTTCGTTGCAGGCAAAATAAAGACATTCTTGAATGGTGATGGCATCTGATCACTTGTTGTACAGTGACCGGCATAAATTGGGACACAAATGGAAAGACATTTTATTGTTGATAAAAGTGCCTGCTTGATTTCAAATTTAAAATAAACTTGCAAAAATTTGAATATCTTCTTTCTTAGACAGGGAAGATTTGAAAACACAAATGCGACACAAGAATAAAGTACCCTTATTTTTCAAGCTACACAAAAATATTATTTGAAGAAGTTGTTTAGAATTGAAACAGTATGTCAAATGTAAAATTTCAGCTAGCTTCTTTGAAAAAATATTTTTTACCTTTTTAATTTTTTTCTGTGCACAATAAGTGGAAAATTAGATTATTCTCATTTATTCCCCAAAATAACTTATTTTCTGTGTCCAAACTTGAAAAATTACATACCTATTCCTTCAAAAATATACCGAACAAACGTGAAGGGGTTATAATTTTATTAATACATTATTTCCCACAAATGAACAAAAAATGATTTCCTTATCTTTAGAAATTTACAATTATTAAATGTTATGGAATAACCTGCATTAATTGATGTTGGAACAAGAACACAAACATAAAACAAAAGATACTCGTATGTGAAAATAGGTATGAATGTACCTGTACCAATATCATTCAATGTGGTTCCCACAGTTCTCTATACAAAGTATTGTACATTTATGCATTTCTTTATCTACATTTCGAAGCATTTGTGGGGTTACTGTTCGAATACAATTTCTAATTGTAAATTCAAAATGTTGAGTATTTCTGAATTGTCGTTGTTTATAAACTTTTTTCCTTTAAATATCTACATAGGAAAAAATGTATAGGAGTTATATCGGGCGATCTTGCAGACCATGGATTGTTGGAATATCTTCCTATCCAGCGATTCGGAAATTCTTGATTCAACCATGACCTTACCGCTACCGTTGAGTGAATAGATGTTCCATCTTGTTGGAAAAACATGTTGACTCTGATTCACAGAGGAAGATTATCCAAATAATTTGATAAAATGTCTGAAGCATTTTTAATTTAATTTATTATTATCCAAACGGAATACATCCTTTTCAAACAGAATGAAATAAAAATTAAATATGTAAGGTAACAATAAGTAATTTTTGTAACTACGCTAATAAACTAGGTATACAACTATACATAAAAATACATCCATTTCAAAACGAAATGAAATAACATTTGCAAGGTACCAATAATTAATATTATTTTCTTACTACGCTAATAAACTATACCACTAGAGGAGAAAATGAACTACAGATTTTGCTCTGCTACGAAAAACGTTAATATTTGGGTAAAACAGATCAAATTGGGGATCAGATTGTAAAACATTGACATAACGCATCATTCGTACAAGAGGAGAGTAATAGGCACACCAAGTATTAAAATGACCAATTCTGAACAAAACATTGTTTCTTGTATTACAATGATAACTTGAGTTCCAAAAATCAAGTGATTCTACAAGAGTAGAACATCTTATCTGCCCATGAACCAACTTGTATATAAAAAGCAAATCGGCCATTATACGTCTATTTTCTAGTGTAGACATGTTCAAATGCATTAAAATATTGTTAGTGTTGAATGCTGGTAACCCTAACTTAAAAGATATTGCTTTTAAGAATCTATTTTGAATTTTTTCAATATCGACGATCTGATACTTAATGTAAGGGGACCATATTTGAGAACAGTACTCTAAGGTAGAACGAACTAATGAGCAAAATAGAATTTTTACACACCTGAAAGATAAATCTTTACCAATTCTCAATATAAACCCCAACATTTTCCAGGCATGGTTCACGATGTTACAAATGTGTGCGCAAAACTTAAATTGTAACTAAATGTGACTCCTAAGTCTTTAATAGTTTCTACCCTTCTAATTAAAATATTATTGATACAATATTTAAATTCTATCGGATACTTAATTCTATAAAATGATATGACTTTGCATTTAGTAATATTCAGGAACAAATCATTTCTACCACACCAATTTTGAATTGCATTTAAATCATTTTGAATCAAAATACAGTCGTGAATATTTTTTACAGTTCTAAATATCTTAAGGTCGTCCGCATACAATAAACATTGGCAGTTAGTAATACAATCTCTTATATCGTTTATAAACAGCAAAAACAGTACAGGCCCCATGTGAGAACCCTGGGGAACTCCAGAAGGTATATTTATTTCTCTAGAGTAATGACTGTCGATTCTAACAATTTGTTTCCTGTTACAAAGAAAACTTTTTAACCATTCAACGATCATCACATTGAACCCTTACTGTTCTAACTTCATTAACAAAGTGCGGATGTTTACTTTATCAAAAGCCTTGGCAAAATCAGTATAAATAGCATCAACCTGCATACGATTCTCCAAAGCCTCCGACAAAAGGCATGATATTGCATGAGATTAGTTGTTGTAGCGCGACCAGATAAAAAGCCATGTTGCTCATTTATTATCAGATTTCTAGATGCCCACATCAGTTGCTTTGTTAGTATACAATCTAATATTTTTGGAATGATTGATTGTAGAGAAATGCCTCTATAATTTTTAATATCACGCCTGTCTCCTGATTTAAAAATTGGGAATAGATAGCTTAATTTCCATTTATCAGGAAAATAGTGATCTTGTATGGAACGGGTAAAGATTATGGTAAGAGGTATAATAACAGAATAAATACATTTTTTAATACTACACTAGGGATATTATCAGGACCATGTGTGAAGGAGGTACGTAAATCGTTAATTGCTTCAAAAACCATTGCCCTATTTATTATAAATTTAAAATTGGGATCAACCTTTTCGTAACCAACGGTTCCAGATTTTGAAGTCTGGTTACAGATGTTGTAATTATAGACAGACGAGAAATAATCGGCAAATAAATTAACAGTATCATTTAAATTGTTACTACGGTTGTTGGACAAAAACATTTCTATAGGCAAGCCTTTAGTTTCTTTTCGGTCATTTACAAATCGCCAAAAGTTATTTATGTTAGTAGCAATCTTTACTTCAATACCGTTTAAATATTCCCTATAAAGTATGGCACTAAGAGATTTACATTCTTGTCGCAGATTATTTTCTTTCTAAATATCTTGCCGAACTTAAATTTTCTCTAAAAAACAATGGTCCCACAATTTCATCATTTAAAATTCCACACCAAACGTTGGTTTTAAACGAATATTTATCCCGGCATTAGATTCTAAAGTTCAGAATTTCATCTGCTCACCATCTACAAAAGAGCTTACGATACCATTAGACGTAAAAGTGGACTCGTCAGAATTAAGAATTTTTCTCGAAAAATATTCATCATCCTCTATTTCGCTTTGGAACCAAGACGAAAATTCTAAGCATGCGTCTGGGTCTCTTTCTTTAAAAGTATGAATAAACTTGGGTTTGTATGGCTTGAATTTATTTAATCGCATAATTCTTCTAATTGAGCGCTCAGGAACATCAGTTATTTCTGTCGTTGGCATAAGGATGTTGTCGGATTCTCCACATTAGATAAAATAACATTCATAATATTGTCTTTATTGCCAGTTACATTTTTTTTGTACTCTATTTTATGTTTAATTTTAACCGATCCATTTTCTTTAAATTTTTTTATGATTTTTGCAACTCTTGAGTAATTAACATTTTTATTTGGGTGCCTTGTATTAAAAATATCTACAGCTTCGCGACAAGTACGATAATTATCACCATGAACTAATACAATCTCAATTTTTTCTTGGACACTTGCAGCCATCACAGGGAATAATTATTGTTCACCAGTGAAAATTACAGTCGTAAATGTCAAAACCATATTGTTCACTATTATCAATTTTTTTTCAAAGCCAACTTTGTCAAATATCAAAGCGAAATAAAGGAAGGATGGAAGTACTTTTCGAGGAACAGTTCTGGTTATTAAATAAAAAATAATACAATTTCTATTCATTTGCGGACAAGGATTTATAAATAAAATTTAAATGTTCTGACGTTCTCTATAACCCCTTCACGTTTGTTCGGTATATTTTTGAAGGAATATGTGCTTTTTCAAGTTTGGACACAGAAAATTAGTTATTTTGAGGAATAATTGAGAATAATCTAATTTTCCACTTATGGGGCACATGAAACTTACGATTTTCTGAGAAATCAACAATAATTTTTTTCCATTTGTGTTCAAATTTATGCCGCTCACGGTATATGGGCGGCACCTACTCGTTTCTTTATTTGGATCTTTTATTTCTTGGATAGACCTTGCCTCAAAGTTATTATTTATGTCTTATGTATTCGACCCTACCCCTTTTATTGGTGTGCTATTATTTAATCTTATTTGGTCTTCTACCGAGATATCCTTAGTCAAGGGTGGTTGTGGAATGTAAAACGTTTGCCTTAGTTTACGTTTGAAATAATTATGTCACTGTCGCACTGACATCATCAATAACCTACAAATTTCATACCTATCTGACACAACAAAGCATATTCAAAAATTTAAACTAAGACAAACGTTTTAGATTCAACAAACAACCATTTACCAAGATAATTTTTGATATTCCGGTATTCCTTGGATAGAGCTTTCTGCAAAGTGATTATTCATGTCTTCTGAATCCCCACCTAATCCTTCTATGGGTGTACTATTATTTAGTTCTAAATCGCACTCTTTTTTTAGTTTTTTCCACAGGCGATAGAGAGACGCATCGTCTTTCTCGAAGTATCTTCAAACTCTCTTATCGTATCTGCACCAATTCGAGTCTGTAGAAATTTTAAGTTAATACGTAACATATCCGTTGAAACAGATTCCTCGGCCGTTTGCTTGTCAATTTTATTCTTGCAATGTTTGTTGTAATTAACAGGATATTTGTCAAATGGAGAAATTCCACAACATCGGAATCCATTAGTGAATGATTCAGGTTTTAGCTGTTGTAATACACTATCCATGAGATGTGCAAATTGTTCGCGTTTTAATCTAACTCCTGAATTTTTAACTTTAAACCAATGTACCGCCTGTTTCCAATACTGTTTGAGGGGTCTAAACACGTACACGTCCATTGACTGTATAATATGTGTCGCACTAGGATGAAGCGCTACCAAGTGGATACCATTTTATACTTTAATATTTTTTTGTTTAAAGTTTCAATTTACCTAGTGTAGTTATTAAGTTTTTTAGTTCGTGTAGTTGGTTGATTTTCTTACACTTTGTCATTATTCTATATAATTAATTTAGATGTCACTTTTATTGTGAATAAGAATCGCATTTTTGAACTGCTTTATTTTAATTAGCATAGATATATTCTGTAATAAAGCATGTAAATTTATATATAAATAAATCATTCCATCAAACCATGTTTTCAGACTCTCTTCTGTTACAGAGGCCTTTAATTGGTATAGATTTTGTGTCATTCTAGCCGATACTTCTAGATGTCTTCTCATAAACAACTTGAACCATTTGGGTCTCGGTTTTCCCTCCTTAAAAGTAGATCTGTTCAATTTTTTGACGTACATTACAACGGAATCTAACATCTGAGATTTTATTATTGGAAAGCCTTTATCTGCGCTTTTAAACATCTATTCGGTTATGATTTTCTCTTCCTCCTCCAGAAAATTAGTTTTTGATCCCGTTTGACGTTTTTCTGGATATAGCTTAGCTGCAGATTTCACTGATACATAGTTTCATTTAACAGCCTCCAATGCTTGCTGCATCAGGTTGTCATCATATTTTAATATTTTTTTGACATGACGGAACTGAAAAAAGGATAAGACTAGTTAATACCAATAGTTGACACCTTATAGCCGGTAGCTGAAATCGGGTGTCAGCCCTTAGGTTTGTTTTCTATTGCACTAGCTTTGAAGTCAGTGTAATAGTGTAACACTAAAAAGTAGCCGCTAAATTCCAAAGTGAGATACATTTTTATCAAACGTTTGATAGTAAAAGTGGAAATAAACATACAAAATAGTAGCTGTATCTACTTATCTTGACAATATAATATAAAAATTTGAAATTCAAGTCGTAATTTTGTTTATTATGTGAAATTGCTCAGGTTAGAAAGTACGTACATTTATAAAATTGGCTCAGGTTAGAAAAACGTACATTTATAAAATTGGACACATGTGTCATGCATTGGATCTAGTAAGATTTTTGCAAACCAATACCTGACACCAGAAATACATCATCTCCCCCGGAATGTATAAGGCCCAGATGATTCTATATTTGCATATGAACTTCCCGAAGTTGCCGATATGTGGCGATACGTGTTACATTATTATAATATTTTAGTTTCCTGTTATTTTCACACCTAACCTAACACTCAATTTAAAATTAATGATTGATTCAAACAAACTGAATAGTATATCCTAGTAATATTTATACAAATGAAATATTAAAAACTTTAAAAAAATCTATTTTTAAATTATTGCGTTGCTCCGTCGTGTGGTAACATTATTTCCGGTATTACAGCGCGCAGCCATCTTTGATGAAATATAATCGATTCTGAATCGCTATCCATCACGACACTATAATCGCGATATTCAATGAATGACAAAACCGGAAAGCCAACGCATAACGCCATCTATCGGTGACTGAAGGAAACACTAACACGTATACAGATCTACTACTTGTATCTATGAGACGTTCTAACGGGTGCTCCATTTGTTGCGATAGCATTTGAAACTTGAATAGTTCCGCCATTTTTTGACGTATTGACATATACAGGGTGTTTAAAAAATACGTTCCGATATTTGGCCCACTTATAGATCTCATCAGTACAAACAAAAAAGTCAAAATAAGCATAAGTCCAAAAATCAACCGTTTTCGAGATACAGGCCGTTTTTGAAATTAAAATTACTAAGCCCAGTTAGAGTGATTCGTCGTATTTATCCCGTCAGCTACGGAAATAACAAAACAAAATTTGTTGGTTTCTGTCAGTCTAGTTGCCGCATTTGTTGTAATCATTGTGTGGTTGTCATTGTTAGTGTTATTGTTGCTATTAAAGTCGTTGTTGCTGTTGCTCATTGTTGAAATTTTCAAATATGCCGGAATATAACAAAGCAGAAATGGCAGACATGCATTTCATGTATGGCAAGGCCGATGGAAATTCTTATGAAGCACTTCGCCTTTATGCCGAAGCATTCCCAAACGGGTACTTTCGTGTGCCAAACTTTTTTACAAATTTACATCAACGGTTATCCGAAGTTGGATCGTTTAAATCAAGGAACGGTGATGGTGGTCGGCCTAGATCAGTTTCTACTCCCGAGGCATAACTTAACATTTTAAGAAGAATTGAAGAAAATCCCGGTACTAGTACTAGAAGACTCTCTACTGAAATAAATATTAATTATTCCCTAATTTGGAGAATGTTACGCGAGCAGCAATTGCACCCATACCATATTCAAAGCGTACAGGCTCTTACTGTGCCTGATTATGCCCCACGACTGGTGTTTTGTCGAAGGATGCTGACAAAAGTTGCGGAGAACCCAAATTTTGTTACGAAAATTTTATTTACTGACGAAGCTGGTTT
The DNA here is from genome assembly GCA_030710515.1 of Abscondita cerata. Taxonomy (NCBI): domain Eukaryota; kingdom Metazoa; phylum Arthropoda; class Insecta; order Coleoptera; family Lampyridae; genus Abscondita; species Abscondita cerata. The sequence goes on along the minus strand of JALBCR010000919.1, from coordinate 86,827 downwards.
TACGAGAAATGGCATTTTTAATTTCCCTAATAGCCATGTTTGGGCCGACGAAAACCCGCACGCCATTGTTGAATCGAATCATCAACACCGATTTTCAATCAACGTTTGGCTTGGTGTGTTGGGAGACTATCTGATAGAACCTTGTTTCCTGCCTAACCGTTTGACTAGTCAATTGTACCTTGACTTTTTGCGGAATACCTTGCCACTGCTGTTAGAAGATGTACCCCTCAACCACAGAATTAATATGTGGTTGATGCGCGATAGAGCTCCTGCGCATTCTCTCCGCTCGACTTTTGCATTTGGGGGTATTTAAAGACATTAGTTTATTTAAGTCCTGTGAATAATTTAGATAGTTTCGAGAACGAATTGAACTGCCAAACTGTTTGTACAAATCCGGGGCTCTTTGAGAGAGTGCGGCGTTCACTTTTACGGAGATGCGAAATGTGTATACAAATGGAAGGAGGACATGTTGAACATCTTCTTTAAGAATCATTTGTAATTAAAATTTATACTGATATTTGTTCTATTGAAAACCTCGTTGAAATTGGGTTTACCCACTTCCTTAGCTAACTTGATAAATACGACGAATCACTTCTACTGAGAGTAAATTATTTTAATTTCAAAAACAGGTTGTATCTCGGAAACGGTTGATTTTTGGTCTTTGTTTATTTTGACTTTTTTGTTTGTACTGATGAGATCTATAAGTGGAACAAATATCGGAACGTATTTTTTAAACACCCTGTATAGTGGCTTGTTCGAGCGTCATTTCAGTCTATTTTGTGCCATGAATCAACTAACACCGATACAACGAGCAGAAATCGTCAAATTGCATTGTCAAAACGCAACGTGCCTACAAACGTATATATCCGCGTGAAACACGGCTTTCACACACCACAATTCGGAATTTGGTGCAAAAATTTATGGCCACCCGCAGTTGTGCGACCAATTGGCAACCCAGATGACCGAGACCAAGGCTCTCAAACGAAAATATCGCTGCCGTAGAAGCCGATGTTCGTGAAAACCCAAACACACGGTATCGACGCCGTGCATTGCAGTTGTGATTGTCTGCAACGACATTGCGGTGCATTTTGAAGGACGACTTGAATCTTTTCCCTTACAAAGTGCAAATTACACAACGTTTGTTGCCGCAAACAAGCCGCGATGCGACGTCTTGCGTACACTCATTTCGTCGAAAACATGCTCCATGGTGATGGTGAGTTTTGGTTTAAAATTATCATGAGCGATGAAGCTCATTTCACATTAATAAGCAAAACTGCCGCTTTTGGGCCGACGAAAATCCTTGTGAGATATTCAAGGAGCCTCTCCATGATAAAGAAGTTTGGTGCGGCGTATCGGCCAAAAAGATTATCGGGCCGTATTTTTTACAGAACGAGACTGGCCAAGCCGTTACGCTCAATGGCGCGCGCTACAGAGCGATGCTGCGTGACTTTGTGTTTCCAGAAATGACTGAATATGACATATCCCACTTGTGGTTCTAATAGGACGGAGCCACTAGCCGCGATTCAATGACGCTACTCCGCACGATGTTCGACCGCGCGTCATATCGAAAAACGGCTCACCCGATTTGACGCCGCCGGACTTCTTTTTGTGGGGGTACTTGAAGAGCAAAGTTTACATCGACAAGCCGCAGACCATAGCCCAGCTGAAAGCCAATATTCGTCGGGAAATATCGCTTATTACCACGCTGGAAAATGTGATACAAAATTCACGAAAAAGGGCATCTTTTTCCATCAAAAATATAGGCGGTTATTTGTTAGATATTACATTCAAAACATGATGGAAATAAAATAGAAAGGAACAAATAAAGTTTGTGTGAAGAAAAAATAAAAAAAAGTTATCCACATCAAAAGTTATTCAAGTTTCAAATGATATCGCAACAGATGGCGCACCCTGTACATCCCGGGGGATTTATGCTGACACCCTTACACCGCACGTTCTCTTGCAATTACAGATAATCTAAATTATTACAGCTTAATAAAATTTAAAAAACTTACCTATTGGACGCTATTTTTGATGCACACAAATCTAACACAAAATCTTAACATAGCGCAATGAAATATAACGGTCGTTATTAACTATGTCATAAAAAATTCACAAACAATATGACTAACCCTGCAGTATAAAATTGACTCACTAAGATCATTACCAATATAAATATCAAAGCTGGGGGCGTTTTAAAGTTGCGTTAATGTTTATTTTCGATAAGAAAGTTAAATGTGTCAGGTGAAGGAGCAGGTCAGGCATTTGTACATTTAAGTTACCTTTGTTTTGATTTTAGACTGTAGTGCTGTGATATTTTTAATCTGTGAATGTTTTAATTATGCTTTCTGTAGTTACTTTTATATTCTTTGATTATTTCCCATACGCATTTATGTGTTCTATATGAAATAAATAAATTTATTATTATTATTATTTTTTAATTTAACTCGACCTTATGTCGGGGCCACTTCTTTATGTCCTGTCTAGACCAAGACATAAAGAAACTTCGAACTTATTGTGTTTGTGTAGCATATTGTGTTATGTTTGTGTTTAGAAATTTTCTGACTATGTAGCATGTATTAAGTGTTGTTGCCTTTTGTAGTCTTTTATTTCTATAGAAAGATCTGGATATTTTTGTATCTTTGTTGTGTGTGTAGACTACATGTTATGTGAATTTGGTATTTCTATGTAGATGAGGTATGTAGTTTTATTTTGTTTATCTACAAGTCTTATGTCAGGCCTATTGTGATATATTGTTTTATCTGTAATGATTGCCCTGTTTATTATTATTATTATTATTATTATTATTATTTTGAAAACCATTTATATTCATTACATTCAAACTCATTTTAAATGTAATGTTTTCAATTTGTTTACATCGAATACTTCATGATTTAAACATGTAAAAATTGATTATTGTTATAATTCTTCAAAATACCTCATTCACTACTAAAATATATTTGATGTTTAAAAAAAAAAGAAAACTGTAGTTTAGTGTGAATCTATGACTACTTTCTACAATGTTTAAAATGCGTTTCAAATATTCGTCACAAGATGACGCTCAATTAAATCATTCTCGATTTTGACAAAATTTGTATGAATAAATTTTTATAGCAATTTTTCTTCAGTTTTCATATGATGATAATTGAATTTTACCACCACTAACCACTTGCAAGAAATTTTGTTGTCAGTACTTTGTTTAATATTTTTAGTTGATCTGCTGTGTTAAATTGGTTGGACCAGTCCTACAACTTTTGACTTGAATTTTTTTTCAATTTTTATGCGAGAAGAATCCGATTTTTACCACCACCAAGCCACGTAAAAGAATTTTTGGTGTCAATATTTTGTTTATTATGATTAGTAGATCCTGCTGTGCCGAATTGGTTTGTTCAGGCCTAACACTTTTGAATTTAAACAATTTTTCTTCGATTTTCATATGATGATAATTGAATTTTTACCATCACCAACCACTTGCAAGAAATTTTGATGTAAGTACTTTGTTAAATGTTTGTAGTAGATCGTGCTGTGCTAAATTGGTTGGACTAATTATATAACTTTTGAATTACACAATTTTTTTTTTATTTTTATTCGAGAAGAAACCGATTTTATCACCACCAAGCCACGTAAAAGAATTTTTGATGTTAATATCTTGTTTATTATGATTAGTAGATATTTTAAGAAAAGTCGACGTAACTCAGAACGCTCTGTATTTAGGTATAGGGAACTTTTATGAAAGTATACCTTAATTTTTACAGGCTACCAAAATACGCAATAAATTACAAGGTGTTCCATACTCCACACTTTTTGGCCCTTACTGTATATTCCAAAATAATTTAAAAACGTAAAAATGTAAAACCTGCAAACTACTAAGATGACAAAACTTGTAAAGCTTTTATTGTTTCGTTATAAATCTCCGTCCCGTTGGTGGTGATTCACCCTGTATATATTCAATGCAAATGTTATGTACTCCTAATCCTAACAAACTACAAAGAAGTGTTTATTGAATAATTCAATCTAAGATGACTAAGAATCTAAGGGCTAGTTTACATGAGAGGCGTTAAACGCACGTTAGCCAAACGCGCGTTTACAATTACTATTAATTGCTATTAAACTGTACACATGGTAACGCACGTTGTATGGCGACGCGCGTTCAACGCAGCGACAACGCAAAAAAAAAGTCAGCGCAAGTTGCAACGCGCGTTTTGAAGCGATAGGTTCTTGTTTTTCGATATTTTCAGTTGTTTTTTCAAAAAGTTTTCTCGAAAATAAAAAATGGATAGTGAGGAATTTGATACTGATTTATTCATCGACGAAATTGCAAAAAGACCCCCAATTTGGGATATGACAAGTAGTGAATATTCAAATAAAATCAGTAAAAGAAAGGCGCGTAAATTCAGTAAACATGTGAACAGTGGTAACAATGTCGACGCGCGTTTAACGCCTCTCATGTGAACTAGCCCTTAATTGAATTCATAAAAGGTCGTCTACAGCATTACTAAATTTGCAGGATAAAGAGGGGTTTACATAGTTTTTTAAAACATTTGAAAAGTTTTGCTAACGATTGATTGTTTGATAAATATAATATTTCACGAATTTTAAATGATAAAATTAATTTTTACTTACAATACATACCAAAAAAAAATTATTTGAATTTTAGAATATTAGAAGCCATCTAGTAGTGTACAGCAAAAATGTTTTTGATTTGTGCTGAGATTCGTTTCGTGTTGCGACATCTGTAACTGGTTTAAAAAATTGTCAATTTTTAAAAATGTTCTTTCTTGATAAATGGCAAGATGGCGCTTTTAATGCGCTCGGTTGGTATTTTTTTATTAAGGAATGCCCATTTATTTTCAAATTTGTATATTTATTTTGGATTCATTAATTATTTGTAAGATCAGAATTCATTTCTGTAGAGACTTAATAATTTATAACTTAGACAATAATTTGCTGTCACATTTTTTAATTGTTTTTTTGTTATCAACAATTGAATTAACAATCTAAATAGTTCTAATATGCACAATGTTAAGTATTTATTATTATGAAATAATATCAGTTAAGGTTGTTTTTGATTCACACAAGTTTTTTTTAACAGAATTAGAACAACAGATAGATTTTTTAGAGGACCATATTGTGAATTAATGAATACGATAAAAAAATCGTTAAGTTGCTAATAATGTAACTTGTAACTCGAAGGACATTGTTCATCTATGAACGAAACTGTAATGCTAGTGCTCTGTGCTAGTGCAAAACATAGTAAAACCATAGAGTATATAATTGGTAAAACTATGCTAATTAGCAGTCAAATATGCAAAAAAGAAATTATAATAGTCTTCGCCTTTCTATTCCCCATCTACTGATAAAACGTTGGTTCAACTACAAAAGGTGAGAGGTATTCGCGTCTGTATTATGTGGAATTAATTTACAAGTTTTTTAAAATGAACCCAATTTTTTTTTACATTTCAATAAGAGATCAATAACACCCCTTTCATCGATAAATATGTCCACAATGTTCGGCACGCAGAGCTATTTTTAATAAGCCATCTAGTAGCAACTTTTAAAATATTTTAGAAGTTTCTAGGAATCTATAAATTGTCGCGACATCTGTGAATACAAATTACTGTTGTTAAAATCGGGTTAACAAATTCTTCAGAAGATGACGCTGGGGAAAACAGTGTCGTAATTACCAATTACATATTTTTTACATGGTCTTCCAATTTTTGAATTAACTTCAAATTCATTTATGATTTAATTAATATGTTTCTGCTTGTTGAATATCCTTTTTCAAACACACCTAACCATTTTAACAAAGTGCATAATGAAAACAAATTGTTGCAATTTTTGTTAACTCTTAACCATTATTGAGTGGTCTCATAGGCTGTAGCGGTACTTTGGGATTATGCAATTCATTCCTACTTAGTTTTATAATAATAAATAACATTAACATTTCAAATAAGTTAGAAAAATATGAGAGACTTCACATCAGGAACAAAATGATTAGAAACCACTATGGTGGTTAAGCATCAAACTTGCAGTTGAAACGATAATTACTAATATATTTTAAAAGTGGTAATACAAGTTTTTCTGATTTACAGTGGACTCTCCCTGATTAAGATCATAGTCATACGCCCATACTTGAGACCCTGGTGTGATAAAAATTTGAGATCAAATTTATGCATGAATAAAAGGACTAGTATTGCGATGCAATTTAAGGAAACCGAGCTGTACCTATTATGCAAACTTTTATAAAGTTACATTCATTAGAAGAGATTTAAGGTATATTTATTGTTTGATAATTATGATCTAATTATTTATTATACTGGACAGTATGATGTCAATGTCGCTGAAGCTTATAAGTTTTTCTTTGAAAGTAGGAGTTTTCTATCAAAAAATCTTAAAGATTTTAATTGAACTCGATTGTTTAAAAATCCATTTAAGACCATAACTTAATTTTTTAGGATTGGACAGTAGGTTTCAGAACATACCCGGCAAAAAATGGGGAATTATCCATTTGTATGATTGTGTGCTCCAGATAACGTGTGTCTATGTATAGAAATGAGAAATTTGATCACTCAAGAAATAAATTAACATTAATTAACTTTATTGAATTAGTTGAAAAGTTTCCTAGTTTTAATAATAATACTTAATTAATTGTTAAGTATTGCTCTTCCCTATAGTAGGGAGCTTCTTCAGACTCCTGTACTGGAGAATTTTCATCATTATAACTTTTATCTAATTCATGAATAACAACAAATGTAATTGTTTCAGCTGGAATCCCGTAGTATATGGTAAAATAAACAACTTTATGAAACTAAAATGGGAATAGACGTTAGATGATTCATTACCATATCAATTAAACAGATGAACTATAGTCGTCATTTGGGATACCAACATTAAGCAAAAGTAGTGTTACAATTCAAAACTAGTTTGTAGAAAATAACCTTTTAATTTACCTTTTTTTAAGTTAGCTTTATAATACATCAATTTTTGTTTTTTCAATTTTGCAATTGATGTATTGCCACAGCGTTATAATACCTTGTATTACCGCATTTGTTGATAAATTCAAATACTTTTTTTTCAATTGTGTAAAGCATAATGTACGTACTCTATTATTTGAAGTTTACTAATATCAGATTATTCTACGTATAATGACATAATTTTGTTATCTAAAAAACGATTTGTGTTGTTCTGTTCTTTTGTCATGAAACAGTTCGGTCTAAATATCGTATGCTCAAAAATCATTATGTAAAAATGTATTATATGAATAAAATAATAATTGTTTTCTACTACTTTTAATGTGCAACTTAACACCTTTTAATAGAATAAAAACACATTTAATTGAAATAACAATGTGTAAACAAAATCATCTTGAGAATTATCAATTATTAGGAAGTAATTAATAAACACATAATTCGTAACGAAGAAAATCAGTAAGAAATAATTCCAGCAGCAAGAGTAAATCACTAACAAAATCTGATAGCTTTTCAAATTTTGAATCTAAAATGGGTAAAAATTAGTATTCGAAATGTCGATTCGTACCAGGAGCACAGAAGTTGCAAGAGTTAATAGCTAAAAAAGAAACTAAATTTAAGTTGGTAAACGTGTTAGAAAATTTACCAACACACCTACCTAACTTTGGTGACTTAGTTGGTAACTTACTCTTACAACTTCTGCGTTCCCGATACCAAATTGTCAATTTGAAAAATTTGTGTACAAGTGTACCACCTTAAATATAGTTTCATTGTAGGTGGTTTATTTACTCCTATCACTTCTGTGCTCCTGATACTAATTTTGTTATTTCGAATAATTTTAAAGCGATTTTCTACATAGGAAAATACTTACTTGCGTGTTTCATATAAAATCAAATGATTTAAAAACGTAACAAACAACACTTTTCATTATAAAAATGTGCACAATCAATTTTCGGCGTAAAAAGTTTCTTAAGCATTGATTTCTTCTTTTCTCTTAATTTTTTAAGGAAAACTCATAAAATATCATTACTCATTTATTGTAGTCATAAATTACAATTAACGCAATTAGTTTACATACAAGGGTGTATGTTGTGTTGCATACCTTATTCTTTTTCTTAACAATAATTTGAAATACTTTTTAATAACAATAACTTATATAACAAAATTCAACAAAATAAAAAATTAGTTACTTAAAACCTTCATTTTTTTAATGACTTATTGAAAAATATTTCTTTGACGTGTTGACCAGCAATGAATAGGTATGTACACCTAAAGATGCAATTATTTTTATATCTGTTTAACAAATAAAGAATTTTCAGTACATTCTGTTATTTCTAGATCAGTTGCCCCTTATTTATTAAAAAAAAGTAACGTAATGCACATTTAACATAGAATGTTACAACATTATAGCATATATACCCTTTGATTGTAGTCTAACGCCTTAAAATTTTCTGTACCCAGCACAAAACAACACTTAACTACAGCTGAACTGTGAAGAAATTAAAAAGAAAATTATTTTACATTTAAGTTAGTTTCTTATGTAATTAGTCAAAATTTACACTTATGCAATTACAAATACTAAATATTACATTTTGTATGACTAGTTTTAACTCTCTAAACATAATAATAATAAATTGTTTATTTTCTTTAAATTAATACAGATATAAATATAATATAAACGGAATATAATCAGAAAAAGAATGTAATTCAAATAATCACTACATGAAAGCTTGGTCTTCCATCACACCCTCAGATCCGTCATGTAAAACTTAAACAAATATACTGACTTCCAGAAAAATTGCAACACCTAGAAATTGTCGAACGATTTTAATGAAATTTTCAGGAAACGTCTATTTTCATTAAACAAAGTGATGATTAAAATTTGAATAAAATCTAGCCAGTAGTTTTTGTTTTTTTGCCTGTTGTTTCCATAGCACATAGTAACAATAAATTTGAAGTATTAGACCATTTAGTAACTGTCAAGTTTACAAATTGTTGTTGTTTCTTCACAATTTCATTCTGAACTTGAAAACAATGCCGAGAGTACGTCAACATCAACATTTTGTCCAATTAAGTGATTTTGAACGTAGCCGTATGGTATGAGAGAGGCCGGAAATTGCTCGTCGTGTAAACCGAAATGTTTCATCGGTATTTTGAGATGTTGGTCCAAATAGTCCGAGGAAGGGGTTTAACATCGTCGCCGTGGATCTGGACGTCTTTGAAGGACTACAGATCGCGAAGAACGTCGCTTAAGAGTTTTGGCCACAAGAGATAGATTTTCAACAACTCGATCAATTGCAAATGATTGGATGAGAGGTACAGGACTTAAGATGTCAATGTCATCTGTTTATCGCCGGATAAGATCTTATGGGTTGCGTTCATATCGTCCATTTTTATGTCTTCCTCTTACACCACTTCACCGTCTACGCAGACTAGAGTGAAGCAACGAAAGGGTTAATTAGGCGCAAGAATGGCATCAAATTGTGTTTAGTGACGAGTCCCGATTTTGCTTGTGGGTCCACGATGGTCGTAGGAGGGTCAGACGGATGCGTGGAGAACGTAAAATCCAACATTTTTGTGGAACGCAACACAGCCCTCACTCAAGGAGTTATGATATGGGTGCAATATGTTATGGTAGCAGATCACCCTTGGTCTTTATTGACGGCAACCTTAACGCAGCTGGTTACATTGCTAATGTGCTACAACCAGTTGGCCTTCCATATCTTCAGGGGCTGCAAAATCCCATTTTCCAGCAGGATAATGCGCGCCCTCATACGGCAAGGGCTACACGGTTTTTGGAAGAATCTAACATTGCCGTCCTCCCATGGCCTGCTCGGTCGCCTGATTTGTCGCCAATTGAACATGTATGGGATATGATTGGTAGGCGACTGGGTAATTTACCGCACTCTCCAGATAATTTACACGATCTTCAGCAACGGATTCAAGAAGCTTGGGATGATATACCACAAGCAGCTATAGATCACTTGATTGATAGCATGCCAAGCCGTCTAGATGAGTGCATTACAAATAGTGGCGGAGCAACTCATTATTGAAAAACTTTTAAGCTTTTGTTCTTTTGTTTTAAATTTTAATCATCACTTTGTTTAATGAAAATAGACGTTTCCTGAAAATTTCATTAAAATCGTTTAACAACTTCTAGGTGTTGCAAATTTTTTTGGAAGTCAGTATATAAGATTAAGTTTAACTCAATTAACAAAGGAAATAATAATAATAAGTACCCTAATACAATATAGTAAATAAACAAAAAAGTTTTTAATGCAGTTGAGCACAGTATACTGTAGATAAAGCAAGCGGAATGGATGTGACACTATTGGTTAGACAGCAAGTAGGCTTTATAATGTTTAAAAGAGAAAATTGGTAATGACTTCAAATGTTTAAGAATTAATTGATTAAAATAATATTCAAGATTTAATATGTAAGAACTCCTAAAAATAGATTTATAGTAGTGCGGCACAGATAACCAATTTTTGGATCGAATATTACGATTATGATGATCATAGCGATATCACATTTTGTCAGAGAGATATGAACTGCAGAATGTAATCTACGCCTCTTGCCATTGTTAACCAGCAAATATCTTATCTTATTGTGAACGTGGTCATGCTACGGATACCAAATATAAATCTAAACCATGAGTTTTGTATACTATATTTGGTGTCAATCCTGATACAAGGATCATACAAGACATCACAATAATTAAAGTGAGACAGAACTAAACTATTACAAAGCAAAATCTTCATATCTCTAGACAAACAAAACCTGTCAGCGTATAATAGTTTTAAATTCATATAAGCCTTACAAATGCAATTAGAAATATGTTGTCTAAATCTTAGACTGTTGTCGAATATAATACCTAAATTAGTGCACACATCAGAGCCTAACTTGAATTTCAGAGAGTTAAATCACGTCATTCCTATGTACACAGCTTCCATAAATTAATAACTTGGTTTTATTGACATTAAGCTTTAATGCATGATGCTTGCAATATTCCAAAATAAATCATTATTAATTAATGCAACTGCATCATTAACACCTTTGCAAGGAAAGGAATGATAAACTGGAGTGTCATCGGCATAAAGATGGTATTTACATATTCGTAGACATTGGCTTATATTATTAGTGTACAGAATAAGTAGCAAAGGGCCTAATACAGTCTAAAACATACAATTCATCTTCAGATATTAACCATTTGACAGCTGTTCTTTTATGCACGAATCTCAGATTGTTTCAGTTCATTTCATGGCGCCTCAGTTGTGAACACTTTCTTTTTTAACGACTCCCTTAAAAAAGAAGTGAGATCTTTAGAGTCCCTTTTTTTCTGATTGTACTAAGTCACTGCCAAGCGCAAAAATAGTAGTTGTTGAAATAGGATTCAGTTATATTGGCGAAAATGTATTCTATTCATTATTCAGATGAGATGAGATACTCAGATCAAATAGAGTTGCTTAATTTAGTTGCATAAAGAAAGCACTTTTAACTACTAATCATTGTTGCTATTTGTTCGTTCCTTCTTGGATGTCAAATCTATTGAACCTCCCAACTGTTGCTGTTAATCCTACATTGTTTACATCATAAATGTCAACATTTTTCCGAAAATGCGTACTTTATTCCAGCCCATATACAAAACGTTACAGCCTGAAACAATTACATTAGTATCGATTTGCGTATATGTAGAGGGCGCTCGCTCACACAATAACAGATTGTATTTAAGTATTTTACATACTTCCCGTGCATATCAATTTTTCGAATTTATATCTGCATAATACACTAATTTAACATTCTCCAAATTATTAAATGCGAAATAAATAAAATTTGAGTTTAAATGGTTTAAATAAATTGACAATTATAGACAAATCCGACGAAGTAATGTCGGTAATATCAATTTCTAAATTATCGATTCATCATGATACAAACTGCCATCTAGTAATTAAGATGAATAACATTGTGCGATTTGAAAAAAAATTAATCATAAAAGCCACTATAATTTACAGTTTTCTTTTAAACTTTAAAAACTAGAATATTTCACTCTTAAAAAAAAAGTAGTTACTTTCTCATTTCAAATATAAAAATTCTATTGAAATTGATTTTTATTGTTAATAAATTGCTTTGTACTTTTGCACTAAAAATGTTCAAACATTAGTAAATAATAGTATTTTTGTTGAAGAAAATAATAAAAGGAAGACTTATACGAGAAGAATTATTTACTTAGTGAACATTTGTTTCGTAAACTTTTAGAAATAAATTAATATGAAAGAAACTTAAAAGTCTCTGTAAATTTTTAGACAAGCGTTTCGCGCAGAACACTACATTGAACGTACACTAACAAACGTGGGCGTCAATACACATTTTGTTCGAAAAATAAAATAAACGTATAACAGCGTCAAAACAAGAACCAGGCGCACTTTCCATTTAAGACGAACTGATGAAAATGATAGTGAAAATGAAAATTGCGTTTTAAGAAAAAATAAATTATAGAATGTAAAACATGCTTTAGACGTACGAATGTAAGTATGTATAGAATAAGAATGTGTGCAAGTGGCAGTTATTGTTAGTTATTAGTTGTTCATAATACTATTATAAATGTTAATAAATGCATGTAAGCGGTAAATTATAAAACTGAAGTACTTACTTGTATCTCACTAGACTATTAAAATACCACATCAAATTTTCCTGACAAACAACCCCGTTACAAGATAATTCAATTTTCAACAACTTTTTTGTATAATTGATAATGGTGGAGATATTGTTACAACAATTATTGTCACGTGATTGTTTAAACAAAAGCTATGCATCTAAATATTTCGAAACTTCGAAAATCTGTGTAAGTTAAAGACCCTCATGGACTCATAGATTATGACAAAAATCTAATCAGATCTGAATTATTATAAATAAGAACCATGTGCAAAGATTAATAAAAATCGGACGGATGGTTTTCTTGACATTTTCTATACATGCGTAAGGACGGACGGGCTCTAATTCGTCGTGAAAATAGGGGTGTTAAAAGATTCGGTATAGAAAGCGTCGCATCTCCCCATCCTATTTATAAGATGTGGAGTAAAAATTGTACATAAACAAATTGAAAACGAATTGTGTAAGTGAAAACGTTTTAGTCCTAGAAAAACTAATTCAGTACCGCCGTATCTACTAATAATAATCAAGAAGATATTGACAACAATTTTTTTTTACATGGCTAGGTGATGGTAAAAATCAACTATTCTCGCATAAAAATCGAAAAAAATTGAAGAATCCCAAAACTTGTAGGAATAGACAACCAAATTAGCCCAACATGGTCTCCTACAAATAATTATCATTATACTGACGGACAACTTTTTGCAATTAGTTGGTGGTGGTAAAAATTCAATTATCATCATATGAAAACCGAAGAGAAATTGCTTAGGTTCATAACTGTTAAGACTGAACAAACCAATTTGGCACAGCAGGATCGAAAAATTATAATAAACAATATATTGACAACAGAAATTTTTTTATGTACCTTGGTGGTGATAAAAATCAGATTCTTCTCGCATAAAAATTGAAAAAAAATTGTTTAATCAAAAATTGTAGGACTGGTCCAACCAATTGAACACATCATGATTTACTACAAGTAATAAACAAAATGCTAACATTAACATTTCTTGGAAAAGGTCGGTGGTGGTGAAAATTCAATTATCATCATATGAAAACCGAAGAAAAATTGCTTAGGTTCATAAGTGTTAGGCCTGAACGAACCAATTCGGCACAGCAGGATCTACTAATCATAATAAACAATATATTGACAACAGAAATTCTTTTACATACCTTGGTGGTGGTAAAAATCGGATTCTTCCCGCATAAAAATTGAAAAAAATTGTGTAAATCAAAAGTTGTAGGACTGGTCCAACCAATTGAACACATCATGATTTACTACAAGTAATAAACAAAATGCTAACATTAACATTTCTTGAAAGAGGTCGGTGGTGGTGAAAATTCAATTATCATCATATGAAAACCGAAGAAAAATTGCTTAGGTTCATAAGTGTTAGGCCTGAACGAACCAATTCGGCACAGCAGGATCTATTAATCATAATAAACAATATATTGACAACAGAAATTCATTTACATACCTTGGTGGTGGTAAAAATCAGTTCTTCCCGCATAAAAATTGAAAAAATTGTGTAAATCAAAAGTTGTAGGACTGGTCCAACCAATTGAACACATCATAATTTACTACAAGTAATAAACAAAATGCTAACATTAACATTTCTTGGAAAAGGTCGGTGGTGGCGAAAATTCAATTATCATCATATGAAAATCGAAGGAAATTTGCTTAACTTTATAAACATTAGGCCTGAACGAACCAATTCGGTACAGCAGGATCTACTAATTATATTAAACAATATATTGACAACAGAAGTTGTTTTACATACCTTGGTGGTGGTAAAACCGGATTCTTCCCTCATAAAAATTGTAAAAATTGTGTAAATCAAAAGTTGTAGGACTGTTGCAACTAGTTGAACACATCATGATTTACTACAAGTAATAAACAAAATGCTACCATTAACATTTCTTGGAAAAGGTCGGTGGTGGCGAAAATTCAATTATCATCATATGAAAATCGAAGGAAAATTGCTTAACTTTATAAATATTAGGCCTGAACGAACCAATTCGGTACAGCAGGATCTACTAAATATATTAAACAATATATTGACAACAGAAGTTGTTTTACATACCTTGGTGGTGGTAAAACCGGATTCTTCCCTCATAAAAATTGTAAAAATTGTGTAAATCAAAAGTTGTAGGACTGGTCCTACCAATTGAACACATCATGATTTACCACAAGTAATAAACAAAATGTTGACATTAACATTTCTTGGAAAAGGTCGGTGGTGGTGAAAATTCAATTATCATCATATGAAAACCGAAGAAAAATTGCTTAGGTTCATAAGTGTTAGGCCTGAACAAACCATTTCAGCACAGCAGGATCTACTAATTATAATAAACAATATATTGACAACAGAAATTCTTTTACGTACCTTGGTGGTGGTAAAAATTGTATTCTTCCCGCATAAAAATTGAAAAAAATTGTGTAAATCAAAAGTTGTAGGACTGGTCCAACCAATTGAACACATCATAATTTACTACAAGTAATAAACAAAACGCTAACATTAACATTTCTTTAAAGAGGTCGGTGGTGGTGACAATTCAATTATCATCATATGAAAACTGAAGAAAAATTGCTTAGGTTCATAAGTGTTATGCCTGAACGAACCAATTCGGCACAGCAAGATCTACTAATCATAATAAACAATATATTGACAACAGAAATTCTTTTACGTACCTTGGTGGTGGTAAAAATCGGATTCTTCCGCATAAAAATTGAAAAAATTGTGTAAATCAAAAGTTGTAGGACTGGTCCAACCAATTGAACACATCATGATTTACTACAAGTAATAAACAAAATGTTAACATTAACATTTCTTGGAAAAGGTCGGTGGTGGTGAAAATTCAATTATCATCATATGAAAACCGAAGAAAAATTGCTTAGGTTCATAAGTGTTAGGCCTGAACGAACCATTTCAGCACAACAGGATCTACTAATTATATTAAACAATATATTGACAACAGAAGTTGTTTTACATATCTTGGTGGTGGTAAAAATCGGATTCTTCCCGCATAAAAATTGAAAAAAATTGTGTAAATCAAAAGTTGTAGGACTGGTCCAACCAATTGAACACATCATGATTTACTACAAGTAATAAACAAAACGCTAACATTAACATTTCTTTAAAGAGGTCGGTGGTGGTGACAATTCAATTATCATCATATGAAAACCGAAGAAAAATTGCTTAGGTTCATAAGTGTTAGGCCTGAACGAACCAATTCGGCACAGCAGGATCTACTAATCATAATAAACAATATATTGACAACAGAAATTCTTTTACATACCTTGGTGGTGGTAAAAATCGGATTCTTCCCGCATAAAAATTGAAAAAAATTGTGTAAATCAAAAGTTGTAGGACTGTTCCAACTAGTTGAACACATCATGATTTACTACAAGTAATAAACAAAATGCTAACATTAACTTTTCTTGGAAAAGGTCGGTGGTGGCGAAAATTCAATTATCATCATATGAAAACCGAAGAAAAATTGCTTAGGTTCATAAGTGTTAGGCCTGAACACACCATTTCAGCACAGCAGGATCTACTAATTATAGTAAACAATATATTGACAACAGAAGTTGTTTTACATACCTTGGTGGTGGTAAAAATCGGATTCTTCCCGCATAAAAATTGAAAAAAATTGTGTAAATCAAAAGTTTTAGGACTGGTCCAACCAATTGAACACATCATGATTTACTACAAGTAATAAACAAAATGTTAACATTAACATTTCTTGGAAATGGTCGGTGGTGGTGAAAATTCAATTATCATCATATGAAAACCGAAGAAAAATTGCTTAGGTTCATAAGTGTTAGGCCTGAACGAACCAATTCGGCACAGCAGGATCTACTAATCATAATGAACAATATATTGACAACAGTAGTTTTTTTACGTACCTTGGTGGTGGTAAAAATTGTATTCTTCCAGCATAAAAATTGAAAAAAATTGTGTAAATCAAAAGTTGTAGGACTGGTCCAACCAATTGAACACATCATGATTTACTACAAGTAATAAACAAAACGCTAACATTAACATTTCTTGGAAGAGGTCGGTGGTGGTGAAAATTCAATTATCATCATATGAAACCGAAGAAAAATTACTTAGGTTCATAAGTGTTAGGCCTGAACGAACCAATTCGGCACAGCAGGATCTATTAATCATAATAAACAATATATTGACAACAGAAATTCTTTTACATACCTTGGTGGTGGTAAAAATCGGATTCTTCCCATAAAAATTGAAAAAAATTGTGTAAATCAAAAGTTGTAGGACTGGTCCAACCAATTGAACACATCATGATTTACTACAAGTAATAAACAAAATGCTAACATTAACATTTCTTGAAAGAGGTCGGTGGTGGTGAAAATTCAATTATCATCATATGAAAACCGAAGAAAAATTGCTTAGGTTCATAAGTGTTAGGCCTGAACGAACCAATTCGGCACAGCAGGATCTACTAATCTAAACAATATATTGACAACAGAAATTCTTTTACATACCTTGGTGGTGGTAAAAATCGGATTCTTCCCGCATAAAAATTGAAAAAAATTGTGTAAATCAAAAGTTGTAGGACTGGTCCAACCAATTGAACACATCATGATTTACTACAAGTAATAAACAAAATGCTAACATTAACATTTCTTGGAAGAGGTCGGTGGTGGTGACAATTCAATTATCATCATATGAAAACCGAAGAAAAATTGCTTAGGTTCATAAGTGTTAGGCCTGAACAAACCATTTCAGCACAGCAGGATCTACTAATCATAATAAACAATATATTGACAACAGAAATTTTTTTATGTACCTTGGTGGTGGTAAAAATCGGATTCTTCCCGCATAAAAATTGAAAAAAATTGTGTAAATCAAAAGTTGTAGGACTGTTGCAACTAGTTGAACACATCATGATTTACTACAAGTAATAAACAAAATGCTACCATTAACATTTCTTGGAAAAGGTCGGTGGTGGCGAAAATTCAATTATCATCATATGAAAATCGAAGGAAAATTGCTTAACTTTATAAATATTAGGCCTGAACGAACCAATTCGGTACAGCAGGATCTACTAAATATATTAAACAATATATTGACAACAGAAGTTGTTTTACATACCTTGGTGGTGGTAAAATCCGGATTCTTCCCTCATAAAAATTGTAAAAATTGTGTAAATCAAAAGTTGTAGGACTGGTCAACCAATTGAACACATCATGATTTACTACAAGTAATAAACAAAATGCTAACATTAACATTTCTTGGAAAAGGTCGGTGGTGGTGAAAATTCAATTATCATCATATGAAAACCGAAGAAAAATTGCTTAGGTTCTTAAGTGTTAGGCCTGAACAAACCATTTCACCACAGCAGGATCTACTAAATATATTAAACAATATATTGACAACAGAAGTTGTTTTACATACCTTGGTGGTGGTAAAACCGGATTCTTCCCTCATAAAAATTGTAAAAATTGTGTAAATCAAAAGTTGTAGGACTGGTCCAACCAATTGAACACATCATGATTTAGTACAAGTAATAATCAAAACGCTAACATTAACATTTCTTGGAAGAGGTCGGTGGTGGTGACAATTCAATTATCATCATATGAAAACCGAAGAAAAATTGCTTAGGTTCATAAGTGTTAGGCCTGAACAAACCATTTCGGCACAGCAGGATCCACTAATTATAGTAAACAATATATCGACAACAGAAGTTGTTTTACATATTTTGGTGGTGGTAAAAATCGGATTCTTCCCGCATAAAAATTGAAAAAAATTGTGTAAATCAAAAGTTGTAGGACTGGTCCAACCAATTGAACACATCATGATTTAGTACAAGTAATAAACAAAATGCTAACATTAACATTTCTTGGAAGAGGTCGGTGGTGGTGACAATTCAATTATCATCATATGAAAACCGAAGAAAAAATTGCTTAGGTTCATAAGTGTTAGGCCTGAACAAACCATTTCAGCACAGCAGGATCTACTAATTATAGTAAACTATATATTGACAACAGAAGTTGTTTTACATACCTTGGTGGTGGTAAAAATCGGATTCTTCCCTCATAAAAATTGAAAAAAATTGTGTAAATCAAATGTTGTAGGACTGGTCCAACCAATTGAACACATCATGATTTACTACAAGTAATAAACAAAATGCTAACATTAACATTTCAGAGGTCGGTGGTGAAAATTCAATTATCATCATATGAAGACCGAAGAAAAATTGCTTAGGTTCATAAGTGTTAGGCCTGAACAAACCATTTCAGCACAGCAGTATCTACTAATCATAATAAACAATAAATTGACAACAGAAGTTCTTTTATGTACCTTGGTGGTGGTGAAAATCTGATTCTTCCCGCATAAAAATTGAAAAAAATTGTGTAAATCAAAAGTTGTAGGACTGGTCCAACCAATTGAACACATCATGATTTACCACAAGTAATAAACAAAATGCTACCATTAACATTTCTTGGAAAAGGTCTGTGGTGGTGAAAATTCAATTATCATCATATGAAAACCGAAGAAAAATAGCTTAGGTTCATAAGTGTTAGGCCTGAACGAACCAATTCGGCACAGCAAGATCTACTAATCATAATGAACAATATATTAACAACAGAAATTCTTTTACGTACCTTGGTGGTGGTAAAAATCGGATTCTTCCCGCATAAAAATTGAAAAAAATTGTGTAAATCAAAAGTTGTAGGACTGGTCCAACCAATTGAACACATCATAATTTACTACAAGTAATAAACAAAACGCTAACATTAACATTTCTTGGAAAAGGTCTGTGGTGGTGAAAATTCAATTATCATCATATGAAAACCGAAGAAAAATAGCTTAGGTTCATAAGTGTTAGGCCTGAACGAACCAATTCGGCACAGCAAGATCTACTAATCATAATAAACAATATATTAACAACAGAAATTCTTTTACGTACCTTGGTGGTGGTAAAATCGGATTCTTCCGCATAAAAATTGAAAAAATTGTGTAAATCAAAAGTTGTAGGACTGGTCCAACCAATTGAACACATCATGATTTACTACAAGTAATAAACAAAATGTTAACATTAACATTTCTTGGAAAAGGTCGGTGGTGGTGAAAATTCAATTATCATCATATGAAAACCGAAGAAAAATTGCTTAGGTTCATAAGTGTTAGGCCTGAACGAACCATTTCAGCACAACAGGATCTACTAATTATATTAAACAATATATTGACAACAGAAGTTGTTTTACATATCTTGGTGGTGGTAAAAATCGGATTCTTCCCGCATAAAAATTGAAAAAAATTGTGTAAATCAAAAGTTGTAGGACTGTTCCAACTAGTTGAACACATCATGATTTACTACAAGTAATAAACAAAATGTTAACATTAACATTTCTTGGAAATGGTCGGTGGTGGTGAAAATTCAATTATCATCATATGAAAACCGAAGAAAATTGCTTAGGTTCATAAGTGTTAGGCCTGAACGAACCAATTCGGCACAGCAGAATCTTTTAGAAATTCTTTTACGTACCTTGGTGGTGGTAAAAATCGGATTCTTCCGCATAAAAATTGAAAAAATTGTGTAAATCAAAAGTTGTAGGACTGGTCCAACCAATTGAACACATCATAATTTACTACAAGTAATAAACAAAACGCTAACATTAACATTTCTTGGAAGAGGTCGGTGGTGGTGAAAATTCAATTATCATCATATGAAAACCGAAGAAAAATTGCTTAGGTTCATAAGTGTTAGGCCTGAACGGACCAATTCGGCACAGCAGGATCTACTAATCATAATAAACAATATATTGACAACAGAAATTCTTTTACATACCTTGGTGGTGGTAAAATCAGATTCTTCCCGCATAAAAATTGAAAAAAATTGTGTAAATCAAAAGTTGTAGGACTGTTCCAACCAATTGAACACATCATGATTTACTACAAGTAATAAACAAAATGCTAACATTAACATTTCTTGGAAAAGGTCGGTGGTGGTGAAAATTCAATTATCATCATATGAAAACCGAAGAAAAATTGCTTAGGTTCATAAGTGTTAGGCCTGAACGAACCAATTCGGCACAGCAGGATCTACTAATCATAATAAACAATATATTGACAACAGAAATTCTTTTACATACCTTGGTGGTGGTAAAATCGGATTCTTCCCGCATAAAAATTGAAAAAATTGTGTAAATCAAAAGTTGTAGGACTGTTGCAACTAGTTGAACACATCATGATTTACTACAAGTAATAAACAAAATGCTACCATTAACATTTCTTGGAAAAGGTCGGTGGTGGCAAAAATTCAATTATCATCATATGAAAATCGAAGAAAAATTGCTTAACTTTATAAATATTAGGCCTGAACGAACCAATTCGGTACAGCAGGATCTACTAATTATATTAAACAATATATTGACAACAGAAGTTGTTTTACATACCTTGGTGGTGGTAAAACTCGGATTCTTCCCTCATAAAAATTGTAAAAATTGTGTAAATCAAAAGTTGTAGGACTGGTCCTACCAATTGAACACATCATGATTTACTACAAGTAATAAACAAAATGCTAACATTAACATTTCTTGGAAAAGGTCGGTGGTGGCGAAAATTCAATTATCATCATATGAAAATCGAAGAAAAATTGCTTAAGTTTATAAATATTAGGCCTGAACGAACCAATTCGGCACAGCAGGATCTACTAATTATATTAAACAATATATTGACAACAGAAGTTGTTTTACATACCTTGGTGGTGGTAAAAATCGGATTCTTCCCGCATAAAAATTGAAAAAAATTGTGTAAATCAAAAGTTGTAGGACTGGTCCAACCAATTGAACACATCATGATTTACTACAAGTAATAAACAAAACGCTAACATTAACATTTCTTGGAAAAGGTCGGTGGTGGCAAAAATTCAATTATCATCATATGAAAATCGAAGGAAAATTGCTTAACTTTATAAATATTAGGCCTGAACGAACCAATTCGGTATAGCAGGATCTACTAATTATATTAAACAATATATTGACAACAGAAGTTGTTTTACATACCTTGGTGGTGGTAAAACCGGATTCTTCCCTCATAAAAATTGTAAAAATTGTGTAAATCAAAAGTTGTAGGACTGGTCCTACCAATTGAACACATCATGATTTACTACAAGTAATAAACAAAATGCTAACATTAACATTTCTTGGAAAAGGTCGGTGGTGGCGAAAATTCAATTATCATCATATGAAAATCGAAGAAAAATTGCTTAACTTTATAAATATTAGGCCTGAACGAACCAATTCGGTACAACAGGATCTACTAATTATATTAAACAATATATTGACAACAGAAGTTGTTTTACATATCTTGGTGGTGGTAAAATCGGATTCTTCCACATAAAAATTGAAAAAAATTGTGTAAATCAAAAGTTGTAGGACTGGTCCAACCAATTGAACACATCATGATTTACTACAAGTAATAAACAAAATGCTACCATTAACATTTCTTGGAAAAGGTCGGTGGTGGCAAAAATTCAATTATCATCATATGAAAATCGAAGGAAAATTGCTTAACTTTATAAATATTAGGCCTGAACGAACCAATTCGGTACAGCAGGATCTACTAATTATATTAAACAAAATATTGACAACAGAAGTTGTTTTACATACCTTGGTGGTGGTAAAAATCGGATTCTTCCCGCATAAAAATTGAAAAAAATTGTGTAAATCAAAATTTGTAGGACTGGTCCTACCAATAGAACACATCATGATTTACCACAAGTAAAAAACAAAATGTTGACATTAACATTTCTTGGAAAAGGTCGGTGGTGGTGAAAATTCAATTATCATCATATGAAAATCGAAGAAAAATTGCTTAACTTTATAAATATTAGGCCTGAACGAACCAATTCGGTACATCAGGATCTACTAATTATATTAAACAATATATTGACAACAGAAGTTGTTTTACATATCTTGGTGGTGGTAAAAATCGGATTCTTCCGCATAAAAATTGAAAAAAAATTGTGTAAATCAAAAGTTGTAGGACTGGTCCAACCAATTGAACACATCATGATTTACCACAAGTAATAAACAAAATGTTAACATTAACATTTCTTGGAAAAGGTCGGTGGTGGTGAAAATTCAATTATCATCATATGAAAACCGAAGAAAAATTGCTTAGGTTCATAAGTGTTAGGCCTGAACGAACCAATTCGGCACAGCAGGATCTACTAATCATAATAAACAATATATTGACAACAGAAATTGTTTTACATACCTTGGTGGTGGTAAAAATCGGATTCTTCCCGCATAAAAATTGAAAAAAATTGTGTAAATCAAAAGTTGTAGGACTGGTCCAACCAATTGAACACATCATGATTTACCACAAGTTAAAACAAAATGTTGACATTAACATTTCTTGGAAAAGGTCGGTGGTGGTGAAAATTCAATTATCATCATATGAAAACCGAAGAAAAATTGCTTAGGTTCATAAGTGTTAGGCCTGAACGAACCAATTCGGCACAGCAGGATCTACTAATCATAATAAATAATATATTGACAACAGAAATTCTTTTACATACCTTGGTGGTGGTAAAAATCGGATTCTTCCGCATAAAAATTGAAAAAATTGTGTAAATCAAAAGTTGTAGGACTGTTCCAACCAATTGAACACATCATGATTTACTACAAGTAATAAACAAAATGCTAACATTAACATTTCTTGGAAAAGGTCGGTGGTGGTGAAAATTCAATTATCATCATATGAAAACCGAAGAAAAATTGCTTAGGTTCATAAGTGTTAGGCCTGAACGAACCAATTCGGCACAGCAGGATCTACTAATCATAATAAACAATATATTGACAACAGAAATTCTTTTACATACCTTGGTGGTGGTAAAAATCGGATTCTTCCACATAAAAATTGAAAAAATTGTGTAAATCAAAAGTTGTAGGACTGGTCCAACTAGTTGAACACATCATGATTTACTACAAGTAATAAACAAAATGCTAACATTAACATTTCTTGGAAAAGGTCGGTGGTGGTGAAAATTCAATTATCATCATATGAAAACCGAAGAAAAATTGCTTAGGTTCATAAGTGTTAGGCCTGAACGAACCAATTCGGCACAGCAGGATCTACTAATCATAATAAACAATATATTGACAACAGAAATTCTTTTACATACCTTGGTGGTGGTAAAAATCGGATTCTTCCCGCATAAAAATTGAAAAAATTGTGTAAATCAAAAGTTGTAGGACTGTTCCAACTAGTTGAACACATCATGATTTACTACAAGTAATAAACAAAATGCTAACATTAACATTTCTTGGAAAAGGTCGGTGGTGGTGAAAATTCAATTATCATCATATGAAAACCGAAGAAAAATTGCTTAGGTTCATAAGTGTTAGGCCTGAACGAACCAATTCGGCACAGCAGGATCTACTAATCATAATAAACAATATATTGACAACAGAAATTCTTTTACATACCTTGGTGGTGGTAAAAATCGGATTCTTCCCATAAAAATTGAAAAAAATTGTGTAAATCAAAAGTTGTAGGACTGTTCCAACTAGTTGAACACATCATGATTTACTACAAGTAATAAACAAAATGCTAACATTAACATTTCTTGGAAAAGGTCGGTGGTGGTGAAAATTCAATTATCATCATATGAAAACCGAAGAAAAATTGCTTAGGTTCATAAGTGTTAGGCCTGAACGAACCAATTCGGCACAGCAGGATCTACTAATCATAATAAACAATATATTGACAACAGAAGTTGTTTTACATACCTTGGTGGTGGTAAAAATCGGATTCTTCCACATAAAAATTGAAAAAATTGTGTAAATCAAAAGTTGTAGGACTGGTTCCAACTAATTGAACACATCATGATTTACTACAAGTAATAAACAAAATGCTAACATTAACATTTCTTGGAAAAGGTCGGTGGTGGCGAAAATTCAATTATCATCATATGAAAATCGAAGGAAAATTGCTTAACTTTATAAATATTAGGCCTGAACGAACCAATTCGGTACAGCAGGATCTACTAATTATATTAAACAATATATTGACAACAGAAGTTGTTTTACATACCTTGGTGGTGGTAAAACCGGATTCTTCCCTCATAAAAATTGTAAAAAATTGTGTAAATCAAAAGTTGTAGGACTGGTCCTACCAATTGAACACATCATGATTTACTACAAGTAATAAACAAAATGCTAACATTAACATTTCTTGGAAAAGGTCGGTGGTGGCGAAAATTCAATTATCATCATATGAAAATCGAAGGAAAATTGCTTAACTTTATAAATATTAGGCCTGAACGAACCAATTCGGCACAGCAGGATCTACTAATCATAATAAACAATATATTGACAACAGAAGTTGTTTTACATACCTTGGTGGTGGTAAAAATCGGATTCTTCCCCATAAAAATTGAAAAAATTGTGTAAATCAAAAGTTGTAGGACTGGTCCAACCAATTGAACACATCATGATTTACTACAAGTAATAAACAAAACGCTAACATTAACATTTCTTGGAAAAGGTCGGTGGTGGTGAAAATTCAATTATCATCATATGAAAACCGAAGAAAAATTGCTTAGGTTCATAAGTGTTAGGCCTGAACGAACCAATTCGGCACAGCAGGATCTACTAATCATAATAAACAATATATTGACAACAGAAGTTGTTTTACATACCTTGGTGGTGGTAAAAATCGTATTCTTCCCGCATAAAAATTGAAAAAATTGTGTAAATCAAAAGTTGTAGGACTGGTCCAACCAATTGAACACATCATGATTTACTACAAGTAATAAACAAAATGCTAACATTAACATTTCTTGGAAAAGGTCGGTGGTGGTGAAAATTCAATTATCATCATATGAAAACCGAAGAAAAATTGCTTAGGTTCATAAGTGTTAGGCCTGAACGAACCAATTCGGCACAGCAGGATCTACTAATTATATTAAACAATATATTGACAACAGAAGTTGTTTTACATACCTTGGTGGTGGTAAAAATCGGATTCTTCCCGCATAAAAATTGAAAAAATTGTGTAAATCAAAAGTTGTAGGACTGGTCCAACCAATTGAACACATCATGATTTACTACAAGTAATAAACAAAATGCTAACATTAACATTTCTTGGAAAAGGTCGGTGGTGGTGAAAATTCAATTATCATCATATGAAAATCGAAGAAAAATTGCTTAAGTTTATAAATATTAGGCCTGAACGAACCAATTCGGCACAGCAGGATCTACTAATTATATTAAACAATATATTGACAACAGAAGTTGTTTTACATACCTTGGTGGTGGTAAAATCGGATTCTTCCCGCATAAAAATTGAAAAAATTGTGTAAATCAAAAGTTGTAGGACTGGTCCAACCAATTGAACACATCATGATTTACTACAAGTAATAAACAAAATGCTAACATTAACATTTCTTGGAAAAGGTCGGTGGTGGTGAAAATTCAATTATCATCATATGAAAACCGAAGAAAAATTGCTTAGGTTCATAAGTGTTAGGCCTGAACGAACCAATTCGGCACAGCAGGATCTACTAATCATAATAAACAATATATTGACAACAGAAATTCTTTTACATACCTTGGTGGTGGTAAAAATCGGATTCTTCCCGCATAAAAATTGAAAAAATTGTGTAAATCAAAAGTTGTAGGACTGGTCCAACCAATTGAACACATCATGATTTACTACAAGTAATAAACAAAATGCTAACATTAACATTTCTTGGAAAAGGTCGGTGGTGGTGAAAATTCAATTATCATCATATGAAAACCGAAGAAAAATTGCTTAGGTTCATAAGTGTTAGGCCTGAACGAACCAATTCGGCACAGCAGGATCTACTAATCATAATAAACAATATATTGACAACAGAAATTGTTTTACATACCTTGGTGGTGGTAAAAATCGGATTCTTCCCGCATAAAAATTGAAAAAAATTGTGTAAATCAAAAGTTGTAGGACTGGTCCAACCAATTGAACACATCATGATTTACTACAAGTAATAAACAAAATGCTAACATTAACATTTCTTGGAAAAGGTCGGTGGTGGTGAAAATTCAATTATCATCATATGAAAACCGAAGAAAAATTGCTTAGGTTCATAAGTGTTAGGCCTGAACGAACCAATTCGGCACAGCAGGATCTACTAATTATAATAAACAATATATTGACAACAGAAGTTGTTTTACATACCTTGGTGGTGGTAAAATCGGATTCTTCCCGCATAAAAATTGAAAAAAATTGTGTAAATCAAAAGTTGTAGGACTGGTCCAACCAATTGAACACATCATGATTTACTACAAGTAATAAACAAAATGCTAACATTAACATTTCTTGGAAAAGGTCGGTGGTGGTGAAAATTCAATTATCATCATATGAAAACCGAAGAAAAATTGCTTAGGTTCATAAGTGTTAGGCCTGAACGAACCAATTCGGCACAGCAGGATCTACTAATCATAATAAACAATATATTGACAACAGAAGTTGTTTTACATACCTTGGTGGTGGTAAAAATCGGATTCTTCCCGCATAAAAATTGAAAAAATTGTGTAAATCAAAAGTTGTAGGACTGGTCCAACCAATTGAACACATCATGATTTACTACAAGTAATAAACAAAATGCTAACATTAACATTTCTTGGAAAAGGTCGGTGGTGGTGAAAATTCAATTATCATCATATGAAAACCGAAGAAAAATTGCTTAGGTTCATAAGTGTTAGGCCTGAACGAACCAATTCGGCACAGCAGGATCTACTAATCATAATAAACAATATATTGACAACAGAAATTCTTTTACATACCTTGGTGGTGGTAAAAATCGGATTCTTCCCGCATAAAAATTGAAAAAATTGTGTAAATCAAAAGTTGTAGGACTGGTCCAACTAATTGAACACATCATGATTTACTACAAGTAATAAACAAAATGCTAACATTAACATTTCTTGGAAAAGGTCGG
Organism: Abscondita cerata; assembly: GCA_030710515.1. NCBI lineage: Eukaryota > Metazoa > Arthropoda > Insecta > Coleoptera > Lampyridae > Abscondita > Abscondita cerata. Next base: position 59,246 of record JALBCR010000919.1, on the reverse strand, counting down.
TGGTGGTGAAAATTCAATTATCATCATATGAAAACCGAAGAAAAATTGCTTAGGTTCATAAGTGTTAGGCCTGAACGAACCAATTCGGCACAGCAGGATCTACTAATCATAATAAACAATATATTGACAACAGAAATTCTTTTACATACCTTGGTGGTGGTAAAAATCGGATTCTTCCCGCATAAAAATTGAAAAAATTGTGTAAATCAAAAGTTGTAGGACTGGTCCAACCAATTGAACACATCATGATTTACTACAAGTAATAAACAAAATGCTAACATTAACATTTCTTGGAAAAGGTCGGTGGTGGTGAAAATTCAATTATCATCATATGAAAACCGAAGAAAAATTGCTTAGGTTCATAAGTGTTAGGCCTGAACGAACCAATTCGGCACAGCAGGATCTACTAATCATAATAAACAATATATTGACAACAGAAATTCTTTTACATACCTTGGTGGTGGTAAAAATCGGATTCTTCCCGCATAAAAATTGAAAAAATTGTGTAAATCAAAAGTTGTAGGACTGGTCCAACTAATTGAACACATCATGATTTACTACAAGTAATAAACAAAATGCTAACATTAACATTTCTTGGAAAAGGTCGGTGGTGGTGAAAATTCAATTATCATCATATGAAAACCGAAGAAAAATTGCTTAGGTTCATAAGTGTTAGGCCTGAACGAACCAATTCGGCACAGCAGGATCTACTAATTATAATAAACAATATATTGACAACAGAAGTTGTTTTACATACCTTGGTGGTGGTAAAAATCGGATTCTTCCCTCATAAAAATTGAAAAAATTGTGTAAATCAAAAGTTGTAGGACTGGTCCAACCAATTGAACACATCATGATTTACTACAAGTAATAAACAAAATGCTAACATTAACATTTCTTGGAAAAGGTCGGTGGTGGTGAAAATTCAATTATCATCATATGAAAACCGAAGAAAAATTGCTTAGGTTCATAAGTGTTAGGCCTGAACGAACCAATTCGGCACAGCAGGATCTACTAATCATAATAAACAATATATTGACAACAGTAGTTGTTTTACATACCTTGGTGGTGGTAAAAATCGGATTCTTCCCGCATAAAAATTGAAAAAAATTGTGTAAATCAAAAGTTGTAGGACTGGTCCAACCAATTGAACACATCATGATTTACTACAAGTAATAAACAAAATGCTAACATTAACATTTCTTGGAAGAGGTCGGTGGTGGTGAAAATTCAATTATCATCATATGAAAACCGAAGAAAAATTGCTTAGGTTCATAAGTGTTAGGCCTGAACGAACCAATTCGGCACAGCAGGATCTACTAATCATAATAAACAATATATTGACAACAGTAGTTTTTTTACGTACCTTGGTGGTGGTAAAAATCGGATTCTTCCCGCATAAAAATTGAAAAAATTGTGTAAATCAAAAGTTGTAGGACTGGTCCAACCAATTGAACACATCATGATTTACTACAAGTAATAAACAAAATGCTAACATTAACATTTCTTGGAAAAGGTCGGTGGTGGCGAAAATTCAATTATCATCATATGAAAATCGAAGGAAATTTGCTTAACTTTATAAATATTAGGCCTGAACGAACCAATTCGGTACAGCAGGATCTACTAATTATATTAAACAATATATTGACAACAGAAGTTGTTTTACATACCTTGGTGGTGGTAAAACCGGATTCTTCCCTCATAAAAATTGAAAAAATTGTGTAAATCAAAAGTTGTAGGACTGTGTCCAACTAATTGAACACATCATGATTTACTACAAGTAATAAACAAAATGCTAACATTAACATTTCTTGGAAAAGGTCGGTGGTGGCGAAAATTCAATTATCATCATATGAAAATCGAAGGAAAATTGCTTAGCTTTATAAATATTAGGCCTGAACGAACCAATTCGGCACAGCAGGATCTACTAAATATATTAAACAATATATTGACAACAGAAGTTGTTTTACATACCTTGGTGGTGGTAAAACCGGATTCTTCCCTCATAAAAATTGAAAAAATTGTGTAAATCAAAAGTTGTAGGACTGGTCCAACCAATTGAACACATCATGATTTACTACAAGTAATAAACAAAATGCTAACATTAACATTTCTTGGAAAAGGTCGGTGGTGGTGAAAATTCAATTATCATCATATGAAAACCGAAGAAAAATTGCTTAGGTTCATAAGTGTTAGGCCTGAACGAACCATTTCGGCACAGCAGGATCTACTAATTATAATAAACAATATATTGACAACAGAAATTCTTTTACATACCTTGGTGGTGGTAAAAATTGGATTCTTCCACATAAAAATTGAAAAAAATTGTGTAAATCAAAAGTTGTAGGACTGGTCCAACCAATTGAACACATCATGATTTACTACAAGTAATAAACAAAATGCTAACATTAACATTTCTTGGAAAAGGTCGGTGGTGGTGAAAATTCAATTATCATCATATGAAAACCGAAGAAAAATTGCTTAGGTTCATAAGTGTTAGGCCTGAACGAACCAATTCGGCACAGCAGGATCTACTAATCATAATAAACAATATATTGACAACAGAAATTCTTTTACATACCTTGGTGGTGGTAAAAATCGGATTCTTCCCGCATAAAAATTGAAAAAATTGTGTAAATCAAAAGTTGTAGGACTGGTCCAACCAATTGAACACATCATGATTTACTACAAGTAATAAACAAAATGCTAACATTAACATTTCTTGGAAAAGGTCGGTGGTGGTGAAAATTCAATTATCATCATATGAAAACCGAAGAAAAATTGCTTAGGTTCATAAGTGTTAGGCCTGAACGAACCATTTCGGCACAGCAGGATCTACTAATTATAATAAACAATATATTGACAACAGAAGTTGTTTTACATACCTTGGTGGTGGTAAAAATCGGATTCTTCCCGCATAAAAATTGAAAAAAATTGTGTAAATCAAAAGTTGTAGGACTGGTCCAACCAATTGAACACATCATGATTTACTACAAGTAATAAACAAAATGCTAACATTAACATTTCTTGGAAAAGGTCGGTGGTGGTGAAAATTCAATTATCATCATATGAAAACCGAAGAAAAATTGCTTAGGTTCATAAGTGTTAGGCCTGAACGAACCAATTCGGCACAGCAGGATCTACTAATCATAATAAACAATATATTGACAACAGAAATTCTTTTACATACCTTGGTGGTGGTAAAAATCGGATTCTTCCCGCATAAAAATTGAAAAAAATTGTGTAAATCAAAAGTTGTAGGACTGGTCCAACCAATTGAACACATCATGATTTACTACAAGTAATAAACAAAATGCTAACATTAACATTTCTTGGAAAAGGTCGGTGGTGGTGAAAATTCAATTATCATCATATGAAAACCGAAGAAAAATTGCTTAGGTTCATAAGTGTTAGGCCTGAACGAACCAATTCGGCACAGCAGGATCTACTAATTATAATAAACAATATATTGACAACAGAAGTTGTTTTACATACCTTGGTGGTGGTAAAAATCGGATTCTTCCCGCATAAAAATTGAAAAAATTGTGTAAATCAAAAGTTGTAGGACTGGTCCAACCAATTGAACACATCATGATTTACTACAAGTAATAAACAAAATGCTAACATTAACATTTCTTGGAAAAGGTCGGTGGTGGTGAAAATTCAATTATCATCATATGAAAACCGAAGAAAAATTGCTTAGGTTCATAAGTGTTAGGCCTGAACGAACCAATTCGGCACAGCAGGATCTACTAATCATAATAAACAATATATTGACAACAGAAGTTGTTTTACATACCTTGGTGGTGGTAAAATCGGATTCTTCCCGCATAAAAATTGAAAAAATTGTGTAAATCAAAAGTTGTAGGACTGGTCCAACCAATTGAACACATCATGATTTACTACAAGTAATAAACAAAATGCTAACATTAACATTTCTTGGAAAAGGTCGGTGGTGGTGAAAATTCAATTATCATCATATGAAAACCGAAGAAAAATTGCTTAGGTTCATAAGTGTTAGGCCTGAACGAACCAATTCGGCACAGCAGGATCTACTAATCATAATAAACAATATATTGACAACAGAAATTCTTTTACATACCTTGGTGGTGGTAAAAATCGGATTCTTCCCGCATAAAAATTGAAAAAAATTGTGTAAATCAAAAGTTGTAGGACTGGTCCAACCAATTGAACACATCATGATTTACTACAAGTAATAAACAAAATGCTAACATTAACATTTCTTGGAAAAGGTCGGTGGTGGTGAAAATTCAATTATCATCATATGAAAACCGAAGAAAAATTGCTTAGGTTCATAAGTGTTAGGCCTGAACGAACCAATTCGGCACAGCAGGATCTACTAATCATAATAAACAATATATTGACAACAGAAATTCTTTTACATACCTTGGTGGTGGTAAAAATCGGATTCTTCCCGCATAAAAATTGAAAAAATTGTGTAAATCAAAAGTTGTAGGACTGGTCCAACTAATTGAACACATCATGATTTACTACAAGTAATAAACAAAATGCTAACATTAACATTTCTTGGAAAAGGTCGGTGGTGGCGAAAATTCAATTATCATCATATGAAAATCGAAGGAAAATTGCTTAACTTTATAAATATTAGGCCTGAACGAACCAATTCGGTACAGCAGGATCTACTAATTATATTAAACAATATATTGACAACAGAAGTTGTTTTACATACCTTGGTGGTGGTAAAACCGGATTCTTCCCTCATAAAAATTGAAAAAATTGTGTAAATCAAAAGTTGTAGGACTGGTCCAACCAATTGAACACATCATGATTTACTACAAGTAATAAACAAAATGCTAACATTAACATTTCTTGGAAAAGGTCGGTGGTGGCGAAAATTCAATTATCATCATATGAAAACCGAAGAAAAATTGCTTAGGTTTATAAGTATTAGGCCTGAACGAACCAATTCGGCACAGCAGGATCTACTAATCATAATAAACAATATATTGACAACAGAAGTTGTTTTACATACCTTGGTGGTGGTAAAAATCGGATTCTTCCCGCATAAAAATTGAAAAAAATTGTGTAAATCAAAAGTTGTAGGACTGGTCCAACCAATTGAACACATCATAATTTACTACAAGTAATAAACAAAATGCTAACATTAACATTTCTTGGAAAAGGTCGGTGGTGGCGAAAATTCAATTATCATCATATGAAAATCGAAGGAAATTTGCTTAACTTTATAAACATTAGGCCTGAACGAACCAATTCGGTACAGCAGGATCTACTAATTATATTAAACAATATATTGACAACAGAAGTTGTTTTACATACCTTGGTGGTGGTAAAACCGGATTCTTCCCTCATAAAAATTGTAAAATTGTGTAAATCAAAAGTTGTAGGACTGTTGCAACTAGTTGAACACATCATGATTTACTACAAGTAATAAACAAAATGCTACCATTAACGTTTCTTGGAAAAGGTCGGTGGTGGCGAAAATTCAATTATCATCATATGAAAATCGAAGGAAAATTGCTTAGCTTTATAAATATTAGGCCTGAACAGAACAATTCGGTACAGCAGGATCTACTAAATATATTAAACAATATATTGACAACAGAAGTTGTTTTACATACCTTGGTGGTGGTAAAACCGGATTCTTCCCTCATAAAATTGTAAAAATTGTGTAAATCAAAGTTGTAGGACTGGTCCTACCAATTGAACACATCATGATTTACCACAAGTAATAAACAAAATGTTGACATTAACATTTCTTGGAAAAGGTCGGTGGTGGTGAAAATTCAATTATCATCATATGAAAACCGAAGAAAAATTGCTTAGGTTCATAAGTGTTAGGCCTGAACAAACCATTTCAGCACAGCAGGATCTACTAATTATAATAAACAATATATTGACAACAGAAATTCTTTTACGTACCTTGGTGGTGGTAAAAATTGTATTCTTCCCGCATAAAAATTGAAAAAATTGTGTAAATCAAAGTTGTAGGACTGGTCCAACCAATTGAACACATCATAATTTACTACAAGTAATAAACAAAACGCTAACATTAACATTTCTTGGAAGAGGTCGGTGGTGGTGAAAATTCAATTATCATCATGAAAACTGAAGAAAAATTGCTTAGGTTCATAAGTGTTATGCCTGAACAGACAATTCGGCACAGCAAGATCTACTAATCATAATAAACAATATATTAACAACAGAAATTCTTTTACGTACCTTGGTGGTGGAAACAATCGGATTCTTCCGCATAAAAATTGAAAAAATTGTGTAAATCAAAAGTTGTAGGACTGGTCCAACCAATTGAACACATCATGATTTACTACAAGTAATAAACAAAATGTTAACATTAACATTTCTTGGAAAAGGTCGGTGGTGGTGAAAATTCAATTATCATCATATGAAAACCGAAGAAAAATTGCTTAGGTTCATAAGTGTTAGGCCTGAACGAACCATTTCAGCACAACAGGATCTACTAATTATATTAAACAATATATTGACAACAGAAGTTGTTTTACATATCTTGGTGGTGGTAAAAATCGGATTCTTCCCGCATAAAAATTGAAAAAATTGTGTAAATCAAAGTTGTAGGACTGGTCCAACCAATTGAACTCATCATGATTTACTACAAGTAATAAACAAAACGCTAACATTAACATTTCTTTAAAGAGGTCGGTGGTGGTGACAATTCAATTATCATCATATGAAAACCGAAGAAAAATTGCTTAGGTTCATAAGTGTTAGGCCTGAACGGACCAATTCGGCACAGCAGGATCTACTAATCATAATAAACAATATATTGACAACAGAAATTCTTTTACATACCTTGGTGGTGGTAAAAATCGGATTCTTCCCGCATAAAAGTTGAAAAAAATTGTGTAAATCAAAAGTTGTAGGACTGTTCCAACTAAGTTGAACACATCATGATTTACTACAAGTAATAAACAAAATGCTAACATTAACATTTCTTGGAAAAGGTCGGTGGTGGCGAAAATTCAATTATCATCATATGAAAATCGAAGGAAAATTGCTTAACTTTATAAATATTAGGCCTGAACGAACCAATTCGGTACAGCAGGATCTACTAATTATATTAAACAATATATTGACAACAGAAGTTGTTTTACATATTTTGGTGGTGGTAAAACCGGATTCTTCCCTCATAAAAATTGTAAAATTGTGTAAATCAAAAGTTGTAGGACTGGTCCACCAATTGAACACATCATGATTTACTACAAGTAATAAACAAAATGCTAACATTAACATTTCTTGGAAAAAGTCGGTGGTGGCGAAAATTCAATTATCATCATATGAAAATCGAAGGAAATTTGCTTAACTTTATAAATATTAGGCCTGAACGAACCAATTCGGCACAGCAGGATCTACTAATCATAATAAACAATATATTGACAACAGTAGTTGTTTTACATACCTTGGTGGTGGTAAAAATCGGATTCTTCCCGCATAAAAATTGAAAAAAATTGTGTAAATCAAAAGTTGTAGGACTGGTCCAACCAATTGAACACATCATAATTTACTACAAGTAATAAACAAAACGCTAACATTAACATTTCTTGGAAGAGGTCGGTGGTGGTGACAATTCAATTATCATCATATGAAAACCGAAGAAAAATTGCTTAGGTTCATAAGTGTTAGGCCTGAACAGAACCAATTCGGCACAGCAGGATCTACTAATCATAATAAACAATATATTGACAACAGTAGTTTTTTTACGTACCTTGGTGGTGGTAAAAATTGTATTCTTCCCCATAAAAATTGAAAAAAATTGTGTAAATCAAAAGTTGTAGGACTGGTCCAACCAATTGAACACATCATAATTTACTACAAGTAATAAACAAAATGCTAACATTAACATTTCTTGGAAAAGGTCGGTGGTGGCGAAAATTCAATTATCATCATATGAAAATCGAAGGAAATTTGCTTAACTTTATAAACATTAGGCCTGAACGGACCAATTCGGCACAGCAGGATCTACTAATTATATTAAACAATATATTGACAACAGAAGTTGTTTTACATACCTTGGTGGTGGTAAAAACCGGATTCTTCCCTCATAAAAATTGTAAAAATTGTGTAAATCAAAAGTTGTAGGACTGTTACAACTAGTTGAACACATCATGATTTACTACAAGTAATAAACAAAATGCTACCATTAACGTTTCTTGGAAAAGGTCGGTGGTGGCGAAAATTCAATTATCATCATATGAAAATCGAAGGAAAATTGCTTAACTTTATAAATATTAGGCCTGAACGAACCAATTCGGTACAGCAGGATCTACTAAATATATTAAACAATATATTGACAACAGAAGTTGTTTACATACCTTGGTGGTGGTAAAACCGGATTCTTCCCTCATAAAATTGTAAAAATTGTGTAAATCAAAAGTTGTAGGACTGGTCCTACCAATTGAACACATCATGATTTACCACAAGTAATAAACAAAATGTTGACATTAACATTTCTTGGAAAAGGTCGGTGGTGGTGAAAATTCAATTATCATCATATGAAAACCGAAGAAAAATTGCTTAGGTTCATAAGTGTTAGGCCTGAACAAACCATTTCAGCACAGCAGGATCTACTAATTATAATAAACAATATATTGACAACAGAAATTCTTTTACATACCTTGGTGGTGGTAAAATTGTATTCTTCCACATAAAAATTGAAAAAATTGTGTAAATCAAAGTTGTAGGACTGGTCCAACCAATTGAACACATCATAATTTACTACAAGTAATAAACAAAACGCTAACATTAACATTTCTTGGAAGAGGTCGGTGGTGGTGAAAATTCAATTATCATCATATGAAAACTGAAGAAAAATTGCTTAGGTTCATAAGTGTTATGCCTGAACGAACCAATTCGGCACAGCAAGATCTACTAATCATAATAAACAATATATTAACAACAGAAATTCTTTTACGTACCTTGGTGGTGGAAACAATCGGATTCTTCCCGCATAAAAATTGAAAAAAATTGTGTAAATCAAAAGTTGTAGGACTGGTCCAACCAATTGAACACATCATGATTTACTACAAGTAATAAACAAAATGTTAACATTAACATTTCTTGGAAAAGGTCGGTGGTGGTGAAAATTCAATTATCATCATATGAAAACCGAAGAAAAATTGCTTAGGTTCATAAGTGTTAGGCCTGAACGAACCATTTCAGCACAACAGGATCTACTAATTATATTAAACAATATATTGACAACAGAAGTTGTTTTACATATCTTGGTGGTGGTAAAAATCGGATTCTTCCCATAAAAATTGAAAAAATTGTGTAAATCAAAGTTGTAGGACTGTTCAACTAGTTGAACACATCATGATTTACTACAAGTAATAAACAAAATGCTAACATTAACTTTTCTTGGAAAGGTCGGTGAGGTGGCGAAAATTCAATTATCATCATATGAAAACCGAAGAAAAATTGCTTAGGTTCATAAGTGTTCGGCCTGAACACACCATTTCAGCACAGCAGGATCTACTAATTATAGTGAAACAATATATTGACAACAGAAGTTGTTTTACATACCTTGGTGGTGGTAAAATCGGATTCTTCCCGCATAAAAATTGAAAAAATTGTGTAAATCAAAAGTTGTAGGACTGTCCAACCAATTGAACACATCATGATTTACTACAAGTAATAAACAAAACGCTAACATTAACATTTCTTTAAAGAGGTCGGTGGTGGTGACAATTCAATTATCATCATATAGAAAACCGAAGAAAAATTGCTTAGGTTCATAAGTGTTAGGCCTGAACGAACCAATTCGGCACAGCAGGATCTACTAATCATAATAAACAATATATTGACAACAGAAATTCTTTTACATACCTTGGTGGTGGTAAAAATCGGATTCTTCCGCATAAAAATTGAAAAAAGTTGTGTAAATCAAAGTTGTAGGACTGTTCCAACTAGTTGAACACATCATGATTTACTACAAGTAATAAACAAAATGCTAACATTAACTTTTCTTGGAAAAGGTCGGTGGTGGCGAAAATTCAATTATCATCATATGAAAACCGAAGAAAAATTGCTTAGGTTCATAAGTGTTCGGCCTGAACACACCATTTCAGCACAGCAGGATCTACTAATTATAGTAAACAATATATTGACAACAGAAGTTGTTTTTACATACCTTGGTGGTGGTAAAAATCGGATTCTTCCGCATAAAAATTGAAAAAAATTGTGTAAATCAAAAGTTTTAGGACTGGTCCAACCAATTGAACACATCATGATTTACTACAAGTAATAAACAAAATGTTAACATTAACATTTCTTGGAAATGGTCGGTGGTGGTGAAAATTCAATTATCATCATATGAAAACCGAAGAAAAATTGCTTAGGTTCATAAGTGTTAGGCCTGAACGAACCAATTCGGCACAGCAGGATCTACTAATCATAATAAACAATATATTGACAACAGTAGTTTTTTACGTACCTTGGTGGTGGTAAAAATTGTATTCTTCCATATAAAAATTGAAAAAATTGTGTAAATCAAAAGTTGTAGGACTGGTCCAACCAATTGAACACATCATGATTTACTACAAGTAATAAACAAAACGCTAACATTAACATTTCTTGGAAGAGGTCGGTGGTGGTGAAAATTCAATTATCATCATATGAAAACCGAAGAAAAAATTGCTTAGGTTCATAAGTGTTAGGCCTGAACAGACCAATTCGGCACAGCAGGATCTATTAATCATAATAAACAATATATTGACAACAGAAATTCTTTTACATACCTTGGTGGTGGTAAAAATCGGATTCTTCCGCATAAAAATTGAAAAAAATTGTGTAAATCAAAAGGTTGTAGGACTGGTCCAACCAATTGAACACATCATGATTTACTACAAGTAATAAACAAAATGCTAACATTAACATTTCTTGAAAGAGGTCGGTGGTGGTGAAAATTCAATTATCATCATATGAATAAGAAGAAAAATTGCTTAGGGTTCATAAGTGTTAGGCCTGAACGAACCAATTCGGCACAGCAGGATCTACTAATCTAAACAATATATTGACAACAGAAATTCTTTTACATACCTTGGTGGTGGTAAAAATCGGATTCTTCCCCATAAAAATTGAAAAAAAATTGTGTAAATCAAAAGTTGTAGGACTGGTCCAACCAATTGAACACATCATAATTTACTACAAGTAATAAACAAAACAACTAACATTAACATTTCTTGGAAAGAGGGTCGGTGGTGGTGACAATTCAATTATCATCATATGAAAACCGAAGAAAAATTGCTTAGGTTCATAAGTGTTAGGCCTGAACAAACCATTTCAGCACAACAGGATCTACTAATCATAATAAACAATATATTGACAACAGAAATTTTTTATGTACCTTGGTGGTGGTAAAAATCAGATTCTTCCCTCATAAAAATTGAAAAAATTGTGTAAATCAAAAGTTGTAGGACTGTTGCAACTAGTTGAACACATCATGATTTACTACAAGTAATAAACAAAATGCTACCATTAACATTTCTTGGAAAAGGTCGGTGGTGGCGAAAATTCAATTATCATCATATGAAAATCGAAGGAAAATTGCTTAACTTTATAAATAATGAGGCCTGAACAGACCAATTCAGTACAGCAGGATCTACTAAATATATTAAACAATATATTGACAACAGAAGTTGTTTTACATACCTTGGTGGTGGTAAAACCGGATTCTTCCTCATAAAAATTGCCAAAATTGTGTAAATCAAAGTTGTAGGACTGGTCCAACCAATTGAACACATCATGATTTAGTACAAGTAATAATCAAAACGCTAACATTAACATTTCTTGGAAGAGGTCGGTGGTGGTGACAATTCAATTATCATCATATGAAAACCGAAGAAAAATTGCTTAGGTTCATAAGTGTTAGGCCTGAACAAACCATTTCAGCACAGCAGGATCTACTAATTATAGTAAACAATATATCGACAACAGAAGTTGTTTACATACCTTGGTGGTGGTAAAATCGGATTCTTCCACATAAAAATTGAAAAAAATTGTGTAAAGCAAAAGTTGTAGGACTGGTCCAACCAATTGAACACATCATGATTTACTACAAGTAATAAACAAAATGCTAACATTAACATTTCTTGAAAAGGTCGGTGGTGGTGAAAATTCAATTATCATCATATGAAAACCGAAGAAAAATTGCTTAGGTTCATAAGTGTTAGGCCTGAACAAACCATTTCAGCACCAGCAGGATCTACTAATTATATTAAACAATATATTGACAACAAGAAGTTGTTTTACATATCTTGGTGGTCGTAAAATCAGATTCTTCCCCATAAAAATTGAAAAAAATTGTGTAAATCAAAAGTTGTAGGACTGGTCCAACCAATTGAACACATCATGATTTAGTACAAGTAATAAACAAAATGCTAACATTAACATTTCTTGGAAGAGGTCGGTGGTGTGACAATTCAATTATCATCATATGAAAACCAGAAAAATTGCTTAGGTTCACTAAGGTGTTGAGCCTGAAAAACATAAAAATTGAAAAAATTGTGTAAATCAAAATTTGTAGGACTCGTCCTGCAATTGAACATCATGATTTACTACAAGTAATAAACAAAATGCTAACATTAACATTTCTTGAAAGAGGTCGGTGGTGGTGAAAATTCAATTATCATCATATGAAAACCAGAAGAAAAGTGCTTAGGTTCATAAGGTGTTAGGCCTGAACGAACCAATTCGGCACAGCAGGATCTACTAATCCTAATACAATATATTGACAACAGAATTCTTTTACATACCTTGGTGGTGGTAAAAATCGGATTCTTCCCGCATAAAAATTGAAAAAAATTGTGTAAATCAAAAGTTGTAGGACTGTTCCAACTAGTTGAACACATCATGATTTACTACAAGTAATAAACAAAATGCTAACATTAACTTTTCTTGGAAAAGGTCGGTGGTGGCGAAAATTCAATTATCATCATATGAAAACCGAAGAAAAATTGCTTAGGTTCATAAGTGTTCGGCCTGAACACACCATTTCAACACAACAGGATCTACTAATTATAGTAAACAATATATTGACAACAGAAGTTGTTTACATACCTTAGTGGTGGTAAAAATCAGATTCTTCCCACATAAAAATTGAAAAAATTGTGTAAATCAAAAGTTTTAGGACTGGTCCAACCAATTGAACACATCATGATTTACTACAAGTAATAAACAAAATGTTAACATTAACATTTCTTGAAATGGTCGATGGTGGTGAAAATTCAATTATCATCATATGAAAACCGAAGAAAAATTGCTTAGGTTCATAAGTGTTAGGCCTGAACGAACCAATTCGGCACAGCAGGATCTACTAATCATAATAAACAATATATTGACAACAGTGGTTTTTACGTACCTTGGTGGTGGTAAATTGTATTCTTCCGCATAAAAATTGAAAAAAATTGTGTAAATCAAAAGTTGTAGGACTGGTCCAACCAATTGAACACATCATGATTTACTACAAGTAATAAACAAAACGCTAACATTAACATTTCTTGGAAGAGAGGTCGGGTGGTGGTGAAAATTCAATTATCATCATATGAAAACCGAGAAAAAAATTGCTTAGGTTCAAAAGTGTTAGGCCTGAACGAACAATTCGGCACAGCAGGATCTATTAATCATAATAAACAATATATTGACAACAGAAATTCTTTACATACCTTGGTGGTGGTAAAAAATCGGATTCTTCCCGCATAAAAATTGAAAAAAATTGTGTAAATCAAAAGTTGTAGGACTGGTCCAACCAATTGAACACATCATGATTTACTACAAGTAATAAACAAAATGCTAACATTAACATTTCTTGAAGAGGTCGGTGGTGGTGAAAATTCAATTATCATCATATGAAAACCGAAGAAAAATTGCTTAGGTTCACAAGTGTTAGGCCTGGACAGGACCAATTCGGCTCGTAGGATCTACTAATCTAAACAATATATTGACAACAGAAATTCTTTACATACCTTGGTGGTGGTAAAAATCAGTTCTTCCCGCATAAAAATTGAAAAAAAATTGTGTAAATCAAAAGTTGTAGGACTGGTCCAACCAATTGAACACATCATAATTTACTACAAGTAATAAACAAAACACTAACATTAACATTTCTTGGAAGAGGTCGGTGGTGGTGACAATTCAATTATCATCATATGAAAACCAAAAGAAAAATTGCTTAGGTTCATAAGTGTTAGGCCTGAACAAACCATTTCAACTAGCAGGATCTACTAATCATAATAAACAATATATTGACAACAGAAATTTTTATGCACCTTGGTGGTGTTAAAAATCGGATTCTTCCCCCATAAAAATTGAAAAAATTGTATCAAATCCAAAGTTGTAGGACTGTTGCAGCAAGTTGAACACATCATGAGTTACTACAAGTAATAAACAAAATGCTACCATTAACATTTCTTGGAAAAGGTCGGTGGTGGCGAAAATTCAATTATCATCATATGAAATCGAAGGAAAATTGCTTAACTTTATAAATATTAGGCCTGAATGAACCAATTCGGTACAGCAGGATCTACTAAATATATTAAACAATATATTGACAACAGAAGTTGTTTTATTACCTTGGTGGTGGTAAAACCGGATTCTTCCCTCATAAAAATTGTAAAAATTGTGTAAATCAAAAGTTGTAGGACTGGTCCAACCAATTGAACACATCATGATTTAGTACAAGGAAAAATCAAAACCCTAACATTAACATTTCTTGGGAAGAGGTCGGTGGTGGTGACAATTCAGTTATCATCATATGAAAACCGAGAAAAATTGCTTAGGTTCATAAGTGTTGAGGCCTGAACAAACCATTTCAGCACAGCAGGATCTACTAATTATAGTAAACAATATATCGACAACAGAAGTTGTTTTACATACCTTGGTGGTGGTCAAAAAATCGGATTCTTCCCATAAAATTGAAAAAAATTGTGTAAAGCAAAAGTTGTAGGACTGGTCCAACCAATTGAACACATCATGATTTACTACAAGTAATAAACAAAATGCTAACATTAACATTTCTTGGAAAAGGTCGGTGGTGGTGAAAATTCAATTATCATCATATGAAAACCGAAGAAAAATTGCTTAGGTTCATAAGTGTTAGGCCTGAACAAACCATTTCAGCACAGCAGGATCTACTAATTATATTAAACAATATATTGACAACAGAAGTTGTTTTACATATCTTGGTGGTCGTAAAATCGGATTCTTCCCATAAAAATTGAAAAAAATTGTGTAAATCAAAAGTTGTAGGACTGGTCCAACCAATTGAACACATCATGATTTAGTACAAGTAATAAACAAAATGCTAACATTAACATTTCTTGGAAGAGGTCGGTGGTGGTGACAATTCAATTATCATCATATGAAAACCGAAGAAAAATTGCTTAGGTTCATAAGTGTTAGGCCTGAAAAACATAAAAATTGAAAAAAATTGTGTAAATCAAAATTTGTAGGACTCGTCCTACCAATTGAACACATCATGATTTACTACAAGTAATAAACAAAATGCTAACATTAACATTTCTTGAAAGAGGTCGGTGGTGGTGAAAATTCAATTATCATCATATGAAAACCGAAGAAAAATTGCTTAGGTTGATAAGTGTTAGGCCTGAACAAACCATTTCAGCACAGCAGGATCTACTAATTATAGTAAACTATATATTGACAACAGAAGTTGTTTTACATACCTTGGTGGTGGTAAAAATCGGATTCTTCCCTCATAAAAATTGAAAAAAATTTGTGTAAATCAAATGTTGTAGGACTGGTCCAACCAATTGAACACATCATGATTTACTACAAGTAATAAACAAAATGCTAACATTAACATTTCAGAGGTCGGTGGTGAAAATTCAATTATCATCATATGAAAACCGAAGAAAAATTGCTTAGGTTCATAAGTGTTAGGCCTGAACAAACCATTTCAGCACAGCAGTATCTACTAATCATAATAAACAATAAATTGACAACAGAAGTTCTTTTATGTACCTTGGTGGTGGTGAAAATCTGATTCTTCCCGCATAAAAATTGAAAAAAATTGTGTAAATCAAAAGTTGTAGGACTGGTCCAACCAATTGAACACATCATGATTTACTACAAGTAATAAACAAAATGCTAACATTAAAATATTTTGGAAAATGTCGGTGGTGGTGAAAATTCAATTATCATCATATGAAAACCGAAGAAAAATTGCTTAGGTTTATAAGTGTTAGGCCTGTACAATCCATTTCAGCACAGCAGGATTTTCTAATCATAATAAACAATATATTGACAACAGAAGTTCTTTTACGTACCTTGGTGGTGGTAAAAATCGGATTCTTCCGTATAAAAATTGAAAAAAATTGTGACGATGATAAACGCTTTCTTTGTATTGACTGTTAAAGTCTAATTTAAAAATTTAAATAAAACCGCTATTTTAAATTTATTTTAATTTTTAATTTTATGTTATTGATTTCTTTTGGTTTTGTTCTTACAACAGAAACTCGAGAATATAAAAGATTTATTCTTTTATTCTCTAAGTTAAATACTACACAATTTTTTCTTCTAAAGATTTTTATCTACAATTTGTACTCTTAACTTTCGTCAACAGTCATTTTACTTCTACAGACTCTAAAAAAGAAGAATTTTTCACTTCACAAAAAGTGTGCAGACACTGATAATTAAACACAGACATATAAACACAACGACATATTTATGGCCGTTTGCACCAACACGACTTAAACTTAAGCAACGCTTAAAACAATCGTTGCTATGCTTTTAACAATTGTATCTACGTTTTTAAGCGTTGCTTAAGTTTAAGTCGTGTCGGTGCAACCGGCCATTAATCACACCGATGTTTAATAACACCGATATATAATCACATTGACATTTAATCACACCAACAATAAACATGCGCTGACGTTTGGGCGGTGACACACAGCGGTTTGTGTCGACTCGATTGCCGCTTTAACGACGACACACCACACACACAGCGGTTTTTTGTAACGACTTGGCTGCCGGTTGCCCATTTTTAATCTTTAATTTTAATGAAAATGTTATTAGGTATAGCTGCGTTTAAGAAAAGAAAACGCCGAATAAACTGATGTGTGTCAGTGCTCATGCAAAACAATGTAAATCCTCGCCACGTTAGTAATAAAACCGGGCACGTTTCTTCCAATAGATGGCGTGTCGAGACGGCTTTCATGTGCCCGGCGGTAGTATCGGCGTGTGTGTTTTGCGTAGTTTGAAAATGCCTGCGAATGCGCCGACACGGCAGGTAGACAAACCGCTGTGTGTTTCATCGCCCTTAGTCACACAGACTTTTAATCGCGCCAACATATCACATATAATCACGCAAAACAGATGAACATGTGACAATTAGATCAAGCATGCACCGAAGGCATATGCACATTAATTTACTTATTGAAGACAAAATATACACCAAATTTACTACAACTAACGTTACTCCGTTAAGCGTATACAGGTGATTCAGATTTACTAGAATAACTTCAGAACTAACCGCAATAATGATAGTTTGTATTATAAACCATACTCCAAAAACGCTTCCGTTTAGAGTAAAATGGCCCCAAAATTTGTATTATTTTTTATTATTTACTCGTAAGCCAGAGCATTCTAAACAACCAATTTTGGCGCTATTTTACTCTAAACGGAAGCGTTTTTGGAGGATGGTTTATAATACAAACTATCATTATTTCGGTTAGTTCTATCGATACCTGAAAGTTATTCTAGCAAAACTGAATCACCCTGTATACATTAGATGCTATTGGCATTAACAATTTTTCCCAAAAAAATTACGGTAGACCAAATCGATTGCAGTTTTGTAATATTAATTTGATTAATAGAAATTTCAAAAAGGAATCTGATACTTTATTTATATAACAACTATTTTGACTCGAAATTTACGGGATTACAATTTGGTTATCAATTTATTACCTCATTCTTCTACTTTATCTTAAAACATACAATTCATTTAATTTTATATATTTGTCAATTTCAATAATCCTTATTTTCTTATATACTTTTGTGTTGAAATGTAGACACTTCAAATTGTTGAATGTTTATCTGTCGCCGTGATTATATGTGTCTTACATACACAAATTACGTATGATTTGTGGTGTAGTGATTGTGTCTCATGACTACTCAGGTTTTCAGTTTATGCAGACAAAATTCTGATAGGATTTAATATTTTATAAAATGAAATGTCAAGGACTAGCAGCATTCATGTTAAGAAGAGAATTTTTAATTCAAGAAAAAGACGCTAATATTATTACTTTTGTACTTAACCAAAATATAAATAAAAATGAGTCTTAATTCATATTTTGCAACATTATGTCATATTGAAAAGTAAAAAGAATTGAAATTACATCGCAAATAAGATTACATTATAAATGTATTTATATTAAAAGAATATCTTTATAAGTGAATTTATTGCAAGCTTCCTTCTTCCAACCTACTTCTTGCCCAGAGCCTTTTGTGTCTGTGCCGTCTTTTGTTTGGCCGCATCTTCCTTTTCTGTAATAAAATTCCTCACATACTTGCATTTAAAAATACTAAAACCCCTTACCTTTCTTTTCTATTTCTCTACGTTTCTGAGCCTCTTCCCTTTGTTGTCTGATGATTGCAAGTCTGGCTAAATCAGCTCTAGCCTGATCTGTTTTTCCCTCAGCATGTAGTTTTTGATAGTGCGCTTGGGCCCTCTGTTTCTCAATTTCTTCACGTTCTCGACGTGACAACTGAGGTTTATCAGGTTCCTCCTCGATCGTAATTTTATTTAATTTTTTACTTTTCTTTTGAGCTCTATTAGGGTTTTCAATTTCTATTAAATTAGATACACCTTTAACTTTCGCGTTCTCGTCCTCGCTGGATTCTTCGCTAGAACTAGTATCTCCTTCACTCACTCTTTTGTCTCCGGAAGCGGTCGCTTCCTCCTCTTCGTCACTACTAGTTTGGATTATGTTGCTTCCTCCATTTCTTTTGTTCGTCCCTTCGACGTTCTTCTTCTAATTCTTCGGGGTTTGTGAAACGTCGATTGCGTCCCTTATGGCTCGTGTATTTACCTAAATATGTGAGTGATGTAATTGTTTGTGGTTTACCGAAATTATTGCGGTTACGTACCTCGTGGCATTTTCTATGTAATTAGCAACTTCTAATATGTGAGTTTCGTTAAACAAATGTCAAATTTTTAAAATAAATCTTTAAATTATTAACGTAAACTGACAAGAATATAATTCTATACAGCATAACGAGGAAGCTGCAATTTTGGTTAAATGTGTGTTGCCAACCAAAACGTAAAGTTTTACGGTCATAGACGTATCGTGGACGTTATCATACCCGTACAACACGCATTTTAACTATTTGTACTTTTATCTACTATATAAAAAAATTAGGAACTGGCAAAACAAAACTAAAATGTGTTTTTCAATTTAAAACATTTTGGTGCACCGCTGGATTTTAATTTAAAATGTACTGACATTTATGTTGTTGGTATGACGGGTGTATCTATTATATTAACCTTTTAAGTAACTAATCGTTTAAAATTTTAATCCAAAATTATTTTTGCGTTCACGTTTCCCAGGAATTCTTTTAAATATGCCTAAAGTGCGAAGAAGTAAAAAATCTCCACCAGAAGGATGGGAGCTTATTGAACCAACTCTGGATGAACTCGAACAAAAAATGAGAGAGGGTACGTTTAACATTAACTTAAAAATCACCAGTATCTAATATTATTATTATTATACACACAGCTGAAACCGAATCTCATGAAGGCAAACGCAAACAAGAATCGTTATGGCCAATTTTCAAAATTCACCATCAAAAATCGAGATATATCTACGATTTATTTTATAGGAGGAAAGCAATCAGTAGGGAGTTGTATGAATATTGCTTGAATGAAAACATTGCCGATAAAAACTTGATTGCGAAGTGGAAGAAACAAGGCTATGAAAACTTATGTTGTTTACGTTGCATACAAACTAGAGACACCAATTTCGGAACTAACTGTATTTGTCGGGTTCCAAAAGGAAAGTTGGAGGAGGTGGGTGTTAAGTTTCCATAAAGGGAATGTGTTTAAAAATGGTAAAATTTTTAGGGGCGTATTGTTGAATGTGTTCATTGCGGATGCAGAGGTTGCTCTGGTTAAATTTACATTAAGACTAAGGTTCAAGTATTCTTTTCTGGAAGTTTGCATAAATGTGCTGTGGTACCAAATATGCTCTTGACTATAATTGTTAAGATAATAAAATATTGTTAATTATATTTGTTAATAAATGTGTTACGATTCAATTAAGAGGCTTCAGCACAAGCTAATTTTTTGTTCTTAGAGAAATTAAAAGATCTCTAACACAGGTGACTGAACAATGCTGCAAAATTTATTAAGAAAATAACTGTACGTAACTACATACTTTCATACAAATGTAGTGAAAAAATAAATTAATCTTTCTAACAAAATAAATAATTAAATAGGAATAGTAATTTCAGGATTGTAAGACAAGGACGACTTATCCATAAGAGTGCTTCCAATTCCAGTGACCAAATCTCTGTAAATCAACGGATTTAAATTCTTTCCCATCTGATACAAAATAAAATAGTCTCCGTAACTGAGGCGCTTAATTATAACTTCAGCATTAATTCTTGATATGTAACGCGCCTGAGCCATCAATAAATAAACCCGGAAACGTGGGATACACAATACCAACATCCGGTAAATTATGGCCAGGCATGACAGTCCAGAAAGTAAATAGAACCAAAACCATATGAAAATAAATAATTTCTCATTAACCACATTAATAGGTAAAACGCATAATGCATCTCGACTTTCTACACTTCCTGAAGGACCAAATTTTCCATAAGTGCATTTAGTAAGCTTTGGGAAGACTCGATTCATGGTTTCGAAGGTACTGCTAGTGGCCAAACTTATTCCATAATCAGAAAATTGATAGTTCAAAAACCAATTCATTAAAATAATCTGGCCGATCTATTAGTAGTTTTCAGTAGTAAACAAAAATTTATTCAATTAAAACTTACCACATTGATTAAGTTCAAAAATTCGCAAACCGTAAATCGAAAGCAATAAAGATTATGCGAGTACTTGCCTGCAAGTATGTATCTTATCAGTCTTTCTTTACAATCTTTATTCCACGAAGATGAGATCAGGGGCGAACCTAAAACGTGTGTTTTACTTATTTTCTCCAATTCAAATTAACATACCCAAATCTTTAACGAGCAAACGTAATCTTCCACCTTCCCATGTTTTCCATAAATACCGCGGTATATAAAACAAGAGAGCTTGAAAACACAGAACGATGCAAACCCATTGATAATATTTTTGAGAGATAATTCCATCATCTAATTCATTAACTTTCATTATTTCTTTCCAAGGATTGTTGCTAAATTTTCCACTATCGTAATTACCGAGACCAGGCCAAATATCATCTGTTTTACAAATGGTCGTAATAACCATAAAGTTTAATAGTATGTCTCACCTGACACGCTGTTTTTTAGGCGAAACGTACCAAAAATCCAACAATAAGTATTAATAACATTCTTACGATCATCTTCGACATCACAGTTAATTGGGTCCCCAAAGTACTGTTTGGACGTAATTAATATCGAAAATACAATCAGCATTATCACAGTAAATCTGTAGTGTAATTTAAATACATTATTGTCGGTGTGAATTTTCTCCAATTTAATGAGGGATTTGAAGGAATTTAAGAAATCGAGCATGATTTTCATTCACTTTGTAAGACATCAAAACAAGAACAATTTTTTTTTATTTTACACATTTACAAAAATGAACGTTTTTTTTTATCATAATCTAAACAAAAGTATTCAACGAATTTTCAAATTCGGATATATGTGCGGTACATACCAACTATGATACCAACCGGCTTTGGTTTAAAAGATAAAAGTTGTAAATGATGGATTGTTTAGATCAAATTTGATTGGTTGATTTTAAAAATGTTGTAGACGTATTCTTTCAAGCTGATCTAACTGATCCGATCTATTTGAACCATATATAAATTGAACTGAACTTGCTCGTTTTTTTAAAAGTACCCTCTACTATGTTCCAGATGTATGAAAACCAACTAAACCTCATTTTTCGGCGGATTTGTTTTGGTTCACTTTATGCGATTGATCAACTGATTCGTTTGTTTTTTCAAACCAAGTTAGTGAACTGATCTGAACTAAAAGTTTAAGTGAACTGATCTGAACAGATTCAGCTTAAAAGAATAGAACTAATCTAACCATAGGTATTTAAATTTTATTGTTGATTTTAGATGCGTTCTTTTATGCGCTTTTTTCCTCCTCTTTTTCACAATTTGTTCCTCACAGAACTCTACGACGTAACCTATAAACAAATAATTGATGAAGAAACTCTACACGTCATGTTTAGATAGACTTTTATTCTTAAACGAAACAAAAGCTGCTGTTTAACAGAAACTAAACCCTAAAGCTTGTATTACATTATACTTTTTTCGTCTAGAAAACTTTGACAAGTTTGTAAACTAGACGGGATACTAAACTAGAAATCCCTTCCAACTTTGTTCGTGTGATTTTATAATTTTATTGCGCAAACTCTATAGAAGTGTTAACAAGTAATTACCAATTTAAGAAAAATAAACAATATTTTGACTGTAATTGTAACGTGCGTTGTAAGACCTCCTAAATAAAATTAAAAAACTCCGTGTTTTAACGCTATAACCGTAGAAGCACATAGTAGAAATAAACAAACATCAAAAACACATAAGTAACTAGTTTATGAGTAAGTGTTGGTAGCTCTTAAATTCGATCCAGCGCGCAAGTCTAGTAAGTAAACTTTGATGAAAACTTGGTCCGCTTCTAGTTTCAAAACTTGGACGGAGTTTCCGTATTACATTATCAAAGTTTTGTCAAGTTCATCAAGTTTACAAACTTGTCAAAGTTTCTAGACGAAAAAAGTATAATGTAATACAAGCTTAAGACATTAAACATATACTGCGATGATTGCAAATCGTTATTTAATAAAATTAAATTGACTTCTATATAAGATTCTGTTAATTCTTTTATAGTTTACCTTAGAATGTTGGCTTCTTTAATAGAAGAAGTGGTTTGAAACTTTAAAACAAAAGATTAATACAAATAAAATAATTTAAACATACAATTTTTATTTATTGATTAAATTTAAATGAATTTTTGCAGGTTTAGTACGAAGCTGGCTTAGTTGACTTATTGGTATAAAACCGTCTTTTTAAAAGGTTAACGACAAATTTAACAAATTCAGTGTTTTGTGCAACATCTTGACTGAACACTCTTCATCGTCCGCTACTCAAAACACTTTTAACTTCGCTGTTTACGTACTCCTTATTCCGGTTTATCCTCATACAATACATAAGTTTATCCTAATACTATACAATTCACATGCTTTCAAATTCATACATTACCACGACCTTGCGATCACTGCAATACATTAAAAGAACATACCAGGTATTGTGTATGTTGTTGTTGCTGTCTGTGAAAAATTGCAAATTTTAATTAACTACTAATAAAAATAAAAAAAAAAAAAATTAAAGTTGCGACCTCTATTCTAACACAAAGTAAGTAAATCGGTTTACTTAACGCCATTTAAATTAACCAATCGTCTTACATACCTCATCAAACTGACTGATGAAAATAAAAGCGCCCCTATAAATTAGAAAGTTTGCTAATAATTGTATGGGTCAAACTGATGTGATGACGTTAGTCTGAGCACATAAAAAGAATGGTCTGAGCTACCAACAATTTTTTACTTTTACATCGTTCTGTCTTGACAAAAATTTACTTTACCCTGTATGTAACCAAAATTTACAATAGAAGACTTCTATTTAAATCGGAAAGAGAGGAAAGTTCTACCCTAGCTCTAGCTCACTTTAGCACTTTCGCCAACTTTGCAACAATAAGAACCCTAAAATAACTAGAATATTTGAAAATGTACCTAAAATTATGTAGTGATAACAACTAACGCTAACCTTACTTTATCTTTTGTGGTTTTTTCGTGCGTGTTGTAGTTTGCTTTTACTGATATCTTAATTTTTACTTACTTTTATATTATTCATTTTATCTTTTTGCTTTTCTTGTATTTTCTACTTTATCTTTCTTTATCTTTTACTATCTTTATTTCTATTCTTGAAAACAGTCTTTTTAAGACTAATTAAAATTATATAACTCCTGTCGAAGGTAAGATAATTAAAAGGATAATGTGTGTTTTATTCATAGTGTTTTTTTTCTAGTATACTCAAAATGCCGAAGTGTTACTATAAAGGTTGTTCAAGCACATCAAAATCGAAGCATTTTAAAATCTACGATACCATCCATTTCCCAAACCAATACTGAATAGAGCTAGGTGTTTAATATGGATTGATCTATGTGGGAATAGTAACCTAAACATATCTAATATAAGTAAAAATACTTATGTTTGTGAAAAACATTTTTGGAAAATGGCAGTGATCCAACACCTTATGTGCCTGATATCATGAGGGATCCTTCATCACTAGTAGTGCAGAGTAATGTTGAAATTGCAAGTTCTCGAGATGATGAAAACGTCACGCAAAGTACAAGTGAAGATACAGAGGAACATTCTTATGCGAGACGATCTTCTTTTCCAATGGTTCCACTACATTTTCTAATACTTCAAAAGTGAATTTAAAGGAGTTCGGAAACTTTTTTTTGTATTCATCGTTATCGCAGAGTAAACACATGAAATATTTTACTGGTTTAGAAATTACTCAGTTTGAAGCCCTATATAATTTATTAGATGAAAGTGTAATGCCTTTATTAAAGTACACAACAAGAAGTGGTACTCAACTAAAAATAAGTTTACCCGACTTTCATACAGGGATAAACTCTGTTTAATGCTAGTTCGGTTGCGAAGGGGTTATACATTAAAAGAACTTTCACTGTTTTATAACATGAGTGTAACTAACGTTTCAGTGGTATTTTATACGTGGGTGCAATTTGTTTATTTACAATGTTGTGGACTACGTAATAACCTTATTAAGGCATCTCGTGCTACTGAAAAAATCATATGCCTGCTAGTTTTAGAGCATTCGATGAAAAAATTACGTTGGTGTTAGATAGTACTGAAGTTCGAATGCAGATGTCGAGGAACTTTCAAAGACAAGGAAATACCCATTCAAACTATAAACATTTTAATACGATTAAGTTTTTGGTGGGTATTTCTGCAAGGGGTGCCGTTGTATACAACAGCGAAGGATATGAAGGTGCCATTTCTGACAACGCTTTATTTAAAGAGAGTGATATTTGTAATTTTTGGAAGGAGATGTAATAATGGTAGATAGGGGATTTACTATTCAGGATGTTTGTAATGAGCATAAGTATAAATTAATTATTCCACCATTTCTTGCTGGTAGGACAAAATTAACAGCTGAAGAAGAAGTTTTAACAAAGAAAATAGCAAAATGTCGCATTCATGTGGAGCGAGCAATCGGATCTAATAAAAGCATTCCAGATTTTGTCAAAACCTATACAAATTATAATGTTACCCATAATTTCAAATATTTTTAATATTATTTGTTTTCTAGTTAATTTTAATAAACCATTAGTTAGTTGATAGAAATAATACATTGATTATGTAATTTGTTTATCAATAAGCGAATATGTAGCATTGTCACTATAACATAATTTAAAAAAAGTAAAGAATTTAACAAAATTAATTTTTTATTCCAATTCAAATACGAATATGAAAAGATGAAAAACACTTGGCTTTTAAATAATAACGTTTATCATCACACATGTCATAAACATCATGTATATAATCACTCCCGACAAACTGTGTTTCTCTTCTAAATGGTTTCTCAGTTATTCCTGCTTCATCGTAATGCACTTCGTAATCTTCGGTTTCAAAGCGAGTTCCAACGAGATAGGAATAAATGTAGCCCTTGTTAAAATATTTGGGAATGCTACAAGATGGGAATTTTTTCCAGTTTGTAGTAATAGTTGTTGCTGCTGGAACGACGGATGATGTTGCATTCGTGATAGTATTCCTTTTAAGATCGTACCATTTTCCATTGTCAATACCCAGAAATATCTGGTCCTTTCGTCCAGCTTGTATGCAATCAATCACTCTAGAAATTACAAATTATCTGTTAGAAATAATTACAAAAACAACTTTTCTCATTACCTTTGCACTAATTCAGATTTGGTACCAGTTTTCTTTAAACTACGACATTCTAGCCATCTCTGTAGCTGTAACTTAGAGTGATCGGCAATTTCAATATGTTCTTGAAGAAGCGCACCAGGAACATCTTCAGGTCTCAAGATAATTCGAGACTCTGGTACTGGCAAATCCACTAAATCAAACAATATTTAAAATCATTCTTTAAGAAAAACACATACTTACTCATGGAAACCGGTTAACAATTTTGTGTAGTCTTAAAAAGACTGTTTTCAAGAATAGAAATAAAGATAGTAAAAGATAAAGAAAGATAAAGTAGAAAATACAAGAAAAGCAAAAAGATAAAATGAATAATATTAAAGTAAGTAAAAATTAAGATATCAGTAAAAAGCAAACTACAACACGCACGAAAAAACCACAAAGATAAAGTAAGGTTAGCGTTAGTTGTTACCACTACATAATTTTAGGTACATTTTCAAATATTCTAGTTATTTTAGGGTTCTTATTGTTGCAAAGTTGGCGAAAGTGCTAAAGTGAGCTAGAGCTAGGGTAGAACTTTCCTCTCTTTCCGATTTAAATAGAAGTCTTCTATTACAGTGATCTACTTTATTCCTTCAATTTTCCTAACCTAAGAAATAGCACGTGAATATCAACAACAATGATTAAGGGCGAAAAAAGAGCACCCGAGATCGAGACTGAGGAACACAATGAAAAATCCAAGAAAAGATTGAAGACGGTCGACAAAAAAAAACCAAAAACCGACGACAATATCGAAAATTCTTCGTTTCAAAACAAAGCTTCACCAACAAGCAAACCGGACTGGAAAGAATTTAAGAAGAGCAAAAAAGAATTGAAGATAAAACGAAAAAAAGCGAATACGTTGTATGATTCTATAGCCGACGCCAAGAAAATATTCGAAGTATTGCGCAAAAAGAAGTTGAAAGGGGGGAAAGATGAACGTACAGAGCTAGTGAATAAGTTGCACTCATTGTTTGTGGGTAAAGGACATTATTGTAAAGTGATTTTGGCACACGATGTCGCACGTATTGTTCAGTTTTTATTTAAATTTGGTGGCGAAAGTGTTCGTAAAGAAGTGGCTGAAGAGTTGATACCTGTTACGACAAGTATGATACAATCTAAGTATGGTAGAAATTGTCTTAAAAGTATGTTAAAATATGGAAACAGTGGCATAAGGCTTTGCTTCGATTCAGAAGATGTATGGCAATGCTGTTAAATTCACAAGTCATTTAATTAGTGCTGCCGTTTTTGAATATGCTTATTCAACGTGGGCTTCCCCTCAGCAAAAACAAGATTTGGTGCAAGAGTTTTTTGGTGATATTTATAAGCAAGCGAAGGATAAAGATGTCAAACATTTAAGGGACGTTTATAAAAATAGTCCTAATATGAAGACGGCTGCTCTTCAAGCTACCAAAGCTAATTTATTGAAAGTTTTAAATAAAAACTTGTTAGATTCGGGTCTAGTACAAACAGTTCTTTGTCAATACTTGTCAGAATGCACTTCTGAGGATAAGACAGAGTTGATAAGTCAACTAGTTCCCCATGCTGTTGTTATTAGTAACAGTCGAGATGGAGCTAAGGTTGTGATGCAATGTATTTGGGAAGGAAGTAATAAGGATCGAAAGGTACATATAAACTGATTGAATTTTTATATTAACAGCTTTGTATGTTATAGGTCATCATGAAGTCGATAAAAGAACATGTGATAGAGTTAACAAAACATGAACACGGCCACACCACTATTATTACTCTATTAGATGCTGTTGATGACACTGTGCTTTTACACAAGATGATTTTAACTCAAATTTTATCACACATACAAAGTTTGATAGGGGATGAATATGGTCGGAAAGTTATATTGTGGTTGGTGGCTCCTGCAGATGTATCTTATTTCCACCCATTATTCATTAAAGAATTAGAAGATGGTCGTGAAGCATCATCTTCTAAAAAACCTGTAACGCAAAGAAGAGAGGAGCTATTGCAATACTCCAGTTTTACTTTAATTAATGAAATAATTTCAAATACTAGTTTTTGGTTATCAAATGGATCAATAGCAATGACAACTCTAGCAATCATAAAATCAGGTATTGTTTTGTCCAGGTATAATGTGCATTTGTTAAGTTCTTGTTTTCAGCTCCTGCAGACTCTGTAGAAGATGTTCAGAAAGCTGTTGCAAAAGTTGTAGTAGATATAGATTGGAGTGTAGATAACGGCAAAACAAAAGTGTTAGGCATTGAGCATCCTGGTTTACACATGATTCTAAAAAAATTAATACAGAATGATAAAGCTCTATATTCAAATACTACATTCTCTTCAGCTTTACTTCATGAAATCTCACCTGAAACGGTAAGTAACGCCAACTGTGGTGTTTCCTAATCATTTATTATTTGTTTCAGATTAAGAAGTGGTTAAAACTAAATCGTGGGTGTTTCCTGTTTGTTGCTATTTATGAAACTGATAGGAAAGAATTGCAAAATCTTCTTAAAGAAAAATTGGATTCGCCATTGAAAAAACTTAAATCAAAACATAGTTCAGGGGCAAGAATATTGTTAGAAAAAATTTCTTCTTGTGATTAATAAAGTTTATTTAGTAATTTAATCTAATTTCCATTTGTGTACTCAAAAGGTTAAATGTAACCTTCTTAACTTGAACTAAGTTTATGTAAAGCCAGTAAATGTAACTGGTGTAAATCTTTCTACTAATTTAATAACTGTTGGAAGTATGGAAGATCTAGTTTTTGATAAGTACTAAATTATTAGCATAAATTTTAATAATAGTGTCATTCTTTTAAAAAAATACAAACTAATCAATCTATTCAGCAGAATCTAAGAATGATTGAACGCAACCAGATTTAAGAGGTTATGTTTATGTACCTAACGTGCAAACCACATTTTCTGTAGTGCAAACAACAATAAAATGGGCAGAAAAATACCAGGCCGGAAACACAGAGGAATAAGAGACCCCGAGAAACAAAGAGAAGTTAGATTACAAAAGTAAAATGTTATGGTCAAAATAGTTTTTTACTCACATTTCTTTTTAGGTTGAAAGGAAAAATTGATGCACCCCCAATGGACCCAGAACATCAAGAAATCCCCCACAGTTTAAATCGCTTAATAGAATTGAAAGAAATTGCTAAAAACCATGCAAAAAAGTTTAGAAAAACTACAACTAATAAATTTCTTTTGGAGCGTGAAAAGGGTGAATCACAACTTCATTATTTACACCGAGTTGATGCTTATTGCGATGACATCATCCAAGAAAACGCTTTTGAAAATAAACACAGTGTTGATGTTAAAAGAAATGTTCAGACTGGTGAAGTAAGTGTTTGTATTTAAGTTTTGTATTTTGGTTAATAAAAATAGATTGAAGATGTTGTGAAGAGGGAGAACGATGAAATAGAAGAATTAGTTAAGAAGAAGAAGAAAGAATTTAAGTTGAAAAAGAAACAAAGATTTGGCGATAAAAGTACCTCTGAGGGATTGTCGAAGTCTCAGAAGAGACATAAAAAGTTGGTAGAAAAGAAGCAGAAAAAGATGCTGGAAAAGCAGTTGGAGGATTATGTTGTTAAAGACCATATTAAGTTTGGAGAGGTAGTACATGCACCTCCTACATTGAGTATACCTCGAAAAGGATTAAAATCAGATGGTGCGGCTCGGGTAAGTTTCAAATATCTACCACTTATGTAACTAATTAATTATTGTGTTTAAGCCGGGACAGAAAAATTTGTTATTGAAATCAATGATTGGAAATAATGTAACACAAAAAAAATAAAGGATCTGTATCTGATAATCAAAAACCGAGTAGTGGATTACATCAAACAACTCATAAAATAATAGATAAAAAAGGAAAACGTAAACATCTTCCAAATGCTTTGAGAAGAAAAATAGAAGGTCAACAGCAAGAAATAATAGCGCCTATAGAAAGATAAAGGAACAAAAAATGTTGAAGAAATAAAATGTATATTTTTATTTGAAATTGTTTCGTTTCTTTCCTTTTCACTCTTTAAATAGCTTGTTTTTGTTTAAGAAATGCATTTCAACACTGTATACGGTTTATTTTAGAAAATGAAGAGCTTTTTATATTCAGTGAAGTGAATTTTTTTTTACGCTATGATAAGATTTGTTTTAATAAGAATCAGAGAAAAATGAATAGTAATTAAAAAATAAAAGGGCTTGAAATTGGAACTGACGACCTACAAATGTTGATTTTAACTCGTACCTACAAGTTTTCAAGAACAGTTTAAAAATTGTACGTAAAGAATTCTCTTGTTAGAATTTTACTTACCTTATGGAGGCGACGCGACGAAAGGAAAACAAAACTGTAAATCTTTATTATATTAAATTAAACTTGATTCAAGACATCAGCATGCAGGACTGAAATCAAGTTGAAATACGAAAAGTGTCACATGTAATTGTGACCGACTTTATTTATAAAGCGCAAAACGTGTCACTAAGAGCACGACGTACGTAATGAAGCCGATAAGCAATCGTCCACGTGGCATCTTTGAACGAGTAGAGAAATAAATATACAAGATATCCCCGATTTATTTCGTTGTGAAGCTCCCTTTTTGTAAAGCACGTATCAAAAGAACAAATTCAGTACTCACATCATCAGCAAAACGACAGTTTAATTAGCTTTTGTAGATCTAGACCGCAAAAAATTGAAATTGAGTAAATCTAAGTAGAAGAAATTAAACTAACGACGAGAAGAGCAAATGGAACGCTGTGGGTCTCCTGTTTCAAGAATTTTATGGAAATGTTGTAAATATACGTTGTTTTTGCGTAATATGCGAGTTTATTAAGGCATTTAACATTATATAAGTTTTATTACACCGTTGCGATCGAACAGAACGTGAATTCTTCAATCCTTAGAGGTTCCATTTGCGTTTCCCGCTCCGTACGCCGTACTAGTAATGCCCCATATGTTAATGTAATTCTCGCTCGTTAAACATGCGGTCGCTCTTTGAGGACGACGTCCAAAATTTCGCCAATGTCAACAAATGCCATCTTATAGTCTAATTTAATAAATTATACCGGTTCTCCTTAAAATTGATTGACCAGCACATCCCATTATATGTATTTGAACCTACCGATCACTTTTCATAACTTTTGCTTGTAGGTATGTATATGTCATCCAACTTCTTCCGGAGTTTACTGACATAATCTTCTCTTGTAATAACTTCTTCAAGTCTACATCCAAATTGAGGATTGCATGGCAACCGTGTTTCACGGCCAAGTATTACGCAGGCTAGTGTTTGCTATATACAGGGTGGTCAATAAGCGCGAGGAAGGTGGATATCTCGGAAAATATTGGAGTTAGAGAAAAACTTTCGCAATGAAAATTGTGCAAATCATTGAAGCTGCAAATTTTAATATTATTTTTGTTTATACAGGGTGTTCCATAAAAGTGCGACATACCAAAGTTATGTTTTTTTAAACAGAACTACCCATTTTTTATTACAAATTTTGATGCCTTGGGAAATTGTAATGTGACTTTATTAATTATACATATTGTCTAAAATGGAGGGTTTTCGCATTATTTCACTTTTTCCGGAAAAATTGATTTTTCGAAAAAATTAAATAACTCCAGAGTGTCACCTCTTTATGGTGAAAAATTGTTTTTTTTTGTAAGCGCAGATGATTTTCGTCCGTTTATGCTCTTTTGATTTGAATTAGACTATAGTTATAACGTATTTCATTTACATTGTATTACACGTGGGTTCAGGGTCAAGTTTGTTGGAATATTGTTTTTGGACATTTGATATTTTTCTTAATTCAGAGATATAAAAGACGTTATCGTCACGTTTAAGCAATTAGGTTGTTGTGGAAAATGCCGATTTCAAAATTCTCACCAGTCGATTTCTTTGAATTCAACTTTACATTTCGCATTTAGTTTGCTAGATCAGAAGTTTCTTTGTTTTTCTAGAATTACTGTCGGTGTTGGTCGACGTTATCAGTTAAAATAAGGATATGTTTGTCTAAATGAAATAACACACGGCTTGCGCCTACGGTCTGAATTCTAGGTAAGCGGTTTATATCTGTTAATTCTAAGAAAATTGTACGCAGTTTTTTTTTGTAACGTTGGTTGTGTGGAAAAAAAAACCGATGAGAGGGGTGACGCTTTCTTACCCGATGTTAGTTTTTAGTTTCAGTTTTTAAGTAGACTCACGACGAGTAACATGTAGCTAATAGTGCAGATTAATGTTAATTAAAACAACCGCCTAAGTACCGTTAAATGCGGAAAAATGTAAGTTTAAACGCAAACTTTTCGAGGGCGCGAGTGAAAATTACGTTTGATGTGTATCCACAAAAACATGTGAGTTATGGACATGTTATACGAGACTTCGGATTAAAACCAACGGTTCCTGGTGAATAATTTTGGAAATAAATGAATCATCTTCCGCATTTTGGATTAGAAGAAAGAAAACTGTAAGTACTCTTTTACTTCCGAAACTTCCGTGTTTTTGGGTGTGAGTTCGCGTTTGGTGAAATAAATTAAACAGCGTTTAGGGTATCTTGATTTTTTTTTATGTTTGGTTTTGTTTTAAATTAGTGTTAGCGTTAAAATCTTGTTCAATGGTTAATAAATGATCGAACCGAGTCCAGGGCATGTTACGTTCGAGTTGATGTTACAGTAAAAATTACGTATTTGACTAGGCCACAGACTCATTTCGTTGATTTACCCTCATAATGTAATAGTTTTAGGAGCGCGGTTAAATATTTGTTTCTTCGTCCGGTAAACGGGGTAGCTTATCGTTTGCATGTTGTTTGTTTTTTTGTATCAAGCGACGAAATACGTCATAGAATTGGGACAACGTGTTAAAGCAGTGTACATTTTTTTTTATACTTAATACAGAACCTTTAGTAATGATTATTCTCTTTTATTATCTCAAGTGTTTGCATTTCTCCCTCTCTTCTTTAGTGAACATTTGTCTTAACAATTAAAAGATTAGGGTGGCGCCTGACAACACCGACTGTGACCTAATGTAAGGACCTTTAGTCTTCGAGAAGTAAGTTTCAAATTTCGTGAAGTAACAAGAGTTATCCTGGAATTTATCTAACTGCGATTTTGCAGCTTTAATATGCATTACATGTACTAACTACAGCTGGTTATTCACCTATCCAACCTCGCTTGGTTTTGAGTAATCAGTTATTTAAATTGAACTTGCTAAATCCATGGATAACTTAATGTTTTCAAATGGCTCCACGTAATTTTTTATGTGCCGTTGAACGTAGAATCTCATAAGCTTTCAAATGATAAGATTGTAGATATCTAACTCTTACTCAAAAATCCGTAAGAGTTAGTAAGACAATCTTATCATTAGAATTCTTATGAAATTCTACGTTCAACGGCACATAAAAAATTAGGTAGTGCCATTTAAAAAAATCAAATTACCCATGAATTTAGGGAGTTTGATTTAAATAAATGATTACTCAAAACTTAGCAAGGTTAGAAAGGTGAAAACAAGTTTTAGTTAGCACATGTGATGCATTAAAGCTATTTTTCCAGAAAAGTGCGATAATGTAAAAACCCTCCATTTTATCACACTGTATAATCCAGAAAGTTACATTAGAATTTCCTAAATAATCTAAATTTGTAATAAAAACTGGGTGGTTCTATTTAAAAAAACATAACTTTGGTATGTCGCACTTATATGGAACACCCGGTATAAACGAAAATAAATTTAACATGTGCAGCTAATTGATTCGCACACCTTTCATTGCAAAAGTTTGTTTGTAACCCCAATATTTTCCGAGATATCCACCTTCCTCACACTTTGACCGCCCTGTATGTACTTTCGTGAATGGATCATCGGTACGCGATCAGAAATGAATGTAAATACTGGTCCCAATCTTTCTGATCTTTGTCAATACAACCTTGCCCATGTACGTATTTACCTATCGTCTGATTCATCGGTTCTACCATAACGTCTAATGAAGGATGAAGCTAGTCGTTCTAGTTTTCTCAATCCCTAACAGTTGGCAGACGTTTCGGATTAAGGTTGACTCAAAAAAACGGCCCTGGTATATGTCGATCAGTACTCTTTCAAACGGTTTCCGACATTTGGACTGCCACATTTCCTCTTCCTTACAGAGCCATTACCTGATGCATACAGGGCACATACTTGCGGCACCACTCTTTAACGCCTTCTTTACAGTTTACCCAATAGAACTAACGCTTTATAGCTACGTCACGCATGGAGGTTAGGGAGTCCGCAGCCAGCAGCATAAATTTATTTCTGTATAGTAGTTTTAGTAGTGTAGTAATGGTAATATTGAAAATATAAGCAATAACCCGCTCAAACCACCATTATGCCGCGGTAACTTTATTCAGCCCAGCTCTTTACCGTTTGATTACGTCGCTTCGGCACCCAAGCCACACTCGTAATAGTATAAAAATTGCGCCCTGAACGTGGGGCTTTTCTGGGTGCAACGAGCAGCAGCGCATCCACGACCACCGCCTCCGAAGAGTTACTGGGCAACACACAATCTAACAACCGCTTCCGCATCAAACTGGTCTGGGCCCCGGCCAATCATCCAAGGGCGCTCAACTTCTATACTACACCACCACAACTGTAGCTACCCTTTTTTTCGTTCGCCATCCGGCGGTGGCCAATGCTGTATATCGACGTCCCACATGGTAGTAAGGGAGTAAGCAGCAGCAGCAGCAGCAGTTAATGGTGAGTGGTTTAGTATCCGTCAAACCGCCACCACCAAACACATAAATGTATGTATAGTAGTCTATGTAATGCCAACATAGAACTGTAACGACGATTGAATGGTTAAATCGTCGTTACAGTTTTATGTTGGCATTACTCAGATAACTGATGTCGACATTAACAGATAACTGTAACGACGATTTAAAACATTCAATCGTTGTTACAGTTATCTGTTGTGTTGGCATTACTCAGTTTATATTATTTGTACGTGTTCTTTATACAGGACATGTCGCAAGACATGCATC
Organism: Abscondita cerata; assembly: GCA_030710515.1. NCBI lineage: Eukaryota > Metazoa > Arthropoda > Insecta > Coleoptera > Lampyridae > Abscondita > Abscondita cerata. Next base: position 24,088 of record JALBCR010000919.1, on the reverse strand, counting down.
TCACTTTGTATATAGTAGTTTCTAAATAGTGTAGTAATTGTAAATATTGTAAATAGAAACAATAAACGTCTCAACAACCACCACCATGCTTATAGGAGATATTACCTAAGCTAAAGTGGCGTCCTCGTATAAATTCAGTTAAATTATTACTTTTTAGATCTTGATTGAATCAACAGAGTTTCAACAAAGCATTACTATAAATAAAATTTATTTTCTTTATATCAGAAAACTTGAAACAAACCGTAGGTATTAGTGCTGCATAAACGTTGCCCAACATAAGTAGTTTCTCAAAATATCTCAAAAAGACCTCAGAAGTCATTAAAATGTCATAAGTTGACAAAGTATTTTAGACTGCGGATGACATGATTAACTGAAGTTGAGTCCAAAAGTCGTGTTTTAATCTGGTCGACTGTTGATCTAAACGTCCACAGGCCGGCGGTATTGGCAAACGACGTAACTCTGGTCTTGCTAATTTCGAACTCGTGTTGTTCCTCATTTTTGCATTCTGGCGGTTAGTGTGCATGCGTCTTCTAGTTTTCTACTTAAATGTTGGGCCTCACACGTTGAACTCCAATTGAAACCAGCAATAGTGAAAGACAAGGACATCAAACGATAACTATTTTAGTAATTTATACTATACTAGCGAGTTTTGTGCCAACGATGAGAGACATTATTTAAATCTAAGTATGATCTGTTGAGCTTTTTCTGCGGTAGTTATCGCGAAGTAGTTATGTTTGATTGTCGTTTCTCCCAGGACGCTGAGTGGTGCATCGGCTTCTAATCTTGCTTTGTTATTTTGGTTACTTTTATTTGTTAATTGACAACAAATACGCGTTTTTTCTTACTGGGGTTGTGTTTCTCTGATATGGGTTGGCGATTGATAATAGAGGAAACCTCTTTTGTTACGCTTTAATTTTTGTTTTTGGAGGCAATGGTTTTGCGTGTTGATTATCACCCCAAAAGGAGAAGAAATAGCAATTGAAAGCGTGGCACCTTTTGTTGCAAATAATACAACTTTATTAAGCTTGGGTTATTGTTTTTGCCGTCGTACGAATGCTTCTCATTACTGTGCGGCTATACTTCCTATACTAGCTTAGGTGGTACCTATGTATACAATTATTGAGTCTTTCAGAGTGTTTGTAACAAATGGAAAACACCAAAAAAACTGCACAAAAAACATACTGTCAGTTCGCTAATGATGATAGCTTAGCTATTGAAACACGTGCTCGAGTATAGTTTTTTGTGCAGTTTTTTTGTGTTTTCCTTTTGTTACAGATAGACGCTGAAGTTTAGAGTTTCATTCCTTTGGTTTCAGAGTGTTGCTTTTAAATTTGAGGCACGTGTGCGGATTGAAGACTGGACGCATTGACAGCATTCAACCCGTTATCTTATACTTTGTTCAACATATACTTTGAGTCCCGATTGACATGTCGGTGTTGGGTGTTAATTTAATCGGGAACGTCAACGCACGCAATAATAATAATTATCGATACAATAACACAATACTTAACTAAAATATCAAAAAAAAAAGTACGGATCTAAAATTTATTTATCAATCGATTAATATACAATGTTGACTCTATTTAATGACTTTTAATTGCAAATTCGTAGTCTTACTTTTATCCAATAGTTCTTGAATTTCAGAAAACGTTTTCCCTTTTGTTTCTGGCAAGAAAAAAATGCCGAACAAAAATCCTAAAATGCACACTACGCCAAAAAACCAAAACATAACATGCACACCTAGTTTGTCAGACAACGGCTGAAAAAATCTTAACAATAAAAAACTAGTACCAGATCCATAGATCATTATAATCGACGAGGCAATGCTTTTTGTATTAATTGAAAACATCTCTCCTTGTACTACGCCAGGTATTGAGTTAATGCCTAAATACGCTAATACTACGTATCCGCATATACCTGTGGTCGGCATCCACAAAATATCAGACACATCTCCGTTTTCTTTAAGGTAAAAATAAATACCTACAGCTATCAAAGCGACAGCGCTTCCGAATGATGATATAAGAAAAAGTGGGCGACGTCCCACTCTGTCTATCAGAAAAGCAGCCATAAGAACTATAAAATTAACTTTTACCATAAGAATAATTATGTTCCAAAGACTTACCTGAAGGTAAATTTATAACACCGAAGATAATACTAGTCACTTCAGGAGATATGCTGCTACCGCTGTCATGGATCAACTTTTGCAGATAACTTGATAATACGAATAATCCACTTAGCACCAACACGGTTCTTAATACTGTAATTACAAACATTGATCTGCGCGAATACATTTTATGGGATTGTTCTTACCAAAATTGATAACAAGACTTTTTCGGTTTGATCGATGAAAAAGTTCTTTTAAACTACCTCTATTTGTGACGTCTTTGTGTACATACTCTTCAATTTCGCGAAGCTTAGATTTTAGGACATCATCGCTTAGTCCGTCTAGAGATAATTGTTTAATGCTCTTGATTGCTGAGTTTAAGTTTCCTTTTTTTACTAAGTAGTATGGCGTTTCCGGCATGAAGTAAAATGATACAAAAAAAAGTGTAGGGAAAATTGCGACGCTCAGTGTTAAAGCGCGGAAACTTATGAACGGGCCGACGCTATAAATATAGACGTTTCCTAAAGTACTTAACAACAATTGCATTATACCAAGTTGTCCTCTAATATCTTTATCCGATACTTCAGCTGTATACACTGGTAGAATCTAAAGAAAGTTTTTATGGTTCACTTTTTGTTGTGTTTTTGTATTACCGCGAAAATTATTCCCGTACTAATTCCGCCTAGTATTCTTAAGATAATTATGACGACTGAAGACTTAACAAAGGCAATACTAAACATGACGATAATATAAGGCAAGGCAGAAATGAGTAAGATTAGTTTACGACCTATTAAGTCTGTTATAAAGGCAGCTAATAAGCAACCTACTACTGCGCCAAGTTTATCTCCAGAAACAAACCATGTTTCTTCCGTCTAAAAATTTTCATCCGTATTCATTTGCGTATTTGGAAAATTAAATACTTACATTCGTAAGAGGCGCATTTAAAGGAGTATCATCCGAAAGCAGTAATGGCAAGACTGGTGACATCCATGATGATATCATACTGAGAGAGCATTGAAGCAATGTTGCTGAAATACAAGTTATTATCTAATTACAAATATGTTTTGAAATGTCAACACTTACCAATAAACACACACACATATTGCATATATCGTAATTGTTTGAAGTTAAGAGTAATAGTCATTATTACGAAGGTTTCTATTTGCAAAATGATCAAATTTCTGTGACAGATCAAAGATAATCTACTTTGAATGTATTGTCAATGTAATCTGTTATGATTAGATAGTTTAAAGTACTCATGAGTGTAGATATTTTCATTAGCTATTGTGTTTATGATGTGTAGGTATCTGGAATAAAAAAAGCACGTTAAATATATTTACAAAATACCAATTTGAAATATAAAATGGTGGTGGAAAGAATAGAAGAAGCATCAGAAAAAGAAATGAGTCTCATTAATAAAACTTAGAAACATAAAAAAATAATTAGAGAAAATAAATAGACAAGACGGAAAGAGATATCCATTGGTCTAGAATTCAAGTCCTTTGGTAATTTTTCTTAAATGTTATAAATTAAAAGTTAATTCTGTGTATTTAGGTGCAGTTCAAAGCTCATCCAACCAAACTGACCGCGAGATTACTGACTATATTAACCTGGTTGAAGCATGTTCCACAAGGAACCAAAACTGAAATACTAAAGAACAAGTGAGTTTTGTTTATCTTGATTTAGTTAGTTTTAAGCGGTTTAGTAAATGTTAATTTTAATGCATTTGCCAGTGTTATGTATTGTGCGCAGAAGCGATGTTTAAATTAGTTTTTCTATTTTGGGTCGCTTACAGAGCTATAAAAGCACCCAAATGAGTTCTTTTATAGAAAATGAGTTCTTTTATAGAAAAATGAGTTCTTTTATAGAAATAGAACAATTTTTATTCCGAACGGTGGTAACACTGATAACGTCCAAGCTGTCATTACGTTCGGTGTGCATTAATTTAAATCATAATCAATGTTCAGTAGATTTATTTATCTACTTATTTTTATTTCCACCCATTTTTTTTAAATAAATCATACGATAAATGTACTAATTAAACTTAAACTAGCATTTAAACCAAAATATAATGAATATATTGCCACCCTAGAAATTATACTTCAAAATTCCCTAAATTAAAAATCTGAAAACTCCAAAATAGAAAAAATAGTATAAAGAATTCGTTTCAGAAGGCATTTTAGCGACTCGTAAAACTAGTTTTTTAATATACTATTTTTTATTTTGGGTCGCTTACAGAGCTATAAAAGCACCCAAAGAAGTTCTTTTATAGAAAATTGAGTTCTTCTTCCCTAAATTTAAAAACTCGCAAAATTTTATTTTAAAATCAATCTGAAAATCCCAAAATAGAAAAAATGGTTTAAAGAATTTGTTTTAGAAGGCATTTTAGCGACCCGTACTTTCGAAAACTCGCCGGTTCGCTGCTCGTTATCGAAACTGTACTCGTCTTATAAAATGCGTCTTCTGAAACTAGTTCTTAATATACTATTTCAGTCGACTATGTATTACCGTATTAATGCATAAAACATCAAAAGAAATCATTCATTAATAAATGATTTTGTTTTTTTCTATTAATGCACGATTTCAATAAACATACAAATCAAGTGCGTACTTGTCAAACAGCAAATCTGTCACAAAATTTGAATTTCTATATAATGAAACAAATTAGTTGAGTAAATGAATGCTGATAATTTATTTAACGCCGCCGGAAGTGGCGGGAACTGCAAATATTTACTAAAAATACTTACTAGTTGAACTATCAATTATTGTGAGTTGTGACGTAAGTAACAATTTTATAACTTAAACGTTTCTTTATCTCATTAGAATATGGTCGACTGAAAAATATTTTAACTAATCAAATATTAATATGCGAGTAATAATCTCAATAATTAACAAGATGAGCAGCTGCGCTCGCTCGCTTGTTAAACAATCTCGATTATTAATCGCCATCATTAATACACTTGGTCGTTAAATAACTATTAAAAACGAGACGCGCGATGCAAAACGGCTCTCACTAATTTTACACTCATTCGAACTGATTAAATAATAAACGTATTTTAATAATTATTATTTATGTACGAAGGGCGTAAAGCCTTTTCTAGCCCGAGCCGAGAAATAAGGCTTCGCGCCATAAAAGCAAGTTACGCCCGCGATACATACACTATTTTATGCACAGATCCAGTTTTCATTTCAAAAATTCATTGTGTAGAAAATGAAGTTAAGTTTATCAATAATGAAAAATGCGAAACCTAAATTTAGTATTTCAGTATATTTATATTAATAACACAATTAGAACAATTGGGCCTTTAAAATTTACATTGCTTGAACTTTTTAAAAGTAAATGTGAATGAATGTAACCTTTTTTTTAATTTATTATCATTTAAAATTTAAATAATGTTTAATGTACCTATCTGTAAAAATTTGTATCCAAATTCAAATGAAATGTTAATTTAATATTTATTCACGTATTTACTGTTTAAAATATATTTTGTTATTTTCATATATGAACCATTTATTTCATTTTTAATATGTTTTGTTCTATATTTATCTGTTACAAAATGTTTGGCATTTTTTACATTCTGGTTAAAGAAATTAAAATATAATGGCACCCCTTAATAACATTAATTCAGAGATGAGTGCCGACCAAATCTAAGATACAAATTTGACCGTTTGTTTTGTATTTTATCTCAGTAAGTCTCGTTATATAAAAAATTGGAGACCTTCATTTCAGAAGTGAACGACTCAAACGTTACAGAGATGTCAGTTGATGTTCATTGCGGGAGAACATGCGAAATCCATACGGATGCAATGGTGCAATTATGTGACTGCAGAAAAGTACAATAAAAATGTATCCATGTTCTATTATGTTTGAAAGTGTAGTTAGTATTCAATGGATCACCCCTAATATTTTTTTTTTCAGAATTGAGACTATTCCTTCTTCGTCAATCTCATTGTTCTTTTTCTAAATCGACCTACTAAAAGGTAAGTAAAACTCAAATTATTGCATCATAATCAAAATAAATATAATAATTAAAATGTTATAATGTTATTGACAATACAGAGCGATTTTGATTATTCTATAAGCATTTTACGCTTTTTTTATCTAAGAGTTCTTGTATTTCAAAAAAGGTTTTTCCAGTTGTTTCAGGAAGTACAAATATGCTAAATAAAAACGCAAAAAGACATACCGCGCTAAACAACCAAAATACAGTGTAGATCCCTATTTCATTCGCTAACGGTTGAAAAAATCGAAACACAAAGAAATTTAGACCAAATGCGTATATCATGATGAGTGACGAGGCAACGCTTTTGACATTCATTGAAAATATCTCTCCTAGTACGACGTCTGATACTATATTAATACCCAAGTTTGCCATTATTATGTATACACACAAACCAGTAGTAGGCAACCATAGAACGTTAGATACGTCTACATCTTCTTTAAGTAAAAATAGATTCCTAAGCTTATAGAAGCTACGACGCACACACAACATGATATATGATAAAGGGGTCGTCGTCCCACTTTGTCTATCAGAAAAACCGCTACTAAAGCTAAAAGTTATGGTTTTAAGCACTGAAACTGAAACTACAATATGAAGACTTACCTGAAGGTAAATTAATAACACTAAGTATAATACTAGATAGTTCAGGAGATATACTGCTACCACTTTGTTCCACCAGCTTCTGTAGATAAGTTACTAAAACTAACGCTCCGCTCAGAGGTAGTATAGTTTTTAATACTGAAATAAATATCATATACGTACTATTATAAGTTTTATAGGTAACTTTACCGAATGTAATAAAAATGGCTCTTCGGTTACAAGGATCAAGAAGAAGTTGTTTCAAACTGCCTTTAATTGTAGTTTGCTTGTCGACATATTCTTGAATTTCATTAAGCTTATTTGCTAATTCATGGTCATTCATGTTATTTACAGACAGTTGTTTTAAACTTTTATTTGCAGAGTTTAAGTTGTTTTTTTTTAATAAGAAATGTGGTGTTTCGGGCATAAAACTAAATAGTATAACAAATACCAACGGCAGAATACCGACATTTAACGTCAAGGCAAAGTAACTGATGTATGGACTGATGGTATAAACGTAGATTCTTCCAAAAGAGCTTAAGATCATTTGAATTATACTAAGACGTCCTCGAATATCTTTGTCCGATACCTCAGCAATGTATACTGGTGCAATCTAATAAAGCCATAAAACGTTTTATTATAATTTTTACATTACCGTAAAAATAATGCCCATGCTAACTCCTCCTAAAGATTTCAGTATTATCACAATAATTGGCGACTTCAGGAAGGCTATAGCAGTCATGGCGATAATGTACGGGAAAGGCGAAATGAGTAGTATAAGTTTACGTCCAATTACATCTGTAAATACGGCGGCGAATATACAACCAACTATCGAACCGATTTGATCAACTGAAACTAGCCACGTTTCTTCCGTCTGAAAAATTATTTTACGTAAATATCGTTTACGGAAGCTGATAAGTTACTTCTGTTAGAGGTGCATTCAAAGGGGTATTTTCGGATAGCAGCAAAGGTAGAACGGGAGTAATCCACGCCAATGTTATATGTACAGAAGTTTGTAATATACCAACTGCAACAATAAGTCAAATACAATAAAGGCGAGCATCAGCTAAGTATACAAAATGTGAATTTTCTACAAAAATATTCTTTGCGCAAAACCTCACACACATTTTCTCGATAAATAAAATAAACATCTAATCGCGTTGCAACTTAATAATTTTGATACAAAAAGTGAAAAAACCGATACGTTGTAGCAATAAAAATTAACGATAAAGAAAGAAAAAGTGTACCGAGAAAACTATTTATAAAATCGAAATATAAATTTCATGAACTAGATAAGTTCAAAATTTTGCTATACAAAACTTAATAAAATTGCGTTTTAGAAAACATTGTTCAAACAATAGTTATAAATAATAAAACTTTTTTGAATAATTGGTATTTGTGGAGATATCTCAGTAATTACAAAAATAATTTAAACAAAAGTGTTAATATAATATTTTGTGTCGTTAGAGAAGAAAGTGACACACAGTAGTTTTTCGCCTACCGTCCAATATGAAAAATAACAACTATTTCAAAAATATTTATTATCGGGGAAGTGTCAGATCTGCAACAAAATTGTAACAGCAGCTACATGATATTTTTGAAAATTGATTGTATCAGTAACGTGTGAATGATATTTAATTTAAATTGGGTTTACTATTTCAATCTTAGCTTTGAAATCAGTCAAAAAAAAAAAAAAAAGAACATTTTGACACTTTATCGTGTCCCTTCTAATTAAATTAACTGAGGAAAGTGACTGTATAAATCGGATATGATATAAGAGGGCAAGAAAAACATCTTGACATAAGAGGGCAACAAAACCGTACTTTCGGCCTCCAAACCGTGTCATTAAATTAAATTACACGCTACTTTTATATGAAGCAAAAAAGTATAAAATTGATATTTTTGTAAATATATCAAGAATTCGAAACTTGACCAATTATGCACATAATTTAGAAGATCTGCGCTATTATAAATAACACCTATTATATGCCAAGTATCAAAAAAATCGAACAGTGTAGTTTTCTTGATGTCGTGTTTACATACGGACGAACTACATACGGACGCATAACTCCTCACATTTTAAGGGGGCAAGCGATTAAATTTACTTTAATTCACTATCAACAGATGCCACTTGCGTCAATTAATCCTGATTGCAAAGAGGCGGCACATGCATGCAAAAAATGCCGCTTAAATGAGGTGCTGCACTAGTGGAAACCAATTTTGGTAACATGGACGTTCATTCAAATAGAGGAAGCCACTTGTTCCAGAATAAATACAACGTTTTGTTTGTATTATAGTTGAAGGTCGAAATAAATAAATGTGGTTTGAAAGTAAAAACTACCACGGGAAAAACATTGTTATTATTCTTTATCAGAAAAACATAAATTAAAATTAGTTATTTAGTTGCATGAAACTGAAGTAGCATGAACAATACTGTTATTGTTAACACCGACACCGTATAGGTGAACGTACGTCGCTGAAATTACCTAGTACCACAGAAAAACTAGCACTAAAATTTGTTTTCTAGTAGGTTACTACAAATTTAATTTATTTGAGGTGGCGATTTAACTAGCGAAGTGTAGTTTATTGTTTATTGGTGAAATGAATATCCATATCGTCGCATCTAGAATTTGCAATTCGACTAAAAAAATTTTGCGATTTAGGGCTATGACAATGTTCGAAAATGATAACCCTCTTTTACGACATAACGTACAGACAAATATTTACATCAGGTTCTAGTGAAGATTGCTCAAGTGTTTCATTACAGTTTTTCGATTCTACTAAAATCAACAAATACAAAACCGGTAATAAAAAATAATATAAAGATGATACACGTACCTAAATTGAAGTATATCAATTAGAAAACAAAGGTGCTATTCATGAAATGCTAATCTAAAACAGGGAGAAAATATTATGGTTTCAACCAATGATTTCACGTGGTAAAACGGAAAGTATTTTTGATATTCGGAGAAAATCATCTAAAAATTACAGGCACAAGCGCTGTCTCTTGACAACATTATTTACTACGATTTACATTACTCTTATGGGCAATAATAAACGTTCATTAATAACAGTTGCATTTTACTTTAAGAATATTCTCAAAAGACTTACGTCGCCTAGATAGCAATATCTCAAACATGTTACAAGCACCAACAAATTGAGCCACTGGTTTTGTCTCAATTACAATAAGAAATTTGTCACTCACAACGTCGACTATTTGTTTATTTTTTAAACAAATTGCAAACTTTTATCGCGCTTAATTATTGACAGTCATGTTAATAAAAAATTGGCATAAAATTGAAGGTAAACCATAACGTTATACGCGATTTTAAGTAACGTTAACGTAAGCGTGCAACATATTAGAACATGTAATAAATAAATAAAAACCGTTAAAAAAGATTTTATCTTATCGTAATGATTTAAAATGATTTAAATCACTTTAGACTGCTTACTTGTATTTTTGCAATTAATTGAGTTAAGAAAGTGTAGAAATTAATGAAGGTAATAAATATGATGAACTAATATCTGATCATTGAACTCTGCTTTTTACTGCAGAAACTGTTCTACAAAAAAGAAAGCACAAGAATTTAATTGTCAATATTATACAACATAAAATAAGCACTTACCAATAAAAGCACATAAATATTGGTTGTACCGAATATTGTGAAATCGACGAAAGACAATCATTTTAACTAATGTGGTTATTATTATATAAAGCAATTATTATGAATACACTCAAATTAAATAATTATAGGTAATCTTAGAGGATTATAGATTAGATTGCTTGCAAAAATTTAAAAGATTTAAACCAAATATACAGGCTGTCCCGGATAAGAATACACTCAACAGGAATCTCGTAAACCATAACAAATATGGAGATAGTAAAATTATACAAAAATTGTGTTTTTTTTAATTTCAAACTTAAAAAATTTTAAATGGATCCGAAGATATTTGGAAAAAACCGATTTCTTTTTTACTGTTTTCTGGGTTTATTCCAGACGGTATGCTAAAATAAACATAATAATAAATAAATGTAATTTCTACTTTTTCTCCTCTTAAAGATGGTGTGTTTCGATTTTTGAGCCGGCGTTTAGTTTTTTCGAAACCATCATCAACTTAGTTTTTTTTGAACAAGCAACACATTTTATTTTGCGCTCCGTAAATTTTTAATGTTTTTCTGAAATCAATGATATATCACACTTAGAATCATAACGTATGGTATTAAAAGATCTTCCAAGAAGTCAACATAGATCTTTGCTATTACATCTACTCGGGATTCCGACTTTTCTGAGAAATAATATCACCATTCGATTATTTACTACAGCTTTTGTGATACATTTTTTTGATTAAACACTCTACGATTAACCGTTTTTGAAAAAAATGACTGATGCGGATGGTTCTATTCACCCTGTATAGAGCATCTATCGATTCTATTCTTAGATAGATACCACCGGTTTTTGATAGTTATTTTAGATTTGTAGGTGCTTTTAAATGCAGCAAAGAAGTCAATTCGACGTGGTTTTGGAAAAGAATATGTCCCATTCAATTCATAAATTCAAGTAGTAAAAACTGCGCACTTTTAAATAAATTAAGCACTAGAATCAATTTACTAAAACGAATACAAAAATTTCATCAAATTCTATTGCTTCTCTGTTGGTTAATGTTTGAAAGTTATTAAAAGTAGAGAAAAATCCACCACTAAGTTAGCTAAGTGTAATTTATAAGGTTTTGTAAAAATTATTTTTTTAAAGAATTAATTCATTAATCGAAATAAAATTACTAATTCAACAAGGAAGATTTTGCTCCAGTAGAAGTTGTTGTGATGAAGTGTTGTCATTAACAACGCATGCCAAAGCTGGATTTCAGAAACTGGAGTTGTTTTTCTAGACTTAACGGCTGCATATGATACAGAATGGAAACAAGGTTTACTTTTTAAATTGTTTAACGTTATTCCTCGTCGCAACGTTATTTCTTTGATTGAAAATGTGTTTTAAGATCAGCTCAGTTTAAAGTTTTCGTTGAAGATAAAACAGTAAATTTGGATTTTTAAATCATTATCTTAAAAAGACAGTATCTTGTATTCATTTAAGCAATAGAGAAAAAAGTAGAAGATTTAATGATATATTTATTAATGTAAAGTTATTTTAACCCAGTTTATGTGGGAGTAACTTTAAATAGGTTTTTAATTTATAAAGAACATTTAGAAACAATTGAATAAAATTTACCAATTTGGAGTAATATTGAAAACCCTCCAGCTAACAGACTTAAATCTTTAAGTCCTGTGTGGTTCCAAGAATACATAAGTACAGATTTTTCGAAAGTTAAAGGCTGGAAAAAATTATGGTCTAGACTTGATGTTTTCAATAAACATCTTGTTGATAAACTAAAAATAAAAATTGATCAAAAAAGAAAAACATGCTTAAAAGTAAATCTCATAAGAACAGGCCTTTTAAAATGCAACTCTATGTTGTTGAAATTGGGTGCGATTTCTAATCCAAATTGTGACCGTGGAAACGAAACAGAGACAGTTGCACATATTGTGAAGGATTGTTCATCAACAAAGTTTAAAGGAAGATTTATAATAGCTATTTATGTAATCCATAAAATTTATGGACGAGCGACAGAATTATTGACGAGCGATATAAAGGAGCGTGACCATAACTGTGGCGAAACCATAAAACAAAGTTATGGATAAGTCGCGTACAAGATTGTGTGGTTAACTGTATAATTTGACCCAAACAAATATGAACTGAAGAAAAGATTTGTAATACTGACGTATATCTAGTTGTCATAGCTTGTGTTTATAAATTGACAGTTTTTACTCTTCAAATCCACATATATTCTGACATTCACTTTTGACGTTGACAGCCGTCCATAAAATAACAAAAAAAGACTAGTCCATAAAGAGGCACATATTGCCTAAAAATTGTATGATGCAATATATTGTTTATCTATGAAATGTATCATAAACAGCACAAAGTCAGGCGGTTGACTATAAACATTCATAATTTAACAATAAAGCTCTACTATAGCTTACTTATTGAAAAGGCATCTGATCATATTTTGTATTCTTTGTCGTAATTATCTGCTTTTTCATTATTTTGTTTGCTATTTCTTTATCTTAGCATTTTTTTTATCATTGTCATGGCTGTGCTGTTATAGTTTATGTTCTTACTTACCTTCTATAATATTTATATAATTAACTAGTATTACTTACATATGAACACTAAGGTGAATCAGGGTTGACATGTTTAGGTTTTAGTGGTTTTTCTAAACCTTGAAGCAAATGCTTTACCAAGACGAACCAATCTACAATTGCACACACTTTTATCACCACACTGTACAAGTTTTATTTATACAAATGAATAAATAATCCACTAACAGTCAATACTTGTCTATTCAAATTAATAAAATTCAATAGTAATAGATTCATTAATAATTTTTAATAATAAATTATAACTTCAGTCAGACCAATACTAAATATATTGTATTTTATTTAAAAATAATATAATTTGTCATTCTGTATAAAATACTTACTTCTGATGATGACTTGCAAATATTCAAGTCAAAACTGTAGTTAAGTTTTTTAAATAAAATCTCTTATTAATACGTTATGATTTGTGCGAGCCCACACCTACTTTCTATTCATTTTACAAATTCCATGTACTCTGCATTCATATTGATTAGTCAACTGATGAATGTTAATGTAAGCGCTGAGGCCAGTTATTGTTCATGATTGTCTGCACTTTAGGAGCTAATTTATTTTTAGACTTAACGCATGCGTAGCATGCCGGTTTTGGTATAATATGTAGTGCTTCTCAAAAGCCCCTCCCCCTCTTATCTTTAGAGCAATTATACATAAACAAGTGAAATTTGGAAACTGAATATTAAAGGTTGTAAACTTCCCCACTAGTGATGATAGATGACGAAATCGTCAAAGATGACGTCACAAGGCCATTGTGACCAATAATCTTAAATGGAACCCTATGGCAAGCAACACTTCTTTCAAAAGGTATCGAAAAAATCTTAGGGATATATCAATGTTGCACTCATTAAAAGAAGCGCACATTCGAACTAAAGGTGCATTCTTACCTGAATTGGTATTGCAATAGGGGACGTGTAATAGCGAAAGACTGCGCAAGTTAGTTTGAGGTACCCGAATAAAAATCTCTGCCAGTAATGAAGGAGAATCAATTAAATGGTTAAATAATTTAAAATAAAATTTACATCATTTACTTTGCGTTTTTCCGTCAAAGGATGTATGTCAAATAACCGACAAGATGCACTATAATCCAACGAATCATTGGGAAGGTTACTTTTTATTTTAAGGTATGAGACAAATTTTCTTTGAACTCTCTCAACTCTTTCAATGTAATATTTGTATTGGGGATTCCAAATCTGAGTCGCAAAATTCAAATGGCTGTGTACGTAGGCAAAATATAGACACTTAATTGCCTTGATAGATGTGAAGCATCTACAAGATCTGAACAAAAAACCTAACATTTGGTAACATTTTCGGACAATGGTATCGATGTATAAATCAAACAGCATCTTGGTGTCAAATATAACTCCGAGATCCCTAATGTTGGTAACACGTTTAACCTCAATATTTTAATTTTGTCTGAAAAATTAATTATTTTAAAATTACGTGTAAATGTTATGTAGTGACACTTCTCCATATTTAAACGCAGTTGGTTCTGCATGCAGTCAGAAATACTAGCTATTAGAAGAAAGAGTTTAAGATCATCTGCATAACATAGAAATCTAGCATGTTTAAAGCAGGAGTTGATATCATTAAGATAAAGATTGAACAATAGCGGACCTAGATGAGACTCTTGAGCTATGCCAGATGGTATTACAACAAGTGCAAACTTATAACCCCGCAAAGCTACTATCTGGGATCTGCGCGAAATATAAGACGTGAACCAGCGAAGCAGGTCACCTTGTATTCCATGTATAGCAAGTTTTTCGAGTAAAATCTTATGATTAATTTTGTCAAAGGCCTTGCTGAAATCAGTGTATATACTGTCTACCTGTACTCCGTTTGGCGTAAAATAAAAGTAGTGTATTCAGTTAGATTGGATTCGATAGATCTGCGTCGTATAAATCCATGTTGCTCAGAAATGATTGAGTTTTTTAAATGTATTATACTTTCTACATTATCGTTAAAGTAATGCCCATGTTAGCTCGTACTAAAGGTTTCAGTATTATCACGACAACTGGCGACTTCCAGAAGGCTATAGCAGTCATGCCGATAATGTGCGGGACGAGCTAAATGAGTAGTATCAGTTTGCGTCCAATTATGTCTGTAAATACGGCGGCGATCAAACAACCGACTATCGATCCAATGTGTTCTACTGAAACTAGTCACGTTTCTTCCGTCTGAAAAATTATTTTACGTAAAAATCGTCTACGGAAACTTATAAGTTACATCTGTTAGAAGTGCATTCAAAGGGGTACTTTTAGAAAGCAGTAAAGGTAGAGCGGGAGTTATCCACGCTGACGTCATACTTACAGTAGTTTGTAATATACTAACTGCAACAATACGGTTATAATTGAGACTTCCACAGACGAAATCACTGTTAAGGCAAAAGAGTCTTTCAGAATTGGACCGTATCCAAATAGGCTTATCTGGGAGAGGAACTTGAAACAAACGAGAGTTTAACATAGAGTACTAAAAGTCAGGTAATCAACTTGTCAACTAAGCTAGATTACCATTTCAACACGGTCCAATCTAGAAAGACGTCAATAAGTGAAATATATTTGAAAGGGAGCTAAGGATATAAAATGTTAAAGTACAAAAATTTCAGTAAAATTGTATCAACGGTTTTGAGGATGATAACTATTTATTTGAATCAAATCAAATTGAGTGAAGATATTAATAAGAGTAATGAATACATGCTAAACAAGCATTTGTTCATTTAACTCTGGTAATAACTTTTGCCACAAAAATTATTTTTTGAAAATCAAAACCATACAACAAAACATTTGCAACATAAAATTATTAACGCTTACCAATCAAAACACATACAGGGTGTTTCCTAAGTAATCTAAAATATTATATGGGGCGCTTTGTCACTCAATTTTAAGACGAAAAGTTCATATAAACATGTGTGATAAGTCTTGTCGTTAATGAGATACAGGGTGTTTTATTATTTTATTATGTAGCTTAGTAAACGTATCTGAACATGGTAAACGATTATTAGGGTAACGCTGGGCATACATACGTCTAGCCTCTAAGGCATTACCATTCGCTAATCCATACAACAAGTGCATGATTAGCCATTTCGGCATTAGTAAACACAGGCATCGTTGTTAACTTAACACAAAAAGATCGTATTATTAACAATTTATTGTTCGTTGTTTGCGTTAGTTTTTAGGTTTGACACAGTTGTCAACGTTATTACAAAGACCACTTAGAATAAGCATGTTTTTCGAAAACCAGTAGCATCACCAGTAAAAATTAATTTCAAATACAATCAGAGCAGATTTATTATAAACAATTTAACACCCTGTATCTCATTAACGACAAGACTTATCACACATGTTTATATGAACTTTTCGTCTTAAAATAGAGTAACGAAACGCCCCATATAATATTTTAGATTACTTAGGAAACACCCTGTATACATTACTTGAACCGAATTTTTTTAAAGGGGTTGAAAGATTTTATTTTGACTAACGAGGTTATTAAAATATAATGTGGTCGTTATTAATATACTCTAATTGAATATATATAGTCTAAGACTATTATAGATTAGATTGCCTAGAAAATTAGATAGAAGATTGAATTTGAATGTTTCTGTATAATAGTTCGCACCTTATCGGTTCAAAGTAAGGTAATTTTTTAAATCATTAATATTTTGATGATGTTTTGTCTACGAGTGTGTCTCGTAATACATTATATTTGTTTATCTATTTTACACGTCAATGTTAAATCTACTCCCCTCGATTGGCTTCCTGTTCTTTGTAATATTAGTCCATCAAACATTCGACGAAAAGCTGCGTTAAACGAGAATAGTATAAATCCCAAATTAACAAAAACCTACCAATTTGGAATGATATTGAGAACCCTGGTCTGGAGTTGATGTTTTGAGGTAATACTATACAGGGTGTTTCATTTAAAGAAATATAACTCAAATAATTTTTACAATGTTGTGAGATCGATTTTTTATTTCATCTGTTACCAAAAGATACTACGTGAAAAAACCTAAAACTTTTGTATTTAAAGTTTATTTCTATAACTAACTATCAAACCCGGCGAAATCCGTTTCGCCACCAGATGGCTT
The DNA here is from genome assembly GCA_030710515.1 of Abscondita cerata. Lineage (NCBI taxonomy): Eukaryota > Metazoa > Arthropoda > Insecta > Coleoptera > Lampyridae > Abscondita > Abscondita cerata. The sequence goes on along the minus strand of JALBCR010000919.1, from coordinate 7,115 downwards.
CGTTTTATGTAACATTTCGTTTGGTGATGAAGAAAATTTTTTTTTTGTTTTATATTTGAAAAGGAAAAATTTTATTTCATTTCACAACAATAATGAATTCATTTCGATTACAAAAAGGAAGTGTTATTTAGTTGAACTTCTCTAAGTAAATGAAAGTGAATCCAAAGTAAATACTGAATCGAAGCGTTATACGTGTCCGCAAATTATCCGTTTCACTGAAGTGCACTTTGGTAAACCACATTTTTTGTTCTGACGTTAACACAAACAAAGCGGATGGTTTCCCAACTCGTGAACACGCAACGTATAACTGCCCATGTGAAAAACAGTAATTTTCTAAATTTATCCCGCAAACACTAAGCGATTGGCCTTGCGACTTGTTAATTATCATTGCGACGCACCGGCGCCATCTACTTAAAATATTGGTTTGTAGTACATGCTATGAATCAGAGATGGCGCTGTATGTGAAAAAAGATTTTCCCGCTTCTCTGTTGACATTTTTCCTGAATTTTCTTTGCTATAAACCTCACGGAGCCCGAGACCTCTCCAACAAATGCAAAACCGTGGAAATCGGTTTGTGCGTTCTGGAGTTACAGCGTCAGGAAGGAAAACCCGACTTATTTTTATATAGTAGAAGATAATAATGGCTGTAGATGGGAGTCAAAATATAATGTAAATCATCCGACTCGCCTAATCTGATTTTTAGTGTACTGGGAAAGTTATTAGAACTGGACAGTAACAAGGTATTGTTGTAACTTCTTATATTCTTATATTTTCAAAAAGAATAGGTGATAATTTGGCACTCCCATAAGTTACAAACATCTTTTCTGCTGATGTCGTACTGGTGATTCTATTTTGTACCATATAGCAACTTTTGGCACACCCTGTATAGCTGAAGGTTTGAAAATATTATAGGTAGAACAAAAATGATTGATTATGGCCTTGTACCAAGTTTTGTGCAAGTTAAAAAACTTTGAATGCACGCTCTACGCAGATCATCCTGTATACTAAGATTCAAAATTGGTCTGTTTCTTTGTCCCTCTATAGACTCAGCTAATATAGGTGCTACGCCAAAACTAAATATACGGTTGGACTTAGAATAAAACATTGGGGGCAAATGGGTGTGGGGGAGGCTGGGTGGCGGGGGTCTACCAGGGGTTTTTTAAAATTTTTATCCTAGTCCCGTCTGATAAGACGAGGGTTTTATCTAGTATATTCAGACGCCCATTGTGCTATTTAAGGTAATTCAAAATTTCAACAAGAACAACTAACAGCTGAGCTATTAGCTTATCATCGTTTACTATTTAAAGAAAACATTCTTTAAAGTAAAACGTTTACACACAACCAACGTCCATTCTAGAAAGGACCATTGCTACATAAAAAGGTTCAACAGAATCAGTTATTATAATTGCAAAATGCAAATGTTTTTCAATAACTTTGGTCAGAAAGTTATATCACAAACCACTCAATAAAGCTAGAACAACCTGCCGAAAATAAAGTATTAATTTGTGCCTCTTTTTTAAGTAATATACAACTGCGGTTAGGCGTACGTATCTGTAATGTGACGATCTATAGCTGACAAGTGTACAGTCTATAGACTGTGACTAGTCTCAGTGTCAGTTTTATTGCTTTGCAAATAAAGTAGATGAAATAATCTCACGGAAAACTAGTTTAGAATAATAGAGAAACTGAATATTCCAACTAAACCTAATTATCATCATCATAATCTCAACATTTTCGACCATCCAATTTTTTTTTTTAATATGTAGGTTCTTTGTTTAATGTAGGTACTTACATTTTTTATTATTCCATATTTTAAAAAATTTAATTAAAAAAACTTGTTCAATATGTGAACCATATTGCGTGATTTAACTTAACTTTTTTTAATTTAGAAGATCCATTTTCCAAGTGTTTGGTAGTAAAACGGACAAAAAAGTAACTTTCGCTGATCAGGTGCCAGATTTGTTGGTGGAGTTTTCTTCCAAGGCTTGGATCATCTCTTGTAGGAAAGTGGCGAAAAAAAATGCACATATTGTAACTTAAGTTACTTTATTGAATCAGAAAACAATCAAACCAACTACGAAACACGACGATAAACGTGGACGGGTACAAAATGCGTTACTACTAATACGACATACAGAACTGAAGGAGAATTCTACTGATAACACAAGTACGAAATAGAGAAGATGTGGGCAAGAAGTGGATAAAATTGCCAAGACGGTATTTCTAGTTAGGGAATCACACTATAGCTGAAACAGACAACCAAAACTATTTCTTTGTTATATTCGTCAGGAATATAAAAACAGTCCCTGGACCCTTTATTATAGTGGAAGGTTTTCGATAAAAACCTTGTACTATAATATAGTAATCTAAAAACCAGAAGGAAGACATAATTCTATAAAAAGCTATTTCTTTTTGCGCTTGAACTTTAAATGTTTTTAAAAGCACCTTTAGCAAGAGAGAAAACATATCTTAAGATCTTAATAGAGAAATTATAGAATAAACTATATATAGATATAGGGCCCAACACACAACATTTTTTTGCGTAATTGTAACATATTGACTCTAATTGGCCAATGATAGTGAAAAAATTGGATGGTTAAAGCATCGCGTCGCGAAACTTTTGTCTTATGTATTAAAATTGGAGTAAAACAAACAGTGTTGTGTGTAGTACAAAGTAGTTATATTGAATGATGATTACACTTTTACATTTTGTTTTTTACTTTTTTCTAAATAGGTGTTTGTGTTTTTTCTTTCACCTAACATTTCTTCTATTTCCAAAAACGATTTTCCTTTTGTTTCCGGCAAAATAAATATTCCAAAAAGACAACCAAGAATACAACAAGTGCCAAAACCAAAACATTGTGTACACCCTAGTGAATCAGATAAGGGTTTGAATGTTTGCAATAACACAAAGTTTATTGCAAAGCCAGCACAAGCTACAAATCCAGATGCCAGACTTTTCACATTCATTGTAAATACTTCTGGCTACAACTACTACTGGAAGTATATTGATACCAAAATAAACCAATATTAAGTACAAAGATAGCCCTGCGGTAGGCAACCATGAAATATTGGAGACATCTTTGCTTCTTTAAAATAAAAATACAACCCTTCCACTATTAAATCAATGGAGCACCCCGATACAAGATACGATCAACAATGGTCTTCTTCCAAGTTTGTCAACTAAAAACGCCGCTAGTAAAACTGCAACTACTTAATGAAAAATGAGTTACATATTGTATTTGAACTTACCCGAAGGCAATTTAACAATGCCAAAATTACACTAGACATTTCTGGAGAAATACTGCTGTTGCTATCAACAACATTTGTTTGCAAATATGCTACAATTACCTGCATTCCACTAAAACAATTCAGACACCTAATTGCTACAAATTTGAAGATAATATTTTAAAAAATATGTAAGTAGTTATTTACCTAAAACGATTAGTATTAGTCTTCCCTATAAGTTTTGTTAAAAACCAAATCTTTTAAAAGTACAGTGGCGATGTTGACGAAATGTTGAATTTCCTGCAGTCGCAATTGAATTTCGCTTTCCGAAGTAATTTTCTTGATAATTGTAAGTAAACTTTAAGTGTGGAATTAATTTGTCCGTTTTTTACTAATTGATAAGGACTTTCAGGCATGAACGCAAACAGAAGTATGAACATCAAAGGAAATACTGAGCAACTGATGGATAATGTCTTAAAATCCGTAAATGGCCCAACGCTGTAAACAAACCCACTTCCTCAGCAGTAGTAGCAATGGGGGCATTCAGCAGCAATAACTAGTACATTTTGCAATTACTCTCTGTACATGCAAGTACACGGCGTGTACTTAGTGTAATTGCGCGCGCTTGCGGGGTGTGGACGATGTACATGTAGTGCTTTTCAATTACTCTCGGTGCTTGCTACATTTTTAATTACTCGGTACTTGTGGGTGTAATTGGTGCAACCCTTTTCACCGCCCCCCTTGATGAAGTAAGATGGCTGATGCATGTGCGCTTGCGGGGTGTAAACGATGTATATGTAGTGCTTTTTCGATTACTCTCGGTACTTGCTACATTTTTAATTACTCTCGGTACTTGTGTAATTGCTGCAACCCTTTTCGCCGCCCCCGCCGGGGTGGAGCGTTGTTAAGGTGGTGATTTTGATTAGAATTATGATATATTTGATAATGATATGCAAGATGGCCGTCTATAATTACAAATCGTCGACGCCGCCCCGCGTCGCGGGTGGGTTTAACTAAGCCGCACTCGAGATTACCGAACAAGTTGGAACAGGGAATTATGTCCTTTCTAACCAAGCTTATCTCTCTCTCTCTCGATGTGCGGGTGTTGGTTAATTATAAATGCATAGATTGCAACGGGTGGATTTAATTAATTAAGTAGACCCACGTTTAATCAAACAAGTTAGAACCTAGACTGACTGTTTTTTTTTTTTAATCAACGCTTCTTGAAAATATTAATAACAAATGGTTTAAAACACAATTAAGCACTTATTAGTTTAAAATAACAACCGCTTATTTTTTCCAAAGACCGAAAAATATTAAAACACCTTTTATCGGCTCACATACAACCACCTGTAAATTACGTAGTTGATTGAAATAAATCATAAACGTTAGTTTTAATTTATTTAAAATTGCTATTTATAAATAAATATATACGATTTCTATTGTGTTTGTTTCATCCAACGGAGATGAGGGCGGCGGCGGCGGTGTTGGCTGGACATCCGCGGGTATTCGAGCCGCTAGCCGGGCACGTAGCCTTTCGCGAGTGTTACGGACCTAGACAGCTAAACAAGTTGGATCCTGAAATTGCGTCTTTTTCTAACCTGTTTATCTCTCTCTAGTTGTTTGAAAGCCCAGGTGTTCCTTAATTATATATGTGCGGGGTGTAAATTACGGCTCACGCTTGTGATAAAATAAAATGAAGCGGTCATTAGTTTCTTTCGAGACTTCGTGGAGGTGATTTCGGTTGTTCTTAGTGTTATGTGCGATAAAATAAGTTGTGATATAAAAATTTTATTCAGCGTGCAAAATCGCGCTCCGTTCCATTAAATTTGGATTCCCCGTCTGCGACGATTGGTTTTGTAGGGGCGGTGTTGAACAGAAAAATCAATGGATACGTTAAACACAGGACAACAGCAGCAAAACGCTCCGGTATTCGAATTCGTCGTCGTCGTCTTCGTGGTCTTTGCCACGGAATACGACATAGCCAACGAGTCGAGACTTCTCAATTTCAACAACGCTTCGAACGAGAAGCTGGTGAACGCGACCTGCTATAAGCTAGACTATGACGATGAGGGAAAATATATAGAAATCGGGTACAGTACTTATCTGCAACTTACACCGGTAATTAGAATTTGGAACAGCCCAGAGTATAATGGTGTATGTGGTGCAAGTGGTCCACACAATGCACATTACAGCGATCGAGAAAAAAACAATGTCCTGCTAACCATTGACGAATGGAAGAAGCTAATGGGGCTCCGCAATCATCTCATGAACGACTTTTTCTGCAACTCCGTCGGCGAAGAGTTTAGACAGGAGTTTGTAGATGTTAATGATGTACCCATAGAGTGCATAAGTAAAACTTCTGACATATCTCGCGATGTGAAAATCGTTTACACTACAGAATATCATCCTGATTTGATTGGTTGGAACGCCTGTAGTGATAATGGTTTTGTAAACACAATCACTTTAACCCGTGATTATAAAATTGCGTTCTAAACAAGTGGGATGTGGATTGCATGTTTGGTTTGAGAGAAATAATTAATTATCGGTTGGAGTTAATGCAATCGCACAACCTGGAAGCGTTCTACAACCATGTAATCAAGCGTGTTGCAATCGAGCAGGGAAAGAAGAAAACATTGATCAAATCCAACTACGACGATGATGGCTGGAGTGTTTATGACGCGTATGAAAAACTGTTAAACATTGAATGTAATATTAATTCGCACAATGTATTATGTTTAATGGAAGTTTTATATCGCCGACCTAGTTTTATTATGTCGTGTGTAGCGGAAAATATGCGCTAGAAACCAAGCATCGATGATGCTTTTATGTATTTTTTTCATGTATTTTTTTTAAATATATGCATATTTGTCTAGTAAATAATTTTTTAATCAAGCCTCACAAGATTTAGCTGCGAGACATCGGGCTGTTGATCATTTGCTCCAACAAAAAGCTTGGGAGCGATTCAGTCAAAAGACGCAAGCTTGGGCGAAAGAACAGCTACTCTAGCAGTTAGTGCGGCTATGCGTGCTAAGCGGTCATTAGGCTATGGGTTTGAATAAATCAAAAACTAGAACCATGAAGCGAAAAATAAAGAAACGAAGAGTGAGAGCATCCTTCAACAAAGTTCACCGTATGATTAAGAATAATACGAAAACTAATTATGTAAACGGCGGCGGAGGCGGTAACCCTATCTCATGATTAAAAAGGCCTACGATCAAGCGAAGCTGGCTGTTCGACATTTTGGTGGAAAACGAAACATAGTAATGCCGCGTATCATTCCAATCCCTCAAAAGTGGAGGAATATTACCATTTCTAATACCACTATTTGCCGGGCTTTCTGCAACTGGAGCGCTCGCTGGTGGTGCCGCTGGAATAGCTAGAGCCGTTAACGATGCGAAAAACGCAAAGCAGCGTGCTGAAGAAGCTACTCGACATAACCGCACGATGGAAGCTATAGCCCTGGGGAAGAAAGGTAGCGGCATATACTTGAAGCCATACGAAAAACGCGGCTCTGCATTATATCTAAAACCATACACAAAGACCGGTTCTGCACTACATATCTGAAGCCACATCGCGGTTCAAAAACTAATAAAGCTTCCCGAAAGAGCGTTAACAGATGTCGATTTGCGAAAGTTAGCTAGAAATGCACCATGCTTTAGAGATGTATTTATGCGCGATAATTTACCAAAAGACGGCCTGTTGTGTACGAATCAGGAATTGTAAACCTAGATAGTGTTTGAGGACCAGGAACATTGGGTGTGTTATAAGAAACGAGGATCGAGAGTATGGTATTATGACAGCTTCGGCAATGTAAAACCACCATCTGAATTAATCAAGTAATACTTTCGGGGATAGCAATACGTAACTGAACGAAGCACAATTGA
>JALBCR010000918.1:100000-228436 GCA_030710515.1 Abscondita cerata | reverse complement strand
TTACTAATGATAGCCACAAACACGTTGTCCCAACGACTCAGCGGCAAATGTTCTGAACGTCAATATCAGGTGTCAACGCCAAGTCAAACACGCCAGAATAACTGTTGGATCGATTCAACGACGTTTATGATTAGATTTGAACAACACGAATCGATTATTCGCATAACAAGATAAGATCGCTCGCGCGCGTCTCATGCAATCCATCACGGCGCCATCAAGTCGTTACTTGATCACTCAATCGTCAACGTCGATCATCTCATCAGAGTTATCTAATGTCATCTCAGACAATGTTTGAGTCTAAGTTCAACACATATAAAGTCTTTGTAAAAGGTTCTTATACAAGTTCTATATATTCCTTAGACAAAATAAACTGGGATTTAAGTAAACTTACCTGGCCTGGGTGAAGTGAGCCACGCCATGCGCCTGAAGTTGGGTAAATTCGAAATCGTTTCATTAGTAAATTTAAATAATATATGATTTAATAAGATTCGCATGGTTAGTTAATGTTATTGGACAAATGTTTTGAGAAAATTACAAAAATATTGTAATACCGGAAGTAAATGAACCACGCGTAGCCATTGTCAAAATTGAAGACTAATTTTTTACTGTCTGTAGTAGAGGTACTTCAAACATTTTTTTGCTTCATATATTCAAAAAACGATCAAATTATGTCTTCTTGTAAAATTTCTTAATTTTTATTCGTTCTTTACAAAAAACAAAAATTCTACTTTATGCTAGTGCACTGAAAAAAAGAACAATTTAATCCAGTCGCCTGTAATTTTTCGCTAATTTTGCATTTTCTACAAAAAACGGCACTCAAGAATTGAATACTCAATACTTTGGGTAAATTTGTATCTTAATAATCCTCTATTTGATTATTTTGCATACAAAATCACTTAAAATTAAGTAACTATAAATGAACACAAAAATCCGTTAAAGTGTTCTTCATTTACAAGCATACAAAGATTTATACGACAAAGAAAATTAATCAAATTTTCTGCAAAATTTCTCATCGCCTCTAAGGCCATTCATATAATGTTGAATATGCATATAGTTCTATTTCATTAGCCAGGCGTTTTGTAAATCACTTGACCTGGGATGTCCCCATAAGAAAAATCACGGTGTTAAGTCTGGAGAACGCAGGCCAATTTTACAGGAGCGTTATTACCTCTCTCTCCCCTTTTTATCCATTTGTTTGGGCATAATGATGTGCACTTTACCACTCAACCGAAAATGTAAGGTCATCATGTACCACATACCTCTCCAGCTGCAGAGGTAACTCTGTCTAACAACCCATCAATGTGTTTTGTAAGAACTGCCAGTAGATGACTCCTGTTAATGTTTGAGGAAGAATAACAGACCAACAATAAAATCGTCAATTATTCCAATCCACACACATTATTGTTTAAAACCATGTTAAAAATCGTTTATCTATGCATACGGGTTTTCAACGGCATAAACGTGTTTGTTATGGGAATTAGTTATCCTCTTCTTGTAAAACAAGTCTCTACCCGTAAACAAAATGAAAGTGTTGAGAAGTTTAAATCTGCTTCTCTTTTGCCTATTAACAAAGCGACAAAACCCAAAACACATTTTCAAAATCATGTCTTAAAAGATCTTGAACTGTTATTTTATGATATGGACATAAGCAACTGTTCTTCAATTCATTGATGGACCACCTTTTCATACTCCTAGTTCCCTACCTATTCGTCTAGTAATTTATTTCTGGGATCTTCTTTCAACATTGTCCTAAAATTTCTACTTCAGCTTGAACCCTTGGCAAATCGCTGCCTTCCCATAATCAGCGGTTGCAGGAGCAAAGCGACCGGTCTCCTAGAAGACGCCGCTCAACGGCAGAAAACGTTGGGTGACTCGGCACTGACTGATTTGTGAAACTTCAAAATACACCTTAACACAAGACCTCGGAGCATTTCCTTCACAAAACTGCAAACATCAATACCATCATCGGTATATTCTTGATTGGTGTATTGTAACGCATGATAAATCACCAAAATTAGTTTGCAAACTATTATTAGAGCACTTAAGCAAACTTTTAAACACTCAATGACAATTCAGGTATTTTAGATTTGACACTTTATTATTATTTAGCCATGCAGAATTCATATGTTTTGTACAAAGTTAAAGACTCATTATTTAATCGTTTTGTAACGCACTACCATAAACCTTTTTCTGTTTTTCCTTAAAAAACAAAATAGAAAAATTATAAGACACAGAATTGAATCGTTTCTGAATACTCACTGATATCAAAAATTATTTTGTTAAGACTACTGATAGAAAAACTGTTATTTTCATAATAGTTACTGTTTCTATCTCACTTCTAGTGTCAATGCATGATTCTTAATTGTCTAAAAACATTTGTCCAATACGTCGTAATTCAATTATCACTCAAATCTTATTAAAACGGTGTCGCCTAACTGAGAATTAAAAAATGCAACGCCAAAATCTAACCTCATAGCCCAAACTAAGTGACTTTGGACTACAGGCAAGTTTTTATTTTAATTGGCTTGTTTTTTGGCCCATAGAATATGTGGTAGGCTTGTCAAAAGACCTTTTACAGACAACTTGTATATCAATTTTTAACATGAAAATAAATATTAATTATACCATAAAAATATAAAAAACAAAAATTACTTTCATGTGATGTCCATAGTTGGTTTCTCAGAATCATCATTCATAGAAACAGTTCTTGAAATTGATGGATTTGTGTCTTATATTTTATTAAGGCTAACTGCCAACTATAAAGGTGATAAACTTTAATTATAAACTAAATTAAGACTAATTTATTGTTTAATGTCAAAATTCTTCTTTAAAATGAAATATGTAATTTATTATCCATTTTTGTTCTAATAATGCTTCACGGTTCAAATTTAAAAAATGATACATTAATTTTTACTTTATATTTATAAAAAAGTTTTCGGATAATCTAATGTAACCGCAGCATTTTGTTGTGAACCAAAATAAGTCCAACTTTGGTGCTTTTTATACAGTCCCTGTAAAATTTACTCTGGTAAGTGGGAACTACATAACAATCGTTAATTGTTACGTGTAAAGTGCCGATTAACTGATGCGGATTATATTACCTGGTCCAATTCTTCAGTTGATCCCAATTAATTAGATTGATACCAGCGAATTGTTCTAATGCAGAAATAAATATTCATTAGTCCAATTATACAGCTAGATTTATGCCAGTATTTCTAGAAGCAAAGAGAATGTGAGCTTTTGAAAGGATCCAAAACCCACTGGTTTTAGAGTTCGGTTCAATGGAAGCAATCAAATTTTCGACTACTTTCGAAGGATCCTGCTTAAGTAGCTTCGTTCCGGGTTACGTGATTGCTACAACCCCTCCAAGTTCGATTTGCTGCAGCATGAAGTAGCGACCTAAGCTTAAAACTAGCAGTTTACTACCGTCCGTCGTTTACGACGTTAAACTTTTTTTTAACTTCGCGCTTAGGAACGTGTATCTGTAAATAATTAATTAACATTTTCCGGATAATTAAGTTTCTGTTTATATTTGAACTGGCGCATTTAGCGCGTCATGTAAAAACTCTTGTATTATAGTTTCCTCACAGGGGTGTAATTATAATTTACATATTTTGTGGACTACTCTTTAGTACAGCTGGTGGCAATTTACAAATTGATAGCGGTAAGAAAATACGAATGTATTGCAACCAACCCAAAACGAAAATAACACCTTATTATTTACACTACTGTTGTGAAACTAACATTTACAATTATTTATGGTACGTAGAAAGATGCTTTGGGGAATAGTGTGAATAATTAAAATCATCTTAAAAATACAACTTCTTTGTGCATACGACCGCGCCAAGAGTCGCTAAACATCAACAAAAGTTCATCCATCAAACTAAACCTCGTTTGAAAATGTGAAGGAGCTTCTAAGATGATTGATTTTTACTTAAAAACCCTTAACTTTTATCAATTGTGAAAACATCATATATCTGCTGGTGCTACTGTTCGCATGCCCACTCTATCTTATTTAATATCAGCTTTAGAAGAGTAATATTACTGTTTTCATTGGCATTATGTATTAAGAATTTTAAATTTTCTTTCAAGCACTGAAAATTATTTTTCTTAGCTCCATTTTATTTTTCTGTATATAAACACAACTTAGGCTGGTAGATTTTGTTTACTATATTCAAGTTTTTTTTTTTTAACTGAACGTTGAAATTTAGCAGTTGTTTGATAAAAAATATTTCAGTAATATTTATATTGAGTATTACTTTTAAGAATTTATTTTACTTACAGATAGTCTTGTTTATTTTTTTTTAAGTTCTTTATAGTTTCTTGATATTTTAAAAACTTTAATTAACACAACTTTTATGTTTTGATTATAGAAATAAAGTAACTGATTTTTCAAATTAATGTAGTTAAGTAGTTGCTTGGATCCCCTACTTTACGTTATTAAAATATTTATAAAGTTTTCAAAACGAAATAATAAAATTTTGTTAACCACGAATAGGTATGTAATTCTGTATAGTTAATTTTTAAATAATTCTAACAAATTATTACCTCTAATTAATTCCTTTTAATGGAATAAGACATTCTGAATTTAATATTTATAATTAAACGATAAATAACTAATTTTAACGTTACACCATGTATTGTTGTTTTTTGGGAAGAACTTTATTTTACTTTTTTTATTGAGTTCTTTCAATATGTCATTGTGTTTTTATATGTACAATACTCCACATTTTCACGATTTCTTTTTTCTGATATAAAAACATAACCGATTCTATCAAACTAATAGATCAATTTCAACAAACTCTAACTTTTCAAATATACTACTTCAAGTTTGGTCCACTTTATCAATTTCATTTGTACAAATTAATTTAAACTTATTACTGGATCGTCTATTGATTATTAGTAAATTTTAAGAAATTCTTTGCGTGAAGGCATTTATGATGTTATTCCATTCGCTTAATTCACATGATATTTTGCATACTTGTTTTGATTCATATAACAATACAATACTCAATAATAAAATAAATTACACAAAAAAAAAGGTTTTTAAAGAGTCGGTTTCCAAAACAATCACGAACACTTATTTTTTGACTTTTTAGTGCGTTTTTACATTTCTGAGATATGTTGTCTTTTTTAAATTTTTCCTTTTTTTACATTTTTTTGTTCGTAAGTGTCTTCAGCTGACATATCATTTTTAAAATTAATAAATTGTCAATAGCCAATAGTCAATATCCTATCCAGCAATAAATTTTTATATTAATTTGTTGATGAAATAAAAACCAAAGTCGGATCAAATTTTTAATTAAATATTACTATGAAATATCACACATTTATTTTAGTTTATATAAGTGATAGTTATAAGAAGCGGTATAATAAGAGAGACAGAGAATATAACTAATACATAATTTAGATGACTGGGATGATGTGTAATTTTAATAATTGATTATTCTCAACACACTGCAGGCTATCTGATACTGTATATCAAGCCTAGGTTGGCCAAATTTCAATGTTTCGATAGAGAAACTCTAAGAGATTTTTAAAAATAGACTGTGCATTCTCTATCTCGTTTTTTTGGAAAATGAATACAGTGAAAACCAAATTTCTATAAAAAATTAATTTCTTCACTATAAGCTATTTCGTCAAATTTCCCTTATTTATGAAAATATTCAAAAACAATTTTACATTTTTGATACATAATGATGTGTAAAATTTTTGTAAACCGCCTTTTGATTTTGATTATGACAAAATATTTACTTTAAATAGAATTCATAATAGAGGTAATAGACGATATTTTAATTTAACAATTTACAGAATGTCTCTAAATTTGATGTTATAACTTCTAGTGCGTGTTTCTGACGTGAAATTATGACAAAAAGGTTATATACACTTGTGTCCAAAAATGCCTCGCTTTTGATATACGGAGTGTTGGAGTTTAAAACAACATTTTGAATTTTTTGAGAATGATTTTTTCAACTTTACGAATTTTGGCAAAATGTTATAATAGATTACGGTCAATAATTTGGTATAGAGCATTTTTTTGAAGTTAGTTTCTAAATTTCATCAACATTTTGAACAGTTTTTCAATTTTCTCTAGAATGGTTCTTTCTAACGAAATTCAATAAAAGGTCCTTTTTTCTATTTCTTAAACTTTCTGAAAACAGTGATGAGTTTCTTTGACTTTTCACTTGCCACTTTTTTTTAAAGAGAAAATATCTGTGCTCCTCTCCTAATACCGCCCTTGTCACAGACATTCAGAAATGCTGCATGCCAGATTGTTAACCGTAATGTATTATAACCTTTTGCCAAAATTCGTAAAATTTCAAAAAATCGTTTTCTAAATAATTAAAAGTGCTGACATCTCTCCGAGATGGTAGCAACATGTAAGCGAATACATATGGTATTCAAGAGTGATAAGACAATAAAAGTAAAAAGATACAAGTTGTCATTGCAAACAACATTAGTTTGAGTCATGAAGCACAAAACTTAAATTGTAAAGTAATAATTTGCCTCCAAAAACCTGTTGTGGACATGATTGTAGTGGGGTTGGGACAAGAAGGGTGCGTCGTACAATGCCCAATTTCTAATCAGCTCTTCCTTGTAGTAGACCAGACCTACTGTAAAAAAAAAATCAAAGTTCTAGATGCTTCCTGGGAGGCGCTATCGCGCGTACTAACTTCCAGGCTTACTTGCTTGCTTGTTTACAGACATAGGTTTTTCAGACTTCCTGGATCACAGGAATGATCGAAAAACGGTTTTACCAAAAGACCAACAATCGTACAGCGAGGTATTTTTCAGTTGGGTGAATGGTTAGGTGTAGAAACTTTTTGTCATAATTTCACGTCAGGAACACAAACTAGAAATTATTAGATTAAATTTAGAGACTCTTTGTATAATATGTTAGGTATAATTTTTTCAAATATTTAAATCCGAAAATATTATTATATTTTATAATGTTTAAATCAAAGCAATAAGTATGTAAAGTAATGTTGAATTTTATTCTTAGGAATATAATCAAGGAGGAGATTTGAACGTAATTAAAAATTTTTATAATAAATATTCAAGTTAAAGCCCGTTATTTGCTGCCATTTTGTAGGACCGCCGGTTCCAACCCAATTGTTTAAAAATTCTCACTCCAAAATTCTGACGCAGTTCTAGTTATGAGGTGGTGCTCCGTGTTGTTGAAAAATGTATCTCGTTTTGAATTAACTAATTCTTCTAAAAAAGTGTCTACTACGTAATGATTTATATCCTCAAAATATTCTTGACTACTTAAATTTTTATTGTAAATTCTGCATACCAAAATTCGATTATCAAATGGCGCACACCAAACACTAAAATCAAGCCTCCTTGCTTTTGAACATCGATAGCTTGCATCAGATAGCCAACGCTCAGTATGTCGGTTGAAAATTTTTGCTGCGCTCTAATGTAGACTTCAGTCATTGAAATTACTTTCTTGAAAAAAAAAATGGATTTTGCCTAATTTGTAGATGTACCAGTTGCAGAATTCAAAGCTAGAACTTTTGGTTTCCTTATTTTAATGAACTTCAAATGTATTTTTCTTTTAAAACAAATTCAGGTCACTGTTTTGTATCTGACCACTGAAATCAAAAAGTTTTAACCACTATTTCAATAACATTTATAGTAACTTCCTCAATTTCTTTGTTAATGTAAATTCTTGGCCTTGTTTTTTAAATGTCTTAACTAACTTAATAAAAATGTCTTTCAGTCCTGAAAAAATAGATTTATTAGGTTGGATTCTCTCCGGAAAACTTCGCAAATGCTGCTTTTACATTGTTGTTACTCAAAAATAAAACAGTCTAACATATATTTTGTAAGTTTTTCGACTTGACGCCTTCCTGATAAAGCAACAACCAAAAAGTTAAAAATCGAAAAACAAAATACGTAAACATTATCAAAGATTTTGGTATTAATAGAAAACAGTGAAATATAATATTAACATCACTTAAAAAATGTAAATATTGTTAAAATGAAAACATTTAGAAAATTATAACCTACTTATTATTCAGAGTGATCAGCTTTTGAGACAAAGTCCGTTATATCTGATATTATAGGAGATACCAAAGAAAGTTATTTACAAAAATATGAGGTTACTCTAAAATTCACATTTTAAAATTAGTTACAAATATACAGGGTTGTCAGCCAAGCGCGCGTCGGTTTGTAGCTCCTAAACCAATGAGGTTAGGTATTTCGTTCTTATGTCAATCTATACTATTTGTAAGAGTCTATTTTTAATAAATATTTTTTAGTTCACAGGGTGTCCCAAATAAGTGTGACGATATGAAAGTCATTTTTTTAATAAGACACCCTGTATTTTTTTGCATATTTCGGTTCACCCATGCACTCTATCAATTGCCGAAAATGTACTAGTTCTGGCATTTTAAGAGAAATGGAAAAACATAAAATTTGCGGACTGGAAATAAAAAATTTTAAAAATTTCAAGATAATTTTTTTGGCTCACGGTTTGATATGGATTGAGTTGCGAAAGGTCTAAAGTTACTGTCAAACTGTTAACATTTTGTAAATTTTGTACAGGGTTTCCAAAATTATGGCCGAAACATGACAAACTTCAAACCAATTTTTCTCGCGTTTTTCAAATAAAACTCCCTGTATATTTTTTTACCACTTGATTTAGAATTGAAAAATGAGTCTTTTTTGTATTTACAACTGTACTCAAATTCTCGACGGTTTTCTAGATATTTACGAAAAACCATTTATTTTACTTTCCATAGTAAATTTTAATTAGGCGGCTATGAATAACATGCTAATGCTAATCCAGCTGCCTGGAAACTTTTCATTCAAAGTATGTCGAACTCCAATACTAAAATGAGCAGGCTAACTAACCACATTCTTCCTATTAGCCTTAATGGTATATTTTCTAGAAGATTATCAAGGTCTTCGTCTAAAATCTTTGAAAAATATTCCCATTTAGATGACCATAAAAAATAATTGGGTCCCCATTACGCGGTCTCTAATTATGCCTCCCCAGACGTTTACACTCCACCTGTGTTGCCTGTCAACTGCCCTCGTAAAATTTGGACTCACAGTGGCGTAGTAATGTAAATTATGTCTGTTCACATGACCATTATTGTGGAAGGTTGCCTCATCGGTAAACAATACAGTATTAAAAAACCGTTCATCTTCTCCAATTCGAGCTAGACCCCAATTACAGAAATTTACCTTATTTTCAAAATCTTGTCCTTGAAGTGCTTGATTCAGTTGTACATGATACGGATGGAACTTATGTTTCTTCAAAATGTTTTTTACGGAAGTTTGACCTATGTGCAGCAAATAACTAATGTCTGTTGAACTTTTATGTGGGTCTTCAACAACACTTGCAATAATGTTAAATTCGTTTTCAGCGTTTAGTACGGGCTTTATTCTGTCATGATTTTCATATTTAACTGTCCCAGTCGTGTCAAATATATCCTTCAATTTTTTAAATGATCTTGTATCTGGGTACCTTCTATCAAGCAACCTCTCTTTGTACACTGTTGATGCAAGAAAGCAATTTTTTAAGCATTCTCCAATGATATAAATCATGTCAATTGATTCTTCTATTGTATACTTCATTTTTATTACAAAAGAAAATAAAATATGCATTTGATGCCACTGAACGTCAAAAGATTACGCGTATAATTAATAACATTGTCATACCAACCAGTAGCTTTTTTCCATAGCCGCCTAGGTATTCTGTTGATAAAAATTTACCGTGGAAAGTAAAATAAATGGTTTTTCGTAAATATCTAGAAAACTGTCGAGAATTATCTTAAAATATTAAAAAATTTTATTTCCAGTCCGCAAACTTTATGTTTTTCTATTTTTTATTTATTTCTCCTAAAATGCCCGAACTAGTAGATTTTCGGCAATTGATAGAGTGCATGGGTAAACCGAAATATGCAAAAAAACAAGGTGTCTCATTAAAAAAAAAAACTTTTATATCGTCACACTTATTTGAGACACCCTGTAAGCTCAAAAATATTTTCCAAAAATAGACTCTTACAAATAGTATAGATTGACATATGAACAAAATTCCTAACCTCATTGGTTTAGGAGCTATAGAACGACGCGCGCTTAGCTGACAACCCTGTATAGGGTCTTCACTGTATCGCATCAAAGATTAGGTATCGCGTCAAAAGCGACAGGGAAATTTTGAGGCACGTCAAAAGGACGTCGGCGACAAAACGATGCGGAAATTTAGATCAGAAATAAGATTTTTGTTTAAACGCTCACTATTGTAATTCCTTGAAAATAATGCTTTTTATTTTTTCATACAGTTAAAAAATGTGACTAAATATAGGATGTTCTATAAAAAATAATACAATTTTTAAATGTTACACTTTTTCTACCCTCCCTGTATACTTGGAAATAATTTTAAATTGTAGCGTTTTTGATCTACATTATTCTCCGTCAAAATAAATTTAAAATATTTAAGCATGTAGACGTGAGATATCGTGTCGTCGGTCGTGATTCATAATGTATATTCTTGCAGTACATTTCGTTTTTATAATGCTAGTAATCTAAATTCTTACAATTTCCATTTTAGCGACTTACGCAATTTAGTTAGTATTAAATGTTTAATTAAATAAACATTATGTCCGTAGCATTGCTCACCTTTATTTTACCAGTTATTTGGATACATTTTATGTATGTCAAATATCGTTAATTACAAGAACGTCTTTATGCGCAAATTGATAGTTTCTAAAATAATCAGAAATTTTTTTTAACACTGTATTAATCATAGTTTCCTCGGTCTTTTTTTAAATAAACAATATTTTCACCATTCGTGTAATATAACTTTCTAAAATTAAAATGTGATTTATGAAAATGATAATTTTACGTAGTTTTATTGCTTGCGCCTTTATGTCGCAGGTCCAAAATTTGCGATCTTTTGTCGCCGACTTTCTTTTATCGCACGCGTTTTGTTGCGGTTTTAAATTTCCGCGTCTATTTGACGCGCGTCCAATTTAGACGTCCTTTTGGCTTATATCCGTTTTTAAAAATAAAACACCCCTATATTATTATTTAGTTTTTAAATAATTGTCAAAATTCATAAAAATAATTGATTGTTCGTTTAACTTCTAATATGTCTTCTATAGGAGGGGCGTATTAGAAGTTAAACACACAATGAGAAGGAACTAAACCGCACACACGACTAATTGTTTTAATAGCCTCTAAATCTAATACAGGGTTAGTCAAAACACAAATTCGTAATTTGCTCAGTATTTTTAAATGCGTCACACTTTATTTTATATCACCATCATATCCTAAGTGTGTCCTTTACCTAAACTTAATAATTTTAAAGATATTTTGTATGAATTAAAGATAGGATTATTTCATTAATTAAATTTATTTTTATGTAGTTTATTTGAAGCAATACACAAAAACAATTAAAGAACGAGAAAGAGTCATTTTTATTGTAGAAGGTGTTCAAAATGACCTCTAATAACGCCAACACAGGCTTGAAGTCGGTTTTAGATTGATCTACTTACGTCTGTAAGTATCTGTGTATAAAAAGCGTTTCTAATTCTGACCATCAATTGTTGTTTGAGGTTCACGGTACACTAGATGAAAAAATCGACTTTACTTAATTCTAGTGATCGAGCTGACCAATGAAATAGTTTTTTCTTCCTGCACATCTGTTAGAAAATTGATCATTCAATTCAAACACTGCAAGTGAATTCATTCATTACATTTTAAAATGCTGTCTTAATCAGTTCTTCTTACATTCATCTAATATCTATACCATTTCTTCTCTTTTAAAATTTATTGTTGACTGCTGTCAAATAATCAAAATTTAAGACAATGTCAAAACTATTTGATAGTTGGATTTGAGCAAAGGGGGTCCGGTACCTTTTCTTGTTACATGAATGTAATTTTTTTTTAAAGAAAGAGATTGTAATTTCCAACACTGTTTTATCCCCGATTTCACAAATTGACAATTGTTTTAAAAAAATTTGGGTTGGATTCAAGCAAAGGGGGTCCGGTACTTTTCCTTGTTACATAAATGTTGAAATTTGTTTTAATTAATTTTTGAAAACAACTTAAATTGATTAAAACAAATTTCAAGATTCAAAGAAAGGTACTGGACCCCCTTGCTTAAATCCAACCCAAATAGATCTAAAATTGAATTGTTAATTTGTGACACATAACTTTCATAGAAATATTGGTTTCAATGATACACGAGTTCATTTACGAAATAACGTTTTTCCAATACAATTTAAAAATCTCTAAAACAATTAAGTTTAGGTTTTCAATTTTGCAAGGCGTTGAACTTGTTACGATTTTTATTAATATTTGGTTATAACTTTTTAAATACTCTGTATAACATATAAGAACTTTGTATTCTTGTCACAAGTAAAGCTAATTTTAAATAACACACAGGGTATCATTAAAAAAACATAGTATCTTTGATGCGGTACAATGTTATGAGAATTTATTTTTTCAGGAGAATCTGAATCACCATTATAAACTATACATAGCATTACCCATTTAACCAAAATTGTATTTTTATTAATAACAAAGACATCCATACAGTCCTACTCAATTTAGGACATACGGACACACTATACAGGGTGTCCCAAACAAAGTAACCTATTAGACATTTATGGAGAATTAATCGTATTTCAATTTTAAAAATTTGTGGTTATATAGTATTTATACTGTTCTTTAATTGTAAGATATTTTAGCTTATATTGCATTTTAGGTTGTGCCGGAAATCGACATCAACTCCTTTATTTTAAATGCAATGATGTGTTTTTTATAATATTTTTGTATTTATCTCCTAATTTGAAACAAATTTTATTAAGGTTTGCAATATCTACTTCTCATAGTTTTTGAAATATCGTTAAATTTTTAAAAAATATTTATTTAGAAGATATTTTTTTATAAGTTTATATTATTACCTAGATTTTGACTTACTACAAATAAATATCTTGCTACCCATGCATACTTATATTTTTTCCATAGTTAGCTAGATATTACCAAATTAAATATATATTTTATAAAAATACGTAATAGTTTGTAAACCGTATGAGATTAGTACAGGTAATGCTTAAATCAATCAAATTTCTGAATCAAACTGTAAAATAATAATTAGTATGTTCCATTAAAAAAACTGACTCGTTGTTATTTAGAGTTTGCATACTTTGAGATTCAATGGTGGAGGTCCTGAATACACTTCACATATTTTGATCACAAATCTTCTGTTATAAAGAACCTAAATATAATTATTTTATCTTAATCAAGTTCAAAAATATGAATTTTTAAAAATATCTTACAAACCAATAATTTTTTTTAAATTTACCAATGTTTCAAAAACTATGAGAAGTAGTTATTACAAATTTTACTAAAAGTTGTTTCAAATTAAGAGCTAAATACAAAATATTATAAAAAGATATCATTCTATTTAAGATAAAGAAGTTGATATAGATTTTCGGCATAACCGGAAGTGCAATACAAGCAAAAATATTTTACCATTAAAGATTAGTATAAATAATATACAATTACAAATTTTCAAAATTTAAATATAATTAGTTCTCCATAAATGTCTAATAGCCACTTTGTTAGGGACACCCTGTATATAGTAGAAATTGAAACAAATCCTGTATTTGCTAATGTCACAGAAAACTGAGAGTTTTATATAGAAAGGTAAACTTATAATATTAGTAATAATAACAATAATAATAATAATAATGATAATAATGATAATAATAATAATAATAATACTAATAATAATAATACTAATAATAATAATACTAATAATAATACTGCTACTATACAATAACACACATGGAAACAGACACTATATCATACTGGCAACAATTACATACACAATTTATACAACAATACCCTCACATTACAGTAACCGAACAAAGAGTAGCAGATCAAAGATGAGCAATACACAGGAGCAGATCTTACAAACAGACCAATAGTACCAAAACTACACACATCAAAATCACTCAGCAGAACACTACATTACCTGAACACACACATACTCCCACAATATATCAACACAGTCACCACACTCACAGAAATACACACATTAGTTTATGCTGGGGCAGTAACGGTAGTTACTCACCTCGGACGTAGACTAATTACACACACACAAAATGGAATCACACCAACCAATAAACCTGTTTGGCAAAAACGGTTGGAGGATCAAATTATGGAACTCCGCCGTGAACTAGGTAGACTAACACAATACAATGAAACATTTAAGAAAATAAAACACACACTAAACACGAACAACACAACCAATATATCACAGAATATATAGACACCCTTAAACAAAAACTCGCTGCCAAAGCACAAAGAATGCACAAACACAAAACATGCACACTACGCAAACAACAAAATGCACTATTCACAAACAACAAAAAATATTCTACAAAAGTTTAAAATCAGACATAATACAGACACAAAATAACGGCACACCGACACAAGAACAACTTACAGATTACTGGACCGCTCTGTGGTCTAAACCACTACAACATAATAAAAATACTAACTGGATCAGGAAGAAGAACAGAACACAGAATACATACCCCAAATGACATTTACAAACATATCACCACAGGAACTCACAGACATAATAAATAAGACACAAAATTGGAAAGCACCGGGCTTAAATAGAATTCAGAATTTCTGGTATAAGAAATTTTCCTGTCTACACCCGATGTTAGCCAAAAACATCACACATACACTATACAATCCACACACAACACCTACATTTCTAACACAAGGCATCACATACATGAAACCCAAATCTACAAATACACACAACCCAGCACAATACAGACCAATCACATGTCTCCCAACACTTTACAAAATAATCACAGCATGCATCACAAACAAAATATATACACATATAACACAACACAACATACTTACAGAACAACAAAAAGACTGCCGCAGGGGTCACAAGGGTTGCAAGGAACAAGTTCTGATAGACTCAGTTATTCTTGGATAGTCACTCAAACAAAACAGACATCTACACACAACATAGGTCGACCACAAAAAATCATTTGACAGCACACCACACTAATGGTTAATACATACGCTGCAATTATACAAAATAAACACAACGCTTGTCACATATTTACAACACATCATGGAACACCGGAAAACAACATTACACCTAACCCTAAACAATACACACATAAAAACAGATACCATACAAATAAAGCGAGGTATTTTCCAGGGAAACTCTTTCAGCCCTCTTTGGTTTTACCTAGCTCTTAATCCACTCTCCAACACACTAAACAACACAAAATATGGTTTCCACATAAACCATAATAAACAACCCAATATACACTATCACATTTGTTGTGCATGGACGATATCAAAATATACGCAGACACAAAACAACACTTACAACAATTACTAAACATAACACACACATTTTTAAAAGACATACACATGGAGTTTGAGCTGGACAAATGTAAAACCTTACACTTAGAAAAAGGAACTCTAAGTACGGAGAAAGTCCCGGTTGGAAATAAGTTCATAGAATCAATGGAAGAGGGGGAACTTTATAAATATTTGGGATTCAACAGGCTAAACTCACACAACACAAACACATAAAACAAACACTCACCAAAGAATACACAGACAGATTAAATATACTACTGAAAACACAATTAAATTCAAAACATATTCCTTTGAGTCATACATTGGACACATACAGAATTAGAAGAACTCTAAAGGAAAACACGAACAACACTAACAAAATACAACAAACATCACCCAAAAACCGCCACAAAGAGCTTGACCCTACCCCGATGTGAGGGAGGACGGGGCCTCATAAACATATCCACACTACACTATAAACAGATGGACACATTAAGAAAAATTTTCTACACAAAACAACACACATCACAGTTACACAAAGCAGTTACACTCACAGACAACAACTACACACCACTATATTTACAGAACGCAGACATGGACTTACAAACACATATAAAAACAACACAAACACAAAAACAATCATGGATCCAAAAGGCCCTCCACGGCAGACATCCTCACGAACTGAGTCAACCGACTGTCGACAAAGAAGCGTCGAACATGTGGTTGACCCGTGGGGAATTGTTCAGCGAGACAGAAGGGTTTATGATCGCAATACAGAATTAGGTCATACACACAAAAACTACATAAAATACATAATAAAAGATACAACACAGACAAACGACAAATGTAGAAAATGCCACACACACACAGAAACAATACAACATATTACATCTGGGTGCACAATACTTACTCAAACAGATTATCTACACAGACATAATCAAATAGCAAACATAATTCATCAAAAACTAGCCATCCAACACAAACTAATAGACACATACACACCGTACTACAAATACATACCACAAACAGTACTAGATAACACAACACATAAAATATATTTCGACAGAACGATAATTACAGATAAATAATACATCACAACACACCAGACATTACACTCATAGACAAACATAACAAAACAACATACATAATAGAGATACCAACACACACAACATGGAAAAAACCAACACAGAATAACTTCACAAATACACAGATCTCTCCATAGAAATAAAACGTCTATGGAAGATGAAGAAAGTGGTCATAGTACCAATAATCCTGTCTTCCACAGGTATCATACCACATACACTACACAAAAACCTACATACACTGAACCTAGAAGAACACACATACATTACACTACAAAAATCAGTCACATACTCAACACATGCAACACAGTGAGAAAATTTTTAAACGGATAACACACAAACACAAAACATGAATGGTCTGCAATGTCTTGGTTTCAGCTCGACTTGCGACTAAAACCGACAAAAGTCGAGAAAAAAAACAAAAAAAAATAATATTTGTCCCTTAAACATCCATCCTTAGCAAATCGCTGAAAAAACAAAAAAGACAAGATAAACCATCTTCTATACGTCGATGACTTAAAGGTGATAGCAAGAAATGATGAAAAACCTAAAAAACAACTCCAACTAATGAAAAATTTCGGCGACTATATATACATGGAATTTCGGCTAGACAAGTGCACCAAAGCCACATTTTTCAATGGCCGACTTCAATCAAACGAAAACATCAAACTCGGTAAAAATACGACAATTAGAGCACTAGAATAGCATGAAGTTAACAAATATCTTGAAGTGAATGGGCATGATGGGGTTGAACACAAGAGTATGAAAGCCAAACTCACAAAAGAATATTACCGAAGAATAAAAGAAATTATAAAAACTGAGTTGACTCCTAAAAACCAAACTTCTGCCATCACATCCTTTGCAGTGCCCGTTATCCAGTATAGCTTTGGAATAATCAGATGGAACTAAGCTGAAATAAGATAAATAAACCAACAAACGAGGAACGGTACGGACCCTTCACCTCAGAACAGATATAGACAGGTTATATATCCCGAGAAAAGAAGGCGGAAGAGGAACGCAAAACATTGAAGCAAGCTACGCCATATCTAACCTAAGCCCTAACACATACCTGAAGCTGAAATAAGTCTATAAGTACTTAAGAATGGTATATCGACAATCTTAAGAATACATAGAAGCTCAATGCAAACAGACTGCCGTAAAAGAAAGAATTGAGAACACTAATCCCGAAGAAACTGAAACCAAGCGCCTGAAAACAATCAAAAAGAGAACGAAAACAAAAAAAGAGCAAATATCAAAATAGAAAGACAAAAAGATGCACGGACAGATGGAAAAAGAAGTCGAAAAAGAAATCGTCAACAAAAATCTTACGCAAACCTAAAAGGAAAAACTGAGGCACTAATAACCGCCTGCCAAGAACAAACTATGGCAACAAATTACATGAAGGCACTGACAGAACGATCAAAACCAACAAACCAAATATCACCTTGAAACAGAAAATCAAAAATTTGTGCCTACTAATAGATGTATGTAGCTGTTCCATCCGACTACAATATCAACCAAAAAGAAGCGGAAAAATATCTGAAATATAAAAACTTGCAAATACAGATCCAAAGAATGTGGAGCAAGAGAACAAAAGTGATACCCATTGTCATCGGGGCCACGGGGCTGATATCCAACCCAAAAGGTAAAGCTGTGAAAGAAATCTCTAGAGACCACAACCTTTTCATGATAGAGAAAGCAGGACTGTTGGTCACGACACACATAGTGCGCAAAGTCCTATGAAGAACAACATCCTGAATCAAGAAAAACATTCTAGGTGCATATGGTTTGCACCCCGTGTTTCTTAAAAGTAAAACCATAACAAAGCATGCCAGTTATGTGATGTCGAAAAATAATAATAATAATAATAATATATTTTTGTCTTAATATACAAAGTATTTACACTCGTCTTTTTGTAGTGCTTGATTATGTTGCTCGTATGCTTATAATTGAGTATTCGTTAATACTGTAAAGGGCGTTATTGTCACAACTTAAATTTAAAAAGACTTTTACAAAAAAATTCTTCTTCGAAAAGGTATCTTAACAATGTAATGATTATTTTTGCATATTTTCGCAAATAAGCAATATGGATAACTTGAAAACTAAAGTAAATAGTCAAATTTGGTTTTTATCATGATCATTTTGTCAAAAAAATGATCAAAGTCAATTATTAAAAACTCTATACAAGGTGTTTTCTAATTGAATGTCAATATTTAAGGAAGCGATTTTTAGATCCATTTAAAGAAGGAATTTGATATGAACGTATGTCCTAAACGTCTTCACTTTTAAGGTGCAGGGTGATAAAGTTTTCAAAAATAAATCATTTATTATTAATATCTGTAATACCATTTTAGATATTTTAATGAAATTTAGCATGCATGTACTTTGTATCAAAATACATTTTTTAATGTACCACATTTAATCTACCTACTTTGGCAGACATACGCACTGATTTCTCTTAAAATAAAAAATATTTTTGGAATTCCCAATCATTTCTAAAAAAATTTGATTTCTTGATTTTGTTTAATCTGATCCACATATTTCACCTCAAAAATAAATTCTATTTCTCTAATATTGTCATATTAGCTATATCGTTATGATCATGCAGAGAAGTGGTTTTTATTTTTTTAAGGGAAAACCGGGCATCAAATTGAGAAAAATCAAGGGTACAAATTTGCTTACAAATGATTGGGGATTTCAATAATAATTTTCTTTTAAGAGAAATCAGTGGTGTACCATCAATATTTGTGAAAATAGAAAATTTGTACGAAATAAAACGAAATTTGGTGGAAATAAAAAAAGGTGGTACATTAAAAAATGGCTCTTGACACATAAGTACATACATGTATGACTAATTTTATTAAAATTTCTAAAGTGGTATTACAGATATTAATAATAAAAATTTATTTTAAAAATTTACCACCCTCTACATCAAAAGTTAAGACGCTTAGGACATATGTTCATATAAAGTTTTCTTCTTAAATAGATCCAAAATTGCTCTCTTAGATATTGACATTCAATAAGAAAACACCCTGTATAAAATATTCGATTGATGTATTAATTAGATTGCTAAAATGGAATTGTTTTACTGAAAATTAGTAAGTTCCATAACATAATTTTATATAATCTATAAATAAGTTTGTGAATGACATAGCACAATACAATGTATTTCAAAACTCATGCGAAAAAATTTAGGAGGTGATACCTTATAAAAAATGAAGGAGTCTTTTCTATACATTATTTTTGAACTAAAGCTTACTGAGTTATACCTTATCAAAACGAGGTGATTAAAATTGATTTTAATTTTTTCTCAAAAATAGGCCAAGTGAAATTTTGCATGTTACATAAACTTAAAAATTCTATTTTTTAAATACATTAAAATGTAATATATAAGTATACAGAATGAGAATTTTGTATTTTAAGTTTTCTCCAGTGACGTTAAACTTCGACTTTAAACATTTATTTCTGTGGGAAATTAACCCCTTGTTTTTTGTCCGATGTGTAACTCAGCAGGGGGTGGAAGAGAATTTATACGAAAGACCTCACTTAATTTTTAATGAGGAATCACGTCCTAAATTTTTTTGCATAAGTATGGAAGGATCCTATATATGACTACATACATTAATAATACGTTAAGGTATGGTTTTTGTTTTACGCCAATTTAAAGAATGCAACATTGTAATTTATTTCAAACTTTAAACATTTTTTAATTACATTACTTACCTATATTCTTCGGCAAATAACATATTTCGTCATGTTATTAGTAAATTGTCTTCTATACTGCTTCTCATTAAAAACAAGTTATTTCTATTAGTTATATTACCATATATTTCCACTTATATTGGTTTTCCTTTTCACACACTGAAATCAAATATTGTTTTTTAGCAAAAATATATAGCATTCTAGTAACAATGTAGACACAACTCATTTATCGTGCAGTTAACAAGCATTACATGTCTCAAGAAAAGTAATATTTACTGAAGAATAAATTGTGATAGCAATATTACTTAGGTTTGTCTTTGCTTATTGTTTATTTTATTACTATTTAAGTAAGCTGAACAGAAACCGGTATTGTGCGACTAAAATAAGTTTGATATTTCGTGTCAGAAAGTTGTTAAGAAAAACCGTTTCAAACTCCCCATAAATAAATAAATAAAAGAATGTGTATTAGCACCAATCGTTGTAAACCACTAACGCAACATCAACCTGCAGACGATTATTAAAATCGGATGAAAATGCATTAATTAATTAAACACATTTCAATATAATTTCCTTTTGTGTAAGCCATCCTAAGGGAAGATTCATAAATCTTATGAGAATTTGCATTGAAACTTTATGTCTAACGGTGATTCTTGCAAAATGATTAAATATCTAGAGGAACGGAAATGTAATTCAGCTAGGTCAGGTGTAACACAGCTCCTACATCTTGTAAAAGGTGTCTCTTGGGAAGCGTGTTTCTCAAATCTGCTGTTTCAGTACACATTATACAATAAAGACGACGTTCGTACCGGAATCCAACAGCTGAATGCCGTGGTTATTACTTTCGTAAGAAAGCTTTACAACTTTTGTTACTCTACTTTTCTTCTAAAAATTAAATTATCTGTAAACACATTTAGAACTCTTTACATTTTAGTAAGACGTAATAAAAGCGTTTGTGAATTACATTTGAAAAGTTAAAAATTTGGGCGATAAGTCTTTTCTTACGCAACAGTTCATGTTCCACTTGGAATAGTTTGAAAAACAAATCACGTTCTACGAATCGCTGAGCCTTTTGCAACACGCATTCGAGCGGACGTGGTCAGGCAGTTTTCAATTGATTCTTCAGAGATAATGGTTCTCTCCAGAGAAAGCTTTAGTGAAGTGATTACAACCGTGAATTGTTGAAGAAAGGTAACGACAATAATCAAAAGTTAAATAGAATTAAATTTGAAAAAAAAAGTTCTGTTAATTTAATCGATGCGAGCCAACAAAGTTTGGTAATATAACACCTAAATTACATCAAAAATGCATACATTACGTAACTTTGCAGTTGGATATTTGGTGGGAGTAACCCTTTTTTTTGTAACTTAATGAGTTTCTGAATAATTTATAGAAAGCGTTATAGCGCTCCAAAGACCGTCTTTGGCGTCATCATAAAACTATAGGTGAAAATTTTTACTATGCTAAAGTAATCAACCTACGGCGTTAATTGTCTTTTTTTTACAAAAAGTAATCTACATTTTTGCTAATAAAAAACTAAAATATTGACTCAAACTTTAAAATATAACTTTTTGTAAGGCACTAACGTTTTTCTTAAATCACATCGACTGTGTCGAAATATATTTGAAACACGACGTAGTTTAGTCTGATTTATACCCGAATTTTTGTAGGGATTTGAATGAAGTATGGGTAACTTAATAAATTTATTACTCAATGCTTTGTATATATTAATAAAATACGTAAGATATAAATTTTGAAAACCAAATTCCTGAAGAATCTAAAATAAAAGCAAATGGATTAAGTAAAAATTCTTTTCTGGTTTTGTTTGTATAAGAGAAATGAAATAAAAAAACAGACGCCATGTTTAGATAGACAGTTTGGATGAGAACGTATACGCTTTCAACATTGCTGTTGATAAGTCGGCTGTGCCACCCCCTATTTGTATACAAGACGCGTTATTCTTGTAGACAAATAGCAATATACATACTGTTTTTCTTGAATGTATCTTAACGGGTTCTATTCGTGTTTTCGATGTTAGCACTTTATCTTAAAAATTGAATCACTTTGAACAGACTACATCATTACACGAGGTGATGAAAGCGTTTCAGAAAATTTTAAATTCTCAATAACAAAATAATGATTTTCATATTTAAAAAGTATTTATACTTGAATCATTTTGTACAAGTTCTGTCTTATACTTTTTAGCGATATTCTCACTAAAATTGATAGCTTATTATTGTATTAATTAATGGTTAAAGTTTGATCCATTGGTAATTACCAGTACTTAGGTGTTTTCAGTATTATAGTCAATTGTCAGAGTATAAGATGGTTTACAATAAATAACACGAAGATCATCTTCATTAGATTACCTCGGTAATTCTTAAACAATTGAGGATATGTGTTATAGATACACGCTCACAAAATATAAAAAAGTGCAGTAACACTCCCTTAAATTGATTATGAAAAACTGCAAGCGCGTCTTATAATAATGTAATGACAGCCTCAACGTTACATCCCAAAATCAACATCGTCATCATTACTTAGGATCACTTTTTGCTTACTATGTACACTTTCAATAAATTCCAACGCAAGCATTTCTGTTGTTACGATTCTGAAATCTTATGTAGTGTACGTAGAAATTAGGCGGAATTGATTCAGAAGCTACATTGAGCAGGAATGCAAATCTTATTTAACGTGATTATATTAAGCGGGTTTTACTGTACACACAACTCTAATACAATTATTTAATTTAGTTTAACGTAAAATAAAAAAACACGTTTGAAATAAACAAAATAATAAAACTCACATAAAAAGGAGAAAAGTTGTAACAGCCAAAGATTTCTCCATAAAAACAAATACTAACCAATTTACATAAAACACACATAATCATTAATATTATTTAATTACACATTTTCTTCATTGCTCGTATTAATGATTACACATATTCCAATTTCCATTAAGTGTCTACAAAAATTACAGGATCCGTTCTTGACACTTTCCGTAAGGGTTAGTAATTTACTACTGTAATTACACCATAAGTTCTACTTTTAATTGGCCATTGGGAACTAGCCTCATTTCTTGGTTTAAGAAAACAAAAGTTTTACTTCATTGAATGCTTCATACACACGTTCTCTAAAATAAATGTGTTTAAAATTTCGTTTAACGTACAATTATACACTCACCTAAACCTATTGATTCTTTCTAGTGTTCAAACCATAAACGTATCATTTTTTAGGATCAATAATTTATTACATACCTACGTATATTTTCCCTTGTGGTAGAGGTATGTACATATTTAAAAAGAAAAAAATCTATAAAATATTTTCGAGCGTCAATGCTTTTAGAAAACATTCCAAATTGGTTATAAGAAGATTTTATTTTTATATGCAAATTTTTTCTTGTAATTGCTTCGAAATTCATTAAAGTTTTGATGTTCTTAGATACTTAGAAATTGAACTCTGCAGAAGCGTGTTGTTTTAGAATTTATTCCGCTCACATGTGGTAAATTTTTTTGTTTAACAAAAACGACAATTATTGTTCAAGTTCATTTTAAATGTATTTTACACATCTGTTTCTGAATATACCGACATAAAAACATCAAAGTTCCAAAATTGATTTTTTAAGGTTTTGAGTACTTAGCAGTTAATCTAAATTGCCCTTTAATTAATTGTTTGCAAAATATACTTAGATAAATTAATTTAGATATCAATTTTAGTACATTTTGAACAAAATCGTGTTCGAAATAACACCTTTACTTTAAAAATGTTGTGAATTTTGCATAATACTTATATATAAAAGGTTGTTGGTGATGATACTTCTTAATTAATGATGATGACAATTTACTAATTTACTAGTATATAGCCACGTGAGTTGATTCATCTCATATATTTATTTGAAAATTATTGTACACGAAAATTTTCAATTTGTACAGTTTTCTTCTTTACTGTTAAATGTTAAATATTGTGAGATGTAAAAACTGTATGAGTATGGTTTACTAATTGTTGATCTTCCAAACTAATATGGTCCAATCAGTCAATATAGAAGAATGAAAAAGTAACTTTCAGATAATTTAATTATTCTTCATCTTAAGCAACAACAATCAAAAATACATTACTGAATTGGCAGAAATACTATAAATACTGCGAAGAAATGAAAAGATAACTGCTAAACTAAGAATTTAAATTGAATGCTCATAAATTATTTAAAATGACCACTCAATGTTTAGTGCCTTTAAATAGACAAATGCAACATAATATTTAATAATTTATTTTAATTTGTCCATGTTTTTCTTTCTTTTCATGACATTTTCGGTTGATTTATTCAGTGGAGTAACATTTTTGGTTTGAAAAATTACAAACTATAATAATTGGTGGAATCAAAATCGGGTGAGGCACAATGTTTATAAAGCTGTATACAGATGCGATATTAAAAAAAAACAATCTGGGAAATTGCTATTAATTAAGACCCTAAATAGATGCATTTTAATGGTCCACCACATGATGCAAAGTAAATGTAACGGTTTATTTGAAAGATTTAATAGGGGATGCAATAACATCACTTCGTGTTCCAGATTTGTTAATTGAAAACAATATAATTCTAAGTTTTAACAATTCCATTCAATGTACTTTTAAGCTAGAATACCGGATGTCGTATTTATTTCTACACCAATAATGTACATCATTCAGTGACTCGTTTATCATATTAGCATAAACCTATTTTTTTTTTCGGTACTATGATACTATTATAGTCTTCTAGAGTATCGGTTTTTGTCTTCATATGTTTGCTCCTTACAAGGAATTGTGTAACCGAATTCAATACATCTTATTAAAAGCAAGTCTCAGAAACAAAACTAAAACAGTACCTAGTAATTTATCAGAATGCTTCAATTCTGAGATTAAAATTTTCAGTCATCGATAAAACTTCTAATTAATCGTTGAATTCACTTAAAAAATGTACTACCAACGTGAGAAATATTTATTTTACAAAATAACTGCGAAGTTTTACCGAAATCAAAAGAAAAATAAAATAAAATAAAAAAAAACTCGCTGACGTACTTTTTATTTCAATAATTGATGCTTGTTATTTTATGACAACTACAGAAGGCTTTATGGATTACTGTTTAATGATGCTGGTTCCGCCATTTGTACAAATTGGCTCTTAAATTTAATCGTTAAATATATAACGTTACTTAATTTTCTTTAATAGTTATTAGAAAATTAACAATTGTGAGCTTTTAAGTTAATTATCCTTTTGTTGGATGTTTTTGTAAAAAAAATTTTTTCAGCAAAAATCACACATAGTGTTGAAGCTGTGTTGGGTGGAGTTGCTAACCTACCCTGTGATATAACTCCCCCTGAAGCACGAGATCAAATGAACATACTTATATGGTATAAAGATTGGATTCCAATTTACACGTAAGTAATTTACATTTTAATTATTAGTTACATAAAATTTATAATGTGTAATAAGACCCGCTATCTTTACTAAATTATGTTACGCTGCGGCACTTGATAAAGAGTCGTGAGCATAATAATCTCAAAACAAATTCGATACCTATACATTCACTCAGTCATATCCCTTTTCACAACTAACGTAGACGACAGAATATAAAGGGATACTGAGTCAACATGTAATGATCTGGCACTCATTCTAAGCACGTTTTCAATTGGTTACAAGTAGTTGATGTTATGAGAATTCAACCTTAGGTTTAAACCCATATCATTCCATGGAAAATTAACCCGAAGAGATTTACTGCGGCAATTATCGCTTCGTTATTTTTGGAAATCTAATTTAATAATGAAAAAAGTTTGTTTCAAGTTCGAAACACAAACATTCTGAGCTTAATTACGTTTCATTATTTTTGTGTAGTTTCGATTCCGAGAAAAGAAGTTAGAACAAGGGGTGCATTGGTCGATCCAGCCGCTAAACGAACGTGCTTTCTTCAAATTTCAAGACGATGTGGCTAAACTCTCCTTAAATAACGTTAAAGACACCGACGAAGGGAATTATCAGTGTAGAGTTGATTTCAGACGAAGTCCTACTAGAAATGTCGGTGTAAATCTAACAGTGATTAGTAAGTTGTATTAGATTTGTACTATAGTATTATAATACAATTGTCTCTTGCAATGCATAACGATAATGAATAATTTACTTAGTAAGCTTATTTTACGCAATGCTATCGTAATAATCAGAATTAATTTCAACACGAATGCTTTGCATGACATTCGTGTTTGGAGAATGCATAATTTATAAGTAAATCAACGAAATTTTATAGGTAGCAATTTTACATTTTTAACTGTTACCATGATATTCAACAAAAAATATTTTTTGGAAAACGTAAGAGTAAAGAGGCCTTTTCTAAATTGCTTTATTAAAACAAAACGTTGTGTTTTGTAGGAATTTAGTTTCAAGTTTTTAAATGTAATTTTTAAAATTATTTTCATTGTCTTCAATCTTCAATTTAAATATTTACAAATTAATGTGATCATTCAGTCCGCAGTTGTCATTTAGCCAAGCCGTACGATTTTTAATTTTTGTATACTAGATATATTAACGCTCTACTTTATTGTCTAAGGAAAATGTTCCACTTTAATCTTGCAAAATTATGTAATTTACACTTATGGTAATCCTGGCGGAGAACAAATTTATTGATAGTATATTATATAACAAGGGACTAAAGTACTTTGTTAATCCTTAGGATGAACAAGGATGAAACGAGGGCGAATTATCATCTGAGGAATTAACGCACTTTAGTCCTGTGTTTTATAAATTATATTACGCGCTTCAGTTCTTGATAAGTATAAGTTTTAATTTTACAATTATTTAATACAAACACATTTTTTAAAATGTAAGAAACATCATGAAACTCAAATTAAACACTTCTCTGACGTTTAAGTGTATGGTTGCTGTAGTACAAACAGCATGTTTATTTTATTTTAAATTCAAAAGGATTTAAAAAATATTTTAATTCCTTGAGATTTAAAACGGTACTTAAATTTTCCAAAGAAAAGAATTTACCTCCGGAAGTTTGAATAAGCAACCTTATTAAACATATTGTACGGAATTTGTTATCTGATTCAATACATAAAACCCAAAAAGGTTGACAAAAATTATGATAAAATTAATTATTACGGTTTCAAATATTGAGGTTCGCAATGTTATTAGAACACTTTGTATGTGGCACTATCGTAGAAATAGAAATAATAAGCTTTATTGAAGATATCAAAAATGTAATGTCAAAATTAAGGCATCGTTTTAAATTTCCTAATAATAAAAATGTTTAACACAAAGGAAAAAAATAATGATAGACCCATCAACATGTAACACAGAAGAGAATTAGTTAACCAACCCCTGCCAGCAAATACTAGCACACCAGTTAAGGGTTCAATCGACTATGAATTTAAATGTCCAAACCCCATTCAGAATATAATGCTTTTTGTATAAAATAGATACTTAACAAAAACTGACAAGTTACGTGTTAGATAAGCTACTATTCATAGAAGAGAAGCGTAGAAATCACTTGTACTTTATGTCAGTTTCAAATTGCATTGAAATATTGCATCTCCACGTAGAATCAAAATCAAGCATTTAAACTTAGATGGAGTACATAATGGCTTATAATGGATACCTGGAAATTAAAGAAATATAACACAATTTCAAATTTATTCTATAAAATGATTACCTTCTGATACTAAAAATTAAAAAAAAACCAGAAAGTGTGAGTTTACAGTGACTTATCACTCAATTCAACAAGATGTTCTCTTAGAAAATTTTATTTGGAAAACTATAGTTGGGATAAGGGTCGCACTCCAATGTAAATAAATAAATAATTTTAATATCCTTGAGTGGTATATTGCTTCAAAAACTTCATTATTTAGAAGGCTGCTGTATAAAGCTATTAACTTGTTATTACCCTGTATATTTTTATACGTAAACTTATCTAATATTTATAAAATTGTTGTTTTAAATTTTAAGACATTTATTTCTGATGCTGAAACAGCTTCCGAATTAAAAAATTGAAAGACCCCCAGATGTTGAAGATTGTGGTTCATTAGATACATCTTGTGGCAAAGATGGCCCTGCATCTTCAATCTTTACTTGTGATTCGGTCTTATAACATTGTTATTAATTATTTAACCCTGTAATGTTTAAAATGCAAAACAATACAATTGTTTTTGGCGTGAGTCTTGATCCTGTAAATAAAAGCAGTAAAAGTTTTTTTACTTTTTTACTATTTTGGCTTTTTCTTTTGCTGAATGAAACTAAAATTCCTTCTCAAATATATTGCAAGAAATAAATTTAAGCTCATTTTTTTCCTCTACAAACATAGGCTTCTGAATCTCTGCAGAAAAAGTAAAATATTATTAAAAACATAGACAGATTTTCTTTTACAAATTATAAAACTTTATACACCTCAGGAACCAAAGTAGCAACTGACGTGCATAAATCATTCAAGCAATAATTGGCCTGAGCAAAGCGAAGGCGAACTAACTTCGCCCTCACCATTAACATAGCTATTTAGTCCATTGTTACATGACATACTATTAATTACATTTTACATTTACGATAAGTGGGTGCGTAGCCTAGCGGTGAAAGTGCCAGTTCAGTGAAACTGACCACCACTTGGATCGATTCCAGTGATCGAGGAAGATTTATTTTAACCAATTTAGAAAATCTGTTCCTACTGTGTTTCGGAGGACATATCGGTCCCGGTTATTATACTAACATCTTTGATAGTAGTTAGAGAAAACATTCACAATAAAAATTTGTAATTTTCCTTTTTTTTAAATAGTGTCATCTCCAAAGTCCGCACCAAATGGGAAACTTATTTATTATGGGTTTTGTGATAAAAAGTTATTCTTCATAAAAGTTTGTGCATCCCCTAAAACTAAAAATGCACCAAGTGCAAAGACGAGTAATATACGAAGTGCATTCAAAAATTTGATTTTGGGTTAAGAGTAAAGTGCCCTTATTTCAGTAAATATCAAAAAAAATTATTTGAAAAAGTTGCTCATCATTAAAAAATACATCAAGATTTAAAGTCATGGCCATCTAGGAAAAATTTGAATTTTTTTCAATTTTTCTACAATGATGGCTATAAGAAAAAAGATTTGCTTTAAATGATAATTAAACAATATCTTTTATACAACAGTTGATTTAAAAAAATTTGTAATTTACAAATTATCTAATTATTGTGCTAATTATTGTCAATTTTTTTATTCATTAGAAAGAACTACAAAATTTTCGGTGCAAAGTTTTTTTGATTTTTTGTTGACACCAAAAATTGCTCAAAACAAATCAGTATCTTAACAAGGATATCATTTTCAATAATATTGAGGCACTAAACATCAAAATTAAATTACATCTCAGTATGATATCAATCCCGCAACATGCACAGTTCGGTTCTTCTTACAACATCGTTGACTGCACTCGTAATGTGCCCTCACACAATTAGTAATTACAGTTTTTAAATGTTCCCTATCCCTAAAAGAACGGTGTTTGTAAATCTTATTTTTCAATAATCCCCAAAAGAAAGAAATCATTGAAGTTAATCCACTATTTTAAAAAAATTGGAAAAAATTAAAACTTCTCCTAGCCATGACATCAAATTTTAATGTTTTTTAAATGAAGAACAACTTTTCAAATGAAATTTATTGATATTTATTGAAATAAGGGCATTTTACTCTTGATACAAAATCAAATTTTCGAATGAAGCTCGTATATTACGCGTCTTTCGCCACATTGTGTTGGTGCATTTTAGCTTTAGAGTTTGCAAAAACTTTTATGAAGAATAACTTTTTTATCGAAAAACCCCTAATAAAGAAGTTTCCCATTTGATGCGGACTTTGGGGATGACGCTGTATAATACAGGTCGTTCGGCGCTTTGCGATTGGTGGCTCGTAAGTTTCTAAATAAAAAAATTTGGACATAAGATATAATTAATGCGATGATGATAGGCAAGAAACCCAAAAATACCTGAGCTAATGATTCAATTACAGCGAGAAATAAGGTTTTTGTTCTGCTTTTTGTGCAGCACCATTTTTTTTAAATAGTTTTGTTAGCTTCGTTTAACTCAAATATCTGTTTCAGTTATCAAATAAACTGTTGATTTTTATTTTTAGGCCTTTTATTTGTTTCGTTATAAACGTTCAGGTTTTTTGATTTTATTTAACTTAATGTTGTTGTTTATTTTTACTAAAATTCAAGGTTTCATCTACTATGGGATGTCGTATATTAACTTTTTTCTTTATTTTTCCGAAAGTACTACAATTTTTTTGTTGTTTTGTTTTCTTGCAGCTGGATTGTTGCTGCAGGTTCAAGTTTCCATAACAATTATCACTCGCTGAATGTAATCTGGTTTGTTTAGTTCAGAAAGTTTCAATATAGTTTCGACAATATTGTACTTTTTTTAAGGTACTAATAATTGAATAATAAAAAAAAGCACAAAAAAAACAAAATTATTTAATTGAAAATTGATTCGATTTCTTCACAAACATTGAAATTAACTTTATTTTCACATAACCCCAACTCCTTTATCAATTAACTTCAATACTTGCATTTCCTTTTCTTCCAACTTTTTCCTTCTTTCTTTCACTTCCTTCATTTATTGTACCCCTTCTCATTTCTTCCCTAATAGCGTTTTCCACTTCGTTACCTTAAGTTTCCTATTTCTTTTTCTAATTTATTTCTGTATATAGGTATATCTTATATCCCACGTTCATATGACTCACTCCTTTGTACCTTCTTGCTTCTTTCATATGTCCTCCATTAAATATTCGACATATTGTTTCTTCCTTTTTTGTATATTCCTTCTCTTTCCATGTGCTTTTGTATACTCTAATATCTAATAGTATCTAATTTAAATACACAGTCCTACCTATTATATTCTAAATATGCGTGGTTATCTTTGAGTTGTTCTCTATTTATTTAAGTAACAGTAAAATTTTTGTTCATATTTTTTTATTGTTTAAAAATTAGCTATGTGTCTAAAATAGTTTTGCAATTCAGAAAAAAATACTATCACATGCTTATGTGTATGTGTATATCTAGAAAATGGGTACGTGATTTGGTTGTATTTCTTTGACTTTAAGCGCTAAATAAATTCTTGTACGTATTGTTTGTTAGCTTATTAGTTATTCTTTAAGAACTACGGATATAAACGCCGATTCTTAGTTAATAATTACATTGCTAATGAATGGTTTAATATTCAAGCTTAGGTTCCATTACAATAAACTAAAGTGTTGATAATTTTTATCGTTAATCGTAACTGATGAGGGTTTCGACGATTTAAAAATCATAAACACTATGCATTATTATAGTAATTTATCTTTTGATGTTGACGAATGGAACTCAAACTTAGCATAACACGTTGATAATTGTGACTATGACGTTTCTAGTGCCTCCAGACAGATTATACGTTTTGAATGAACGCGGCAGTACCGTGCCAAATTACTTGTTAGGCCCATACAGCGAAGGTGATTCAATCAACATTAGTTGTATCGCCGTGGGAGGTAAGAAAGATCTTAAGTTTTTTTCAGACAACTCTGAAACCTTTTTTATTTACCTAAACAGGAAGACCACCTCCCAAAGTTACATGGTGGCAAGAAAACGCGCTCTTGGATGGTTCCTACGATTATTTATCTGAAAGAAAAGTTAGAAATGTTTTGCACATTTCTCATTTAGAAAAGAAAGCATTTATTATCAGTTTTTACATGTCAAGCATCGAATAACAATCTGATAGCGCCAATCTCTAAATCGGTAACACT
Organism: Abscondita cerata; assembly: GCA_030710515.1. Lineage (NCBI taxonomy): Eukaryota > Metazoa > Arthropoda > Insecta > Coleoptera > Lampyridae > Abscondita > Abscondita cerata. Next base: position 196,521 of record JALBCR010000918.1, on the reverse strand, counting down.
GGATATGAATCGTACGTATTTTAGACAAAGTGTGGCGTAAAATTTCGAATTTGTAATTAAAATTATTAATAGTACGTAATTGATCGCAAAATACAATTACAAATATTCAAGAATTTGTGTTTAAAAAAAGTTCGGTCTGTACTTAGTAGCGTATGTACACACCCAAATAATATAAACACAATTTAATAAATGTCAACTTTTGTATAAACTACCACATAATATTTGTTAAAACTTTTTCATCCGTATAAACTGCTTTGAAAGTTTTGTAGTTTCATAAATGTTACGGTCAGTTTTGAAAGTATGGAAGCTGAAATCGCGGGGAGTGTGTTTTACGACGTAGAAATCAGCCAAGTTTTGAACTTTTCGAAGTTCCAATATCTGTAAATTTTTATTATGATTTGTATTCTTGTTATAAATGATTTAAAATTTTACGCCACTCTTTTACTACAACATTGTTTACATTTTGAAAAGATAAATATATTTTTAAAGCAGCTATAAATTCTTTTTTGTGTAGTTCGACCTTTATGGGTAAAGTTATTGGGGACAAACAAGCCACTATCGGCTGATAATACGTACGAGCTAACTTGTGAAGTAGTCGGATCAAGACCGAGTCCAACAATCACGTGGTGGAAAGGAGGCATACAAATTACTGACACTAGAGAAACGGTGAGTTGTTTTTTTTTTAAATTAATTAGTAACGTCACATTCTTTGTTTTATCTCATCACGTTCCGTATATAAATCGGTCAATAATAGGGCTGATATTCATTAATTAGTGTGTTCAATTCTAGTACCGCAATTATGTAATTACTCAGCAACTATTACATATAGAAGCAGATAACGTAAGACACGCACTTTAGTTAATTTGGGGGTACATATTGATTCATGTTAATGTTACGTTCCAATAAATTTTAACTTCCTGATATCTATCAAGTAATTCTCTCCGAGGCGATATATTTATGTTATAGTCAACTGCTTTTTTTTCTGTACTTATTTTCAGCAAATTCGAGAACTTTCACATGACAATTTTGTCATAAATCGATAATCTTGTTTTAGACAAGCCCTGATACGAACACAACGACGAGCGTATTAACATTTACGCCCTCTCCAGAAGATGGGGGAAAATTTTTATCTTGCAGAGGTCAGCAACCGTTAATCCCAAATACTGCAATGGAAGACGGTTGGAAATTGGAAGTTTACCGTGAGTTAAGATTACTTACATATTCTGTTATTCTAATAATTCGTTGCAGACATTCCTGTGGTGACTTTAGAATTAGGCAGTAACCTTAATGCCCTCACAATTAGGGAGGGTTCCGATGTTTATTTTGAATGTAATATTAAATCAAACCCTTGGGTATATAAAGTCAGTTGGAAACACAATGTGGGTTTAATTAGAAATAAAATTCGAGAAAGTAGTTAATTAATTTCTTTTTATTCTTTAGGGAAAAATGATTTTCAACAACGGAGTAAGTGGAACAATCGTAAGTAATCAAAGTTTGGTTCTTCAAAGTGTGAATAGAGCAAAGGCAGGCATTTATACATGTATAGGGAGTAATCGTGAGGGTGACGGAGAAAGCAATGCAGTGCAATTAGACGTTAAATGTGAGTAAGTAATAATCTGTCATTTACGTATTTTGATTAGTTTTGCAAGACATTAACTTCAATTTTGTTCAGATATGCCGACATGTAAATCAGGACAAGAAAATATCTACAATGTTGCGCGTCAAGAAACTGTTATGGTAAATTGTGAAGTCGAAGCGAATCCTACAAATGTTAAATTTTCGTGGAAATTTAATAACAGCGACAATAATGCTCTTATGCTAGATATGCCACAAAATCTTATAACTGCAAATAAAACAAAAACTTGGTTGTCGTACACGCCAATGACTGAACGAGATTACGGCACCCTTTTATGTAAGGGCACAAATAAAATCGGTCAGCAACGGGATGCTTGTGTGTTTTATATAAATCCTGCTGGTAGGTTGGTACGGACCGAAAATTATGTAATTGAATTTTTCCTCGTAGGAAAACCCGATCCTTTATCAAATTGTACAGTTATAAATCAAACAATGGATTCGATTCAAGTTGAATGCGTCGAAGGGTTTAACGGAGGATTACAGCAAATGTTCATTCTAGAGGTATACGACATTTACCTTAATAAATTGATTACAAATATATCTACGAAACACCCCGAGTTTTTTGTGAGCGGTTTAAATTCCGACACCAAGTTGAACTTGGTTATTTATGCCGTAAACAAAAAAGGAAGAAGCGAGAAAAGAAACTTACAAACGCACACAATAAAATCCAACGAAAAATTTGTTGGTAATGACTTTGTTTTTTTTTCACAACTTTCGCTTTTTATATTAAGCCGCAGGTACGATGAACACGTTTCTTCAGTTAACCCCTGTATTAGGAGCGTTGATTGGTATTGTTTTAACTTTAATACTGACAGCGACAATAATAGTGGTAATTATTCGTCTACGTGGCGGAGAAGAGGACGACAAAGGATACGATGCCGCAAGTGTAACGGCTTCGGGCAGCGGTTATTTAGATGGAAGTAGTAAAAATACAAGTTCGGTTGCCTTGAGAACAGGTGTTAATGATAGTGTAAATAGTTTAGAAGAAAAAAATCCTGATATTATCCCTTTAAATAACGTCGACGAGGAGTATCAACAAGAAGAGCGCGATTTCAGTATTTGAGTAACATGCAAACTAGAACTTACGTCCGATTACCTGCGCCAAATCAGGTAGACGTCGAAGAGTGTCTTACGCACCCTGGTGTAGAAAGGGCTAAAACTGTACGTTTTTATTTGCAATAATTAGTTATCGTAATATCATGTCTTCTACTACAGATACCCCACGTATTTCATAACATACAACCAGATGCGTACTTGCAACCCTTTAACTCTACTGCTACCTTACAAAGGATGCAATATCAATTACCGTCGTATACTTCTCGGCGAACAAGGGAAAATCACAATGAGTATGTGACAGCAGCAACGCCCCTTATATCTAGAGAACAAAATGTAAGTACTTTTATCTTGAAAAGCATTTTTATGTAAAGACTGTTTAGATTCTTCAACCTCTAATCATGCCCAACACTCGGCGAAGCGCAACTTTAAATTTGCAATCTCACGTTGTTACCAGATTTTGACTGGTTTTATAAGACTGCACCTTAAAATATTAATGTTTTATACATTTTTTTAATAAAATGTTACCATCTGTGATATATATTTAACTTAACTACTCTGTAAGGTAAATAAGTATATTTATATTTGTGATTATGTACAATTAATCTTTCTTTAGTGTATCATAGATATAAATGTTTTGTGTAAAATGTGTGTAATACACGTAATTGAATGTATATTATATATTTTATTATAATTAAAGTATAATGTTAGTTTTTATTTCAAAGAATTAAAAATTTTATCATCAATTAACTGATTTAAAAAAAAAACGCTCTTCCTATAAATGTTGGCCATTACATTTACAAAGAGGGACAATCGCCAAAAATCGATCCTTCACAACTATGCCAAAATTAATTCATTTTTTATTCAACAAAAAATCGAAACAGGTGCACACCGATTCAACCAATAACACGGTTCTCTGTAACATGTTTAATTAAAAACTGGTTTCCAAAGAATTCTTCGTTTCCTGTCATGTCGAGATTTTACGGACGGATACAGCTTCAAACTAGAAAAATGTTTGCTAATACATTATAGATTTTTTTGTAATTATGTTGTAAACTTCAACAAATTATTAAATTACATGATTTATTACGAAGGTCAATGATAGTAACCTTTACAAATCATTTTACGCTATTCAGTCCTTTGCTGTTCAAGTTATAAACTTTATTGAGAAGTAAACAAACAAAACGTGTTGGAATCAGAATACCAACCACCACAAGCGAAAAACTTAAGGTAAGTTATTTATAACACTGTTTATTTTAGGAACTAAAAACAGTACCTATATCCAATTCTACATTTAAAATCGATCTACTTTTACATACAAAAATATTAGTCACCGATTAATTTATTCTAAACACAATCTTTGAATTCAGGTTTGACAAAAATAAACATTTATAATAACCATGTATAATATAATATAGAACGCATGAGCTATGAACTTAATCTGTTATTTCTTAAAATAGTCGACTAAATAGGTGATAATTTATGTACTATTTATTTACTTAATTAAACATTTTCTTAGAATGAGTTATGGGATTGACCACGAATGCAAGTTAAAACGTGTTCTTTGCATGACTTCAGTTTCAATTTTAAGTTATCAAATTAATCCTGTTTTATTATTCATTTTCTAATGGCAAATCGGCACGTATTACAAATTTTAAAAATTTATTTTTGTTCCAAATTTTAGTTTCCTTTAAAAATTTTATATGAGCAAAATATCCAGAGATTAATAAAAATCAATTAGGGTTGGGTGTGAAAGTGAATTGTGGTGAACTGGAACTTTACGCACATACACAGAATGACACATTTAAAACATTTGCAATTTGATATTTTTATTGTAAGCAAAGCCTTAATTTAAAACTAAACAAAAAATTATTTATTTAAAAATTCTTACACCGGTTCGAAGAAAACATTTAATAGCTTTCGCTTTTTGTTGATATTTTGACTTTAAATTTTTGTACTAAATAAAAAATTTGAAAAATTTACAAGATAGTAATTACAATTAAGATCACTAACATTTGTTCGAGTAAAAAAGAAAATACCTACACTACTTACTGTTAACTGCACCTCCTCCCGACGGAAGCAAAGAATAGAAAATTGTTTATAGCGCGTGTATTCAGATAATCCGATAACTATACTGACGCGGTGGAGAACAGTGGTAGGCGCCACTGACTTACGTTAAAAGATACTTACTAGTCGAGTGTTAAAGACAGAAACCACAAAATCGATGAATCTAATTAAATAAATATTTTCAGTTAGAAAAATAAATAAATATTGAGGAGAGCGCAATTTTGGTATTGAATGATAATCGAAATAATGTTTATTATAATTTATAAACGTTAAAAGCACAATCGTGTTTTAAACTTTTAACTCAAAACAAGGTCGTTATGACTAACCCGGCAAAATTCATGTTGAATGCAAAATTAACAGATAAGTAATACTGGTTTTTCCGTTTATTTTCTACAGACGGGTATTATTTAAAAATTAGTGCAAAGAAAAAAAAATTTGCGACTATCACTAGACACGGATTTTCTTTCCCAGATGCTTTTCACCCCCTCGGCGACTGAACTTTGTCGATGCAAAACTAGCAACACATATTCTTCTCGCATAAAGTAGACACTAACAATCTGTTCTTGAAGGTGATTAACTCCATCTAATAACCTTGAAAGTCAAAAGTTAATCGTAATTTAAACTGAGATTGCTGGTTTAATATGGGAGATACAAATAAATTCGAAAATAGAGTAAAGAAGGAAATATTTATATTTCCAAAATTTACTATGAAAATTTTTTAAGAAATTCGAGCCATACTTGGATAGTTTAATGTATAACATATAACACCTTTCACATCTAAAAATGGTGGAGTTTTGGAATGTTCAAAATTCGAAAAAAAAATCGAAATATTGAAAAACCTGTTTTTTACACCATTGTGTAAAATAGTATATTAGGCAACGAGTTTTATTAACAGCATTTACACACGATATTTATTTAAAGTATCTAAAAAAAAACTATATAAAAAAAACGTCAAAATGTACGACAATTTTTGTTAGAGCTTTTCCGGGTGTGTTTTTAGGTGTTTTTAATACAAATATAAAATATGGAAGGTGATCAGTAGTTTACAGTAGTCCATGCTTAACAAGAAAAACATGTTGTTCCTTAAGAATCACCACTTTATTTTCCGGACCTGGTCATCAAGACCCTCCCGGATAATTAGGAAAAAATGTACCACACAATTTTACAAAACACAATCACACACTAATATAGGGCACACAACAAATATTCCACAAATTAATGTTGAGGGGTTGAGTAAGAACAAATAAGATTTTTTGTCTAATCTTTGTTTCAGGAATAGGATCGATATTTTACTTTTACAGGAAACACACTGTGGACATCAGACAAGTATACTCAATAAAGGTGTAGTAAAACGTTTTTAATTAGTAGACTTTATTGAGAGCCCCATTCATGGAATAGGAACATACGTCAAAGAAAATATTCAATACGAAAATATACAAAAAAGTATAATTTCTGGAATTTTCGTTATAACTACTTCAATAGGAGATTTACACGTAGTAAATATTTACAAACCTCCTCCAATACCTTGGCCAGAAACTTTTAATGTCCTTTTTTTCTCATCTATGTGTATATGTTGGTGACTTTAATTGTCACAACACATTATGGGGCTACAAAGACAACGTTATCAATGGAATAACGTTACAAACATAGATGGAATTTCAAAACATGCATTTAGTATACAATCCAAAAAACAACAAAACATTTTACTCCGGTCGATGGCAAAACGATTACAGCCCGGACCTGTGTTTAGTATCAATAGAGTACATAGTAATTAAACGATTTTTCAAGAAATCAACATAGACCTTCGCTAATACAAATTGGACTTCAAATTTCGTTTGTAGAATGTTTAGGAAAAATAAGATGGAATTTTAAAAAAGCTAATTGGATACACTATAGAACATCTCTTGGTACTATTCTTAGATAGATATCACCAATTTCCAATAATTATTTTAGGTTTGTAGGTGCTGTTAAATGTCCAGCAAAAAAATCTATTCCACGTGGTTTTCGACAGGTATATGTTTCATGTTGGTCAACTGAAACAAACAGATTGTACAAATCATATCTAGAAAATCGAAATAAAGAAAATGGGAATGCTGTACTGTCATCTCGAAATAATGTAAGAAAAGAGAAATGGAATTCATTAATCAAAATTATAGATTCGTACATTCAAGTCGTAAGAGCTGGGCACTTTCAAATAAATTAGGTTCTACAAATCAATCTTCTAAAACAAATACAAAAATTTCTCCAAATTCTACTGCTTCTCGGTTGGTTAATGTTTCAAACTCAGTAAAAGTAAAGAAATCGATTATCACAAAGATCAAAAAGTATCTACAAAGAAAAAAAATCTACACCTATTTTAGAAGATATATTCGGACCTTTTACTGTAGAAAAGCTAAATCGTGCATTAAAAAAGACTAAATCAAAGAAAGCTGTTGGGTATAATGGAATACATCCAGAATTTCTGAAAAATTTGGGTTACTCTTTGAAGTCGCTACTTATGTTTCTCAATGATATTTATAATACAGGTAAGTTACCAACAGATTTAAAGAAATGTAAAGTTCTGGAAATTTTAAAGAAAAATGAATTTCCTACAGACCCAACATCTTATCGTCCAATAAGTTCTTTAAGTTCAAAGAATTAATCCGTTAATAGAAGAGAAATTACCAATTGAACAAGCAGGATTTCGATCCGGTAGAAGTTGTTGTGATGAAGTATTGGCATTAACAACACATATCGAAGTTAAAACTGGGGTTGCCTTTTTAGATTCAACTGCTGCATACGATACCGCGTGGAAAGAAGGTTTACCTATTAAATTGTTTAACGTTATTCCTTGTTCCAAAATTATTTCTTTTATTGAAAATATGTTGTCTAATCGGAAGTTTAGAGTTTTTGTTGGAGATAAAAGCAGTAGATTTAGATTTTTAAATAATGGTCTTCCACAGAGATCGGTTCTTGCACCTATTCTTTTTAATGTATATATTTCTTATCTTCCTTCTTTACAATCTCGAAAATTCGTCTACTCCGATGATATGGCAATTTCATTTCAACATTCGGATTTTTCCAAATTGAAAATAAACTATCTGATGATTTGCGTATTAAAGAAAATCATTTCAAAAATTGCGATTATGCCCCAATCTTAAAAAGACAGAGGTTTCTTGTTTTCATTTAAGCAATAGAGAAAAAAAGAAAACTTCATGTTACCTTTAATAATAAAAAGTTAAACCATAATTTACAAAGATCATTTAGAAAAACTCAAACAAAAAATGAAAACAAGAAATAATGTCATTCAAAAATTAGCTAGAACAACTTAGGGGGCAGATGCAAAGACACTTCGTACAGCTGCATTGGCATTACGAATCTGAAGGACATCTGAAGTACGGCAATATTTTGTATTCTTGTCCTGATTATCTGTTTTTCCATTATTTTGTTTTGCTATTTCTTTAACCTACTATTTTTTTTCGTCATTGTCGTGAGTGGTGCTTGGACCGGTCTATTATATGTCCCCATGCAATGGCTGTGCTGTTATATTTTATGATCTTATTTACATTCTATAATGTTTACACATTTAATTAATATTGCATACTATACTGTTTCTACAACCAACACCAAAATAATAAGATTTAAAAATTAGTTTACTTCAGCTCAACAGTACAAAATCCTGAAGTAACAATAGATTAACAGTGACGTTAGAAACATTTTGACAGTTAAAACTAGCCCTAAATAACTGACAAGTTGCATAATTAAGTTAAAGCCAAGTTCAACTAGAATTCGTTGTCATCTTGTCAATGTATGTTAAAAGGTTACTTAGCATCATGCTAACATACTTAATTTTTTCAATCAAGTGGTAAAAAAATTGATGCGAAGGTGGTTGCTAAGCGTAACTAAGGATATATTAGTGTTAACTATTAACTTTTGGGTTTTATCACAACAGTTTTGAAAGCGTTATGATATTTTGCATTTTCGGGAACAACTTTGTGTTGTGATATTATTACTTTCAAAAATAGTCGTCTAAAAATCGTATTTTGTAATAAAATTAAGCAAACAGCAAATAATTTCATAAAAAAAGTTGCAAAGCACATTTTCTACAACTTTTGATGTATAGCGGGTGTTGATTCGTCTACTAGCATTTTGCATATAAAATTTTGTCTATGCAATTTTCACTCTCCTAATTGTTTTAGGGCTAAAACATAAGAGTACAAAATTGTTTTAAACTATAAATGTTATTTGAATGGTGAGCTTTCTCCACCCAAAAATCTACTATAAAAATGAAATTCAATATAAAGTTTGAAATCCATGCAAAGCCTTTTTCTCGTAATGAGCAAAATAATTAACTGTCGAGGTAGTTATGCGGTTTAATTAATTAATTAGAATAGAGGCGAGTTACAAGACTAAAGTCCTGTATTAGTATGATATTCAGATCCTATTTAAGGATCGATTAGATTGAACAAGTGTATTACTTACTGTAGTGAATAATTAAATGTTGAATTACAATTTGCAGGAAGCACATTGCCACGATACTAAAATGTTACTGTAAAATCTTTCCATTAGTACTGCAAGTACAAACTAAACACGAAATTTAATAAATTTAAATTATAATTTGTTCATAATGCAATCATTTTAAAATCATGGCAATGTGATTAATGCGAATTCTAATTTTGATTTAATTCTTTATTTTTTTCTTATAGTATACTTTTGGTTAGAGTAAACATATCAGTCAGGTAGCACATTTAGTTTTGAACAATTTTGTATTTTTATATTTTCGCTCTAAAACAATTAGGGTAGCAGAAAATTGTATAGACAAAATTTTACATGTAAAATACATAACAGAGCGGCCGAATATAAAACTCGTATACACAACATCTTATTGCTAAGTTTTAGAGAAAAATGTTTAATGAAACATTGTAGAAAATGTGCTTAGCATATTTTGCTATTACCATCCTGTATACTTTTTTTTTGTTTTATTTGATATCCTCCAGCAAACACGTTTGCAATGTCTATGCATGCAATAGCAGATATCTTTTTTGACTACCGTTTTACATTGTCAAGAAAATGCCCATAGTAATTGCTAGACTTAGAGAACGTTACATTAATATGCCAGCTCAACATGAGATTTTACAAGTACAAAATATTTTTTTTTATATTGCTCGTTTTCCTCAAGTGGTATGTTGTATATAAGGCATCCACATTAAAATTCAATCTTCAGGTTTGTATTTCTGCAGATGGAAATGACGCAGAAATATTTCGGAACAAGATATATTACTTTTCTTTAAATTGTCAAGTAATTTGTGACAGTAATTTAAGAATTTGAGATATTGTTACCAGATGGCCAGGGTCAGCTCATGATCTTAATATTTTTAATTGCAGTAGGAAAAGAGCACGATTTAAGGTGGAGACTTTCAGAATGCATTATTATTATTAAATAATATATCCAATATGTACATAAAAGTAAAAACATAGTTCGTTTTCTTTAGGTGACAATGGTTATATAGACAGAAATTACCTGAAAGTTTCCCTTCTTAATCTTGTAACTAGGGCTGAGCAGTTATACAATAAATCTCATATAAGGACAAAAAATGTTGTAGAGACACAGATTTGTGTATGGAAAAAGAGATTTTCCGTTGTAGCTTATGGCTTACGTATTTAGAAACATGTATGGCTATTATTGTGGCCACTGCAATCATTCACAATCTTGCTATGGATAGAAATGAAGCTGATCCACCACCTCCTGAACTCATTCACTTTGAACAGTTAAATTATTTAGTACAACGAGAAAATATTCCAAATGTCCCTGATAGTGCAAATAATCAAGCTGGAAGAATGATCAATCACTGGCAACATTTGATCGATCAATATTTTTCTACACTAAGAATTGTATAAAATAAACTTATAACAAAATTTTTTTTGTCTCATCACCTTTTGAATTACTTACGAAATTGGCTGTATTTAGTGTAGATGATAATGGTAACTTCAGGTTGGATGTTTTCATTTTCTTTCAAGTATTGTGTTTCTATCATGCATTTTTAATCCTTAGACAATAAAAACTCGTTTCTAACTTGTTTTGCTCAAATTATTTACAAACCTTAGTTAATTAATATATTGATAACTTTAACGTACAAACCTGTGGAATAAACTTGCTAGGTTTTGTTACATATTCAATTGAATTGCTCACGAAATTCTCCTATAAAAACATGTTACAATTACATTCTCAAAAATTATTAAAACTTACATGCGTACTGGTATTGTTCTCTGCTAGGGTGAATTCCATATTAGAAGTATTATCGGTCATTATGAGATTATTACTGGCATCATTATCAGATTCATTAGTAAATACAATAAGAGTTTTCTCATTTATAATTGATATGAGTAAATCATTCTCAGTTTTTACCACTACATGTTCAACTCCTCCACCAGTAAGTAATCTAATTTTTTTCTCCTGTGCTAATCTTTTTTCCTAAATAATTTTTTTTTTGTTTTTATACAATATTTTCATTTTTCAATAAGTTGTCTTGCCGAATACTGTTACTGGTCCAGTAGCATTAAATTCGTTTTCAATCTTCCATGCGTTATTTTGTTCATCTACCGACACTCTATTTGTCTTTTTGTTTCTAAAATATGAACATATTTATCTGCGATCAATTTAAGAAGAAAGTTTTTTTCGACTACAGTAAAATTCAGAATCCTTTTTTTTCCATTTTTTTTTTTATGATTTTGAACCATTTTTATCGGTAATAAAGAAGAATAGGAAATCAACCCAACAGTTGAATGTAATGGGAACGTTTGTAAACTCGACAATTTCCAAAGATTACTTTACTATTTAAAGTAAACTAACCTCTAACATTAAAATTTGTGATACATTTAGCGACGTTGCTACATTAAAAAAATAGACTTACAAATCCATCAAGAATTTGTAACGGTTTATACAAATTAATAGAGATCAGTTTAATCTAAATGCTATAATCAAAAAACAGTGCATACGGCCGTAACTAAATTCAATTTATGACAGCTTTCAATCTGACAATTGGTCATATGTAAAGAAGAGCATAGTTTAATAGGTAATATTAAAGAATTTGTGGCTATAATAGAAGAAAAAAATGGTAGTAAACATAAGCAAAAAAATAGAACATGCAAAAGTATCCAAAGAAATATAAGGGTAGAAGGTAACTAATAATTACATTAATAAAAAAAATCAAACACAGTTTTTTCTTTCCAACTACTAAAATAGGCAAACACAAGCAAATGGAAGAATCAATTAGCGAACATGTTGTAAGATATAACTGTACTAAAAGAAGATTATAAAGGCAGTGGAAGAGACTAAAAAAGCCTCAAAAAAAAAAACATTCCAAACCTTCTAATTACATTGCATCAACAAAAACATAATTGTAGACTTATATCTTAATATAGATTCCTTAAAGTCTAGGGAAGAGTATAATTAATAATTAATTAATTATATTTTATACACACACATATATACAGGGTGTCTCTAAAAGGTCTGTACAAAATCCTACCACATATTCCTGAGGTCGAAATAAGCCGATTTAAGTAAACTTACCTTATTCCAAAATTGCTTTGTTTCCTAGATACAGGGTGGTAAAGTTTAAAAATAAAAATCGTTTATTTTTAAATGTATGAACATTTTTAAAGAATTACTTCAAAAATTTATGTCTGGAGGTTTTTGGGATGCGAAATGTATGGGTAAGTGTTACAAAAAAATAATTTATTACCTACAATTTATTTATTACAATTTAATTTACAAAATGAACTAGGTAAAATTTTAAGAAAACATTTTTGAAAATTCAATGGTGAACAATTTATCTAATAAAAATACTACATAAATTTAATTATCATAAACTTTTAGTAACTGTTCAAAATGACCTCCGTCAACATAAGTACAGAGATTAATACGACGTAAAAAGTTCAAATTTACTCTTCTTAGCATTTCCGCGTCATTCTTTAATACGTCGACTGCATCTTGAATTCTTCTCCACAGTTCCTCTTCAATATAAATAGGCCTTGAATAAACCATGGTTTTTACAGATCCCCATAAAAAATAATCCATTAGAGTCATATCCGGTGAACGTGGTGGCCATTTTATAGGAGCGTCATTTCCTCTACCAATCCATCTATTTGGATATGCTTGATGCAAATAATTGCGAACATTTAATGTAAAATGTGGTGAAGCACCGTCGTGCATAAACCACATAACTTGTCGAAGTTGTAGTGGTATATCGTCTAATAAATCTGGCAGCGTATTTTGTAAATGTTCTAGGTAATCCACACCATTTAGTCGTGGCGGTAAAATAACTGGGCCGATAATAAAATTGTCAATGATTCCTGCCCACACATTGATTCGAAACTCATGTTGATGATGAGTTACTTTTATGGCATGTGGATTTTCTTCAGCATAAAAATGTTCATTATGTAAATTGGTTACACCACTTCTTGTAAAACATGCTTCGTCTGTAAATAAAATTTGTTTAGCAAAATTCACATTCTGATGTCGGTGTTCGGTAATGAAGCGACAAAACCCAATCGTTGATCGAGATCCGCAGGTAAAAGGTCTTGTACCTTTTGGATATGGTATGGATGAAGCAGTTGTTCTTTCAGTGTCCTATGAACTACATCCTTGGATACTCCTACCTCTAAACCTATGCGTCTGGTGCTTAATTTTGGATTCTCAGCAATTCTTTCCAAAATTTCTTCTTCAACTTCAGGAGTCATAATCGTACGTTGCCGTCCATAATTAGCAGTTACAGGGATAAATCTACCGGTTTCGCGAAGGCATCTCTCAATCGCAGCAAATGTTTGATGGTTTGGTATGCGCCGATTTGGAAATTTCTCTCTGTATACCCTTACATTTCCTGAACAATACCCAAAAACTAACAGCATATCCGTCATTTCTGCAGAGGTAAACATTTCAGCCATTTTGACAGACAACTGAAATAAATTCAAACAATTTAAAGTTATTAATGCCTAGCAACTCTCAAACACTTCACACAAATTCCACAAAATATAAACGATTTTTATTTTTAAACTTTACCACCCTGTATCTAGGAAACAAAGCAATTTTGGAATAAGGTAAGTTTGCTTAAATCGTTTTTCGACATCTAGTGTCGACTCGTGAAAGCGTTCACGTACGTAAATATAAGCAACTTTGCCGACAGGTATGTAAAGCAGTTACATAGTCGATTCTTCAATAATTATAGTATAAAAAATTTCGAATCGTCTGCAGTAAAGTACGCAAGAGGTTGTACAATAACAAACAAACACTGAGAATCACCCGACAGCTGTTTCGTCCTTTTGGGACTCTTCAGGAGAGAGACAACTCGAGTGTAAGTTCACTATTGTACAAACGCGTGCTTTCGGCTATATGCCCTACTAGAGGGATCACAATATTTATCCGATAAGTTTTTCGACATCTAATGTCGACTCGTGAAAGCGTTCACGTCTGTAAATGTAAGCAACTTTGCCGACAGGTATGTAAAGCAGTTACATACTCGATTCTTCAATAATTATAGCCAACATAACAGTTAGCAAGTATAAAAATTTCGAATCGCCTGCAGTAAAGTACGCAAGAGGTTGTACAATAGCAAACAAACACTGAAAATCACCCGACAGCTGTTTCATCCTTTTGGGACTCTCCAGAAGTGAGAGAACTCGAGTGTAAGTTCACTATTGTACAAACGCGTGCTTTCGACTATATGCTCTACTGGAGGGATTACAATATTAAAACGATAAGTTTTTCGACATGTAGTGTCGACTCGTGAAAGCGTTCACGTCTGTAAATGTAAGCAACTTTGCCGACAGGTATGTAAAGCAGTTACATAGTCGATTCTTCAATAATTAGAGCCAACATAACAGTTAGCAAGTATAAAAATTTCGAATCGCCTGCAGTAAAGTACGCAAGAGGTTGTACTAATAGCAAACAAACACTGAGAATCACCGACAGCTGTTTCGTCCTTTTGGGACTCTTCAGGAGTGAGATAACTCGAGTGTAAGTTCACTATTGTACAAACGCGTGCTTTCGACTATATGCCCTACTGGAGGGATCACAATATTAAAACGATAAGTTTTCGACATGTAGTGTCGACTCGTGAAAGCGTTCACGTACGTAAATGTAAGCAACTTTGCCGACAGGTATGTAAAGCAGTTACATAGTCGATTCTTTAATAATTATAGCCAACATAACAGTTGGCAAGTATAAAAATTTCGAATCGCCTGCAGTGAAGTACGCAAGAGGTTGTACAATAGCAAATAAACACTGAGAATCACCCGACAGCTGTTTCATCCTTTTGGGACTCTCCAGAAGTGAGAGAACTCGAGTGTAAGTTCACTATTGTACAAACGCGTGCTGTCAACTGTTATGTTGGCTATAATTATTGGAGAATCGACTATGTAACTGCTTTACATACCTGTCAGCAAAGTTGCTTATATATATATATATATATATAAATATGTATATATTATTATATATTATATATAATTAATATTAAGATATAAGTCTATAACTGTAATTTTTGGAGGATAAAATTAATTCAATTAAAAACATAATTGATTCTGATTCTGAGAAAAAGATAAACATGTTTCATTTGCTCAAATAAACAGACTGTGTCTGTTCCTGAGCATATATTCGAAATATTACAAGATACGGAAGTACGTTGTGTCAATGTAGAAAATTTCTTTGTTACAGGAGATTTTGTAAATGTAAGAATAAATGTCCACATAAGTATTTTTTAGTAGGAGTTTGTTGAAGGAGTTCAAACTATCACCAAAACTAACAAGACGTCAACTAAAAGGAACAATGTCTACAAAACATTTTAAATTATGTATTCTGTTAGTTGCAAAATATTTGTATACAGATTTAGCTTATAAAAAAGCAATGTTCACGTTGAACAAAAAAAGAATTAATAACAAAATTTAAGAAGATCACGAACTTCATCAACATAAGATGGAATATTAAAAATAGAATACGATGCAACGATGAAGATAATTAATTCTAAATGTACTTGAAATATATAATACTTTCAAAATAAAATAAATCTAGTCAAGTTTGTTTTATCTATATTCATACCAAATTGATTCATGTTCTTTTCTAAAACCTCTGCTCTTACGGTGTTGAAGAAGTGGATTCTTTATTAATATAATAATAACGCGAGCATTTTCTAAATTTTTGTCAATTCAATATTAATTTCATTTCATCAGCTTTATCTCTTCTTCTGTTTCTTCATTTATACCAAAATTAACGCCCATTATAATTAAAACACAGAATACACAATGGTTAGGGTAATTTCCTATATAAGTTTTTTTTTAACACACATGTTAGGTTAAACTTATATTTAAACTTGGACTTTCAATAGTTTAAATATTTAAAACTCTAGGTTAGTACAGTTTATTTATGTTTATTCACACGGTTTACAGTTAAACCTAAAGTTAAAACTGTTTTAAAGTCAGTACCTTTTTAATTTCAGATCATGCATAAAACTCTATATGATTAGATTATTTAATGTAATTTATTGCAAGAGGCAACCAAAAAAATAAAATTTGTGTTTTTTAATGTGCAAAATCGTAAAACTACTGAATACTTAAATTTTCTAAAAAATACTGCACTAGAATTTATTTAATTATGGTGTGTTTTAATACAAATCAATGTGTGCTTATTTAAAGTATAATAATAAATTATGCCTCAAATGTATAGTATACCCAGCTGTATAGTGTATTACAATACTGTGTATTTATGAAGCATAGTTGTACCAATTTGTACAATACTACCACAATCGTTACTGCAAAAACTCATTTCCAGAACACAATGTTGTTTAAAACTATCTAGCTTAGTTAAGCAATCGTAGATTTTGATATTATTTACTTGACTTTTACTTACTTCTTTTTGAAAAATTATTATTAACTTTTAAAATTTTTTTTTAAATACCTCAGTTTAATCCAGGTCGGTCCAAAATGAACAAATGATTTAATGAATTCTTGCTTTAAACATAGTGGCTTAGATACATAGTAAGGCTACAAAACTTAAACTATTCTATCATCTACAGTATGAATGAAGTTGCAAGCAAAAAACAAAACCTACTTCACGATTCTTAAATACTATGGGGTAGACTTTAAAAACACATTTGAGAGATAACACCAAATCGTGATATACCGTAAACCAATCCACGAATGAAAATTGATTTTAATTTGGACTTTTATTGCATAGTTTGTTCCATGTGTCCGATAGGATAAGTAACCCGCTGTGTCTCAGAAAGTATTTATTGTACATCTTAGGCAAAAAATAAAGTTGCATGAGAGAAACGGCTGGAAATTATTTTCAAGTTTCCTCCTCCACCAATAGAGGGCGTATTTCACAATAATAACTAAAAAAACATCATACCTCACTCACCCCTACCAGTTATTTTACAAGACAGGAGAAAAGTAATGGTACAAACTGACCAGATCTAAACATTACAAATATTACTGAGCATTTATTATAGAAAAATGATGTTCTTGTGTTATTATTGTGAACTACGCCCTCCCCTCTATTAGTGGAGTAGGAAACTAGAAAATATTATCCAGAAGTTTCTCTTTCGCCTTTGTTATAAGATATTTTTTTCTAAGTTCTTCAATAAATAGTTTCTGAGATACAGCAAGTTACCTCTCTTAGTCAGACACCTCGTACAATGTGATTCATTAATTTTAAAATGCATCTGGGATTTTTCTTTATTAGTTGCGCTATCTAAATGAAAATTAGTCCCATAAAAAAATATTAACTATGTTTGCATAAGTTCTTGAATAATTTCAGAAAACATTACTATATTGTTCAATTTTAACTTACTCAAATTGCAAAATAGTTTCTAAAAATAAAAAATTAGAGTGATGTGCGTATATATTTGGTACTTAAACACAAACTAATAGTACCTTTTCCGAAAATTCTATACATTTTCTAGAAAGCAGTTAAACTGGTTTCTTTCATCGCTAATGTTTGATATTCAGATTATCAGTATGCGACATCAATCGGTATTACTAAAGATGCAAACCTAATCTAAAAAATTTCTTAAGCATTAAATTGACATACCTAACTTTTTTTTGCTTAAAAGTTTTTCTAAAAAAGCTATCAGAAACTAACAAAAGAAGAAGCAATTACCCGAATTGAACATGTCACAAATAATATAATTTAAGTTTCACTAAATTTACTTCACCATATTTTTAAATTGTTTAACACTTAATATACATGGTGTTTAGTTTAACATATCTAACCCATTTAATGTTTTTAATTTTTGAGCTTTATCAAAGTTTGTTTAATTCTTTTAGTGAAGTATTCTTGATAATGCTCCTGCTTCAGGGGCAAACGTCAAAAAGTTTAAACTTAAAAAGTGTTTTTTACACTTTCAACCTTAAAGGGGCATTAAAAAAGACAATCAAAAATCAAAATTAAATTTGGAGAAAATTACTCACCTTACTCTTGTTATCTTGCCGTTAAGATGCGCTCTGTGCAAAACATCTCCAAGTGATGTCAAACAATAAAAAAACATTATATTCAATTTGCAGCACAATGTGACTATTTCCTTATGTAGATATTTACTATGCATCAGTTTAAAAAACGCACTATTGCTAATTTTCGCAAAGGGAAAAGTTGACTACTTACTGATACATACTAGAAATGTAAATATTAGTAACCCTTATTATAGAAGTAGCCTATGAACTAAAGCTGTAGTACATCTGATAGTGTGAAAACCGTTAAAATCCTTTAGTATAAAATTCTCTATGGTATTATAAACTAAACAATAAAGAGTCTCAGTCTGTAATAAAATGTTTATAATTCTAATTATAAAAGTAATTTAAAATAAAGTAGAGAAAGAACAAGAGGAAAGTAAAGTTTTAGTTTTTCGGACTATGACCGACACTTTGCAATGTGGTATATTTTGCACGACATCCCTTCCAACCACAGTACTGGTTCTAGTGGCCATTGTGGTATTATCAGTGCACGGGGAAATCGAGCTGTACATAGGACTTATGTTTGGAAATCCAAAGTTACATGCCTTCATCTAAATTAAGAAGAACGATAAATGTAAATAATATATTCCAACATTCCGTCCCTCCCAATTATTTGATCAAGATTTTATAAGTAAATGTTAAACCGTATTCTGGATATCATCTTTTAATCCTTGAAAACTGTTACACAATATTGATTGATGGCAAACATTCCACTTGCAAATTTGTTGCAAACTTTGTAGGTTTCTTGTATCCCAATGACAAAGTAGAAGATGTGTCTATCTTAAGCGTCCAAGTATCGAAATGGGCACCATGTCTATGTTAGAAATTGGGTCCAAATAGCAAATTTGGCGATGTGTTCTAGTTGAGCGTTGTGTCCAATAATCAAAGTGAGCGATGTGTCCTAGTTGGGAGTTGTGTCCAATAGTCAAAGTGGACATTATTTCCAAATTGAACGTTCCGTCCAAATACTGAAGTGGGCGATGGGACAATGTAGATACTGTGACAGCGTACTTCCGATGTTTTTAAGCGTCATGGGTGATGTGTCCAAATAACAAAGTCGGGCCGTGCGTTTAACTATCGAAGTAAGCGATGTGTTTAAGTTAGGCGTTGTGTCCAAATAATGAAGTAGGCGATACGTTCAAGTTGGAGGTTGTGTCCAAGATGACGATAACGGCCGCAACTGTAATTGGTTGTTAAGTCCAGTGGAGGAAGTTCCCTGTATTCCGTAACTTGCACTACAAATATTTAGACTTTAAAAAGTGGTTGTTAATACGAAATTTGTACATGAGCTAAGCAGTATCGTTATTAACCTAAATTAAATCCACTGCACGTTTTCCCAGGCTATTAATAATCGTGTGTCTTATTGAGTTCTAACATAAAGTACCCATAAACCGTATTTTTTCATAATTTGTCCCAAGAACTGCCCTCTACGTATACTTCATGTATTCTTACCAAATCGTCTAAACTGTCAAACTATGTTTAAGGTTACAACATCAATTTTAAATTAAATTTATTAATCCCCAAAATTAAAGTTGTTGATAATTATCTTTATGAGGATTTCTTAAAGTGGAAGGGCAAAATTAAAACCACTATCATGGTTTCAATATGTTGACGTTTCGCCAGATCCATGCGGGCTTTTTTAAGAGTTCTAAAATTAGGGCGTGGCAGTCACATCTAACATACTAAATTAAAACCAACAATCTATAAAATATATTAATCACTTTGATCAATAGGAGCTTAAACAACTTATATAAACTTTATAAAGTTCGACCTCCTATCGGAGATTGGAAATTAGCATGGCACTTTGTTTACCGCAGTTCTAAATAGCTAACCGAAGTATAACCAAAAAACTCTCTCAAATTTTTGAGCCATAATCCTTTTCTTCTTCTGACACTTTGTTTGCCTTTGATTTTTCCTTCTATAATCAACCCGAGTAAGATGTAACGTTCTCCTCTCATAACATGGCTAAAATATTGTAGCTTTTGTTTTTTGATTGTTGTTATTATCTCTTCTGTCTTTCTCACTCTGTCCAGTATTCTGTGTTTGTGACGTGTTTTATCCACGACATTCTTCAATAACAACATCTTTTAAACGTTTCTAATTTTTTTATTTCCATTTATTTTAACGTCCAGACTCCGCATAGCAACGTAGAGAAAGCATTTAAGATCCAAACTCTTACTTTTAGTTTGAGATTTTGACTACAAAGTACTTTTTTCAGCTTTGTGAATGTATTTCTTGCAATTTCTATGCCTGCTCTTATTTTCTTATTATATTCAGCTTTTTGTGTGAGCCATGTTTCAAGATATTTATATTTCGTGCCTTTATCTGTATGATTTTCTGAGATAGTATGATTTTTGTTGTCATCAGAATTTTTGGTAATTATCATGAATTTGGTCTTCTTTAAATTCATTTCTATGCCATAGTGATTGGAATTGGTGTTAAGATGTTCTAAACCATTTTGTAGATCTTATAGGTTTTCAGCCCCTATAACGGTATCGTCCGCATATCGTAAATTATTTATATTTTTGCCGTTTATAGTAATGCCTCCTGTCTGTTTCTTTAAAAACCGCCTAGCTGTATAAATTGAATAATAAAAGAGACAGCACGCATCTCTGTCGGACGCCTCGTAAAATACTAATGTCTTCTGTTAATTCATTTTCTATTCTATTTCGGATTCCAAATAAGATTTTCTATAATTCGAATGTCCCTGTTGTTAATATTTTTAGTTTTTAGAATTTTAAGCAGTTTATCGTGTCGATCTTTGTCAAATGCTTTTCCGAAGTCGATAAAGCATGCATATATGTTTTGATTTACATCTAGACATCTTTGCATTATTACATTTACATTTATACCACTGAGTAAAAAGTTCTTTAAGAGGCGCAACATAATGTTAAATATCGTGCCTTATGAAGATCCCCTACTTTTCATAAAAAATGAATTTGTTCTTGGGCGACGCCAGCTTATAAAATGCGAACTACAAATTCCACCCTCGTAAAACTGCATTTAGCCTTAATAAGATGTTATCAGCAACGGTATCAGGTTTTGATGATATATCGCCGTCCAGTCTACGTTGTAAATAAATGTAAAGATTGTAAATGCTAATTTTTATTTTAAAAGTAAACTAGAAAATTAATAATTAAATTATTCATCTAATATTTTTACAACCGTTGTGTTTTAAAGTAAAACGTTACCAATTTTACTTAAAATTCCTATTTTCGAAAAAAAAATATACAAGAGTTTAGATTGTTAAAGAGAAGATTGTTACTAGTTTTTTGGTAATTTCATAAAATTTAACCTATTTTCAAAATGCTGACCAAGTTGAGGTCAATAATCGGTTAAATTAACTCAGAAAATTAAATTAATTAGAACTAATAATAAAAACATAATTTTTATGTATTTCCATGTAATTGTGGTTATTATTTATATTAACAATTTATTTGCTTTGGACCCAGTTGGAAAATATGAATCTGCTGAGGTTTTCTTTTGAATCAAGAAGGACTTCGTAAGTTGATTCTAAGAAGAAAAAAATAATATAAGTCACTGATAAAAGATATGCTGAGTCAATTGTATTTTAATTTTAAATAAATAATTTTAATTCTCATTAATTACATACAACTTTTAGTACATTGTAATCAAACAACAAATAAGTTGCTAATGGGCTATTAAATTTGTTCTGTATTTTTGTTTTTGCGCAAAAGTATTAATTTACTTTACAACTACCTTCTTTCTCAAATTTTGACGGCTCTGCATTTTTATGTAATTGTTTGTTTTATTATTTATAAATATGTCTGACCTTAAAAAATGTTCTTCACAAATCAATTTATTTCCTAAAGCGTCAATATCTACGAGAGCAATAACAATATTCCCACAATTTTTTTGCCACTCGCTGGCGCGGTGTACATCTTTTATTGGAAGTTTAAAAAACTTTTGTCTTTGTTTTTCTTAGTATTGTTTTTGCAATTCCCGTATTCGCACTTAGCCATTGTCACAATAAATCACAATAACATCCAGACACACACACAAACTCGGAGCGGTTCAACAGTGACGCTAATTCAACAAACGCAAGAAAGCAACTAAAAATATTTAACACACACGTGCCGTTACAGTTAACTGTTGGCATTTTTCTTAGTTTATACTATTCATACGTGTCAATGTTTACACGAGATGTCGCAAGACACACATTTTACTTAAAAATATTTTGCTGAAAATCGGCGGTGGAGCCATCTACAAATTGGTGAAATTGTACGTTACATTTTCTTTATATGCGTTGCGGATCTTTAGTAACTTTATAATCAATGTTTATACTGATTTAGAACGTAACTCATTGGTGTTCTGAGCATTCTTTGGTATTGTTCCTTTTAGGTTTAAGTACAAATGTAGATAAGAGCCATTGTTTAAACATTAGCCCAGTACGATACATTAAAGTGGTTTCCTTTATTTTTTTGTGTACGTTAAAACTATCATATGGCTTGTCATAGTTTTCAATCTTTGTAGACTATTCACTCCACTAATTTTCTTTTGTTGTTTTAATTTCTCTTTTAATCTTTTGATTTAACTCATTGTACTTTATAATATTTCAATTTTTGAATCCTCTTCTTTCATCCATTAGTGATAAAATATCTTCTGTCATCCACTTTTGTTTAGGTGTTCTAGTTAAACTTAGCGTATTTTTGCTTCTTGAAAACTATCCCATTTTCTGCCTTTATCATTCTTTTCGATATTATTCATATCGATTATTTGGAGATTCCGATTCTCTTCTTTTTTTGTCTTTTGGTGTACGTTTATATCTTTTAGTTTGTTTATGTCCAGTTTTTGTTTGCATTTTTTACGTTTCAGTTTTTTGGATAATATGTTTATGGATACTACCACTGGGTTGTGATTTGACGAAATGTCTACTCTTAGGTAAGTTTATTATTAATGATTATTAATCTGCGTTTAGAACGTCTAAAAAGAGTGTTGGCTATTACAAAATCTTTTTCCTGGCAGAATTCAGCTAGTCTATCTCCTCATTCATTGCGTTAACCTAATCCATAGTTTCCTATATGTGGTTCTACCTTTCCTTGTTCAATTTTGGCGTTAAAATCACCCAAAATAATAGTTACCTCCTGCTTTTTTGTGATTTTTAACACAAATTTTAATTGATCGTAGAACTGTTCTATTTTACCTTCTTTCTTATCTTTGGTTGGTGCATATACTTGGATCAGGTTAATAGGTCCACTTTTTGATTTGAGCCACAATAGTATGACTCGATCTGAAATTGGTGTAAAATCCAGTACTTATATGTTTGTTAACTTGTCAACTATGAAACCCACACCATAATAATGGTGAGGATTGTCATTGCCTGAGAAACATATAGTGTAGTGTAAGGTGGGGCAAGTTGGTGAACGGGGCAAGAAATCTGCAAAAATCTGCAGTATATCAACCCTTGTGATGTCTGGTCGAAACCTAGTTATAGATTAAGAAAATAGGTGGCCCTTGCTTCACAAAGTTCTAAACTTATGTTGCAATTGTGTTTACCTGTTAGCCGTTTATAATAAAATAAGGTTTTGTGCAAAAAGTGAGATTTAGACTTTTCCTAATTGAAGTTTATTTTGTTGTGAGGACCCAATAGATTAACAATGTAAGTAGCACTAATTAATTTTATTTACTACTTGTGTTATTTTTAGCGATTTTTTTACAAATTCTCCTGGAGACAAGTTGACGAGTGCAAGTTGGCAAACTAATAATCTCGCCCCAACTTGTTTTCGACCCTCAACATATTTTTTTACAGATGGTAGGTAACTATAAACGAAAAAGTGAACACCGGTTGTGGTCATAAAATAGTTTAATTGCTACCATGTATGCTGCCAAAAACGAAAATATGACAGTTAACAGAGCGATCGTAGTTTACGATGTACTTGGTCCAACACTGAGGTGATATTCAAAAAGGACAGGGCAAAGGAACTTTACCAAAAACGTACTTTCACAAAACTACAAGAAATTAAATTAGCTAACTATATCAAGAATCTTAAGAATAGGGTATTCGGTCTTACTTCTTTGCAGTGCCGAAAACTTGTCTACGAGTTCAACAAAACTCTCAAGCTGGCTGAAAGAGACTGGTTAATTTCGTTCTTAAAAAAGCGCAGAATTAGCTTAAGAACCCCCGAGTCTACGTTTATCGGACTTCTAATAGGATTTAATATAGTCAAAGTTATGAAATGTTTTGATTTAATTCGGGAACTTAAATTTAAACACCATTTTACGTCTGATTAAATATACAATGCTGGCGAATCAGGTTTTTTCACCGTTCCAAGTAAACAGAATAAAATTTTATCTACAACTGGATGCAAAAGAGTGGTAAAAGTGGCTAGTGGTGAGCGTGGTCGGAACACAACTGTTGTTTGTGCAATGAACGCACAAGGCTCATACGTTTCATTCTGAATTCTTATATGGATGTTCCTCTAATCCCGACGGTATAGTTTAACAAAGTGGATGGATGAACACAAATGCTTTTGTGCAATATCTTCGTTATTTTATTAAATACACTTCTCCTTCCAACAAAGTCTCAGTTTTATTGATTGTTGATAATCATTCATCCCATACATCTTTAGAAACAATCAATTTGTGCAAGAAGAATAAAGTGATTATGATGGGTTTGTCTCCTCATACAACTCACCGATTGCGGTCACTGGATATGGGATTTGTTGGTCCTCTTAAAACCTTTTACAGCCAGAACTGCAAATTTTTTTGTGAATAATCTCAGAAAGACATAAAACAGCTCTTTGGAAATGTTTATTTAAAAACAGCAACCATAGGGACAGCAGTAAAAAGCTTCGCTAAATGTGGAATCGAACCCTTTGATCCAAATGTATTTAACGACGTAGACTTTGCACCAGCTTCGGTTAGTGAGCGCAGACATGTTACCGCAGAAGACGTTTCTAAAAACCAGGCAGATGAAATATCTAGTGATGATAAACCTCTCAGCAAAATAAAAAACAAACTTAAGAATAAAGGTGAAACGTCTTCAGATTTATTTAATACATCACAAACATTTCCTAGCATTGTTAAGCCACAAAATAAAAGAGATCACGTGGTTCAAGAAGATTTGGTTGTTGCAGGTTATCGGGTCTTCGAAATTTGAAACCCAATTAACAAATTAATTTTATTGAGATTACGCCTTTGTCTAAAATAAATCAACCAGTCTTAAAAACAAACAAAAGAAGCAAAATGCGTCGATATTAACTTCAACTCCTAACAAAGAAGACCTTAAAAAGAAACAACGAGAAAAACATGATAAAATTAAGGGAAAAAAGAAAAAGAGATTAAAAAGAGAAGAGAAACGTTATTAAAGAGACTGATAAAAAATCTATCAAACAGGACCAATATAATCAGATTTTTTTTGTGCCAGCTGCAAAGAATCATATACTGATCATCCAGCTGAAGACTGAATAAAGTGCAAATATGCGAAAATTGGTGGCATAACAAGCTACGAGAGCACAGGTGCCTTCATATGTGAACTTTGCAAGTAGTCTTGCCCCAATATGTTCGCCAACTTACCACACTATCGGGGCAAGATGACAAAATTGCAACAAGTTATTATATTCCAATTTATCCTTTATGTTTTGTTTTTTTGTTTATAATTAGTTCATAAAAAATCAACTAATTGTTGTATGAATCTATTACACTCTTGAAAACTTTTAAGTTATATGTAGTTTATTTTTTAGAGTTTTTTTTACCTTAAGGGGGCAAACTTACATTTTATTTTACCATAAGGCGTAACGTTAGTTAAAATCGCCTACAACGTAATTGTTTATCTTCAAATTCATGCCAAGTATAAATCAATCTTTTATTAACATGACTGTTAATAATTAAGCGCGCAAAAGTTTGTAATTTGTTTAAAAAATAAACAAATAGTCGACGTTGGTGCTTGTAACATGTTTGAGATATTGCTATCTAGGCGACGTAAGTCTTTTGAGAATATTCTAAAAGTAAAATGCAACTGTTATTAATGAACGTTTATTATTGCCCATAAGAGTAATGTAAATGGTAGTAAAAAATTTTTTCAAGAGATAGCGCTTGTGCCTGTAATTTTTAGATGATTTTCTCATAATATCAAAAATACTTTCCATTTTACAACGTGAAATCATTGGTTAAAAGCATAATATTTTCTCCCTGTTTTAGATTAGCATTTCATGAGTAGCCCCTTTGTTTTCTAATTGATACACTTCAATTTAGGTACGTGTATTATCTTTATATTATTTTTTATTACCGGTTTTGTATTTGTTGAATTTAGTAGAATCGAAAAACTGTAATGAAACACTTGAGCAATCTTCACTAGAACCTGATGTAAATATTTGTCTGTGAGTTATGTCGTAAAAGAGGCTCATCATTCTTGGACATTGTCATAGCTCTAAATCGCAAATTTTTTTAGTCGAATTGCAAATTTTGGATGCGACGATATGAATATTCATTTCACCAATAAACAATAAACTACACTTTGCTAGTTAAATTGCAACCTCAAATAAATTAAATTTGTAGCCACCTACTAGAAAACAAATTTTAGTACTAGATTTTCTGTGGTACTAGGTAATTTTGGCGACGTACGTTCACCTATACTATACGGTGTCGGTGTTAACAATAACAGTATTGTTTATGCTACTTCAGTTTCATGCAACTAAATAACTAGTTTTAATTTATGTTTTTCTGATAAAAAATAATAACGCGTAATCGAGATTAATCTTGTTTCATGTTTTTTGATAATCCCGTGGTAGTTTTTACTTTCAAACCGTATTTATTTACGGATATTATTCTTCCTCCCGTTTTTTTCCTAATGTGTATTTATTTATTTCGACCTTCAACTATAATACAAACAAACCGTTGTATTTATTCTGGAACAAGTGGCTTCCTCTATTTGAATGAACCCCTATGTTATCAAAATTGGTTTCCACTAGTGCAGCACCTCATTTAAGCGGCATTTTTTGCATGCAGGTGCCGCCTCTTTGCAATCAGAATCAATTGACGCAAGTGGCATCTGTTGACAGTGAATTAAAGTAAATTCAATCGATTGCCCCCTTAAGCTCGTCAACTTGCCCTACATA
The DNA here is from genome assembly GCA_030710515.1 of Abscondita cerata. Lineage (NCBI taxonomy): Eukaryota > Metazoa > Arthropoda > Insecta > Coleoptera > Lampyridae > Abscondita > Abscondita cerata. Next base: position 169,213 of record JALBCR010000918.1, on the reverse strand, counting down.
TTCAATCAATTTATCATAACTATGGTATTATAAATTAATCCTACACATGTAACACAATACTAAGAAACTGCACAAAAAGTGAAAATATATTTATTTCAGTTGTAATGTACAAGATTCACTAAATAAGAAAAAATACTATATTATATAAAGTCTCTACTTAGAAAGCATTTAAAATATTTAAACGGGTACGATATCAACATCCATATCGTCATCTGTTAATCGTCGTTAGTGAACTCTTCGCTGGAACTTTCCTCTCTTAAATTGATGACAATTTTTTCTACCATTTCCTCTACTATACCGTCTAAATCCCACATTCGGTTCTCTTCCTTAATTATGTGTTGAATGCAACCTTCCCATCGCTCTGCGGTTATTGTAGAAATACCTTGATTTAGCAACGCTTTTACATCAGTAAGTTTATATGTTGTGTTGTTAGCACCTACATAATTTTTTACTTGTGCCCATATCAGTTCGGTTGGATTTAAATTACAGTGGTACGGCGGAAGGCATACATAAGGTGTTCTATGAGAAAGGCAATATTGTTTAGCTAATTCCAACAATTGTAATTTTAATAAATGTTCTTCAATCGGAATGTGCTTACTGTGAAGCCAGTCGATAATGTCATTTTTCTTCCAATTTTGTGTTGGCGTTCTTTCTCCTTTTACATTATGGTACGGGGCATTATCCATAACGATTACATAATTTTTCCAGCCACCCTTTAAACACATTACCATTTATGTCTTCGTGGTAATCGCCTAATAAATATAAAAAGTTATAAAAACACAAAGTATTGATATTGCATATCTTACCAGTTTTCTTTGATTCAAAGTTCAATAATCCACCCGAGTTGCTACCAATATGTGCGATTATAATTTGTTTTCCTTTGCCTGATGGATTCTTCACGCTAGTAGAAAGTCCTTCAATTAATGCCTGTTTAACTGTTGTATCGTGCCAAACTTTACTTTTCACATGTCCTCCATTGACCCACGCTTCATCAGTGTAATATATTTTTCTCCCTTGCTCACGATATTGTTTCATTGCAGTTGAGTATTTCCTGCGCCAAAGAACGATTGCAGGCTTTTCAATTAAAATAGATTTTCTTGATCGTTTGTCGTAAATAAAGCTTAATTTTTTCAATACTCTGTACAAGGGTGTACTACTGAAGTTTGGTAATGAATTATCACTATTAACGACGGCAAAAAACTTTTGATGCATTTGGCAATTTGTTGCCAAAATAGAATGAATGCACGTGTCTTCGAATTTTCATTTTTTTTAGAATCATCAAGCTTTTCAAAGAGTGTTATGCATTTTCAATTTTTCTTTGGTGAACGTGCAATACCAGAAACCTCAATTTCTTTAATTAAATTCCACACTGTACCCATAGCAGTATGTTTCACAGCAACAATTTTACTCATGTTTTGTGCAATATACTTTACACATAAAACACAGTAAACAAACCACAAAATATGAATGTCAATGTCAAATAATGCTCGTATTTTAAGCGGTGTAAACCTGCACCATGTTTTAACCAATAAACGCAAAGTCGAAACTTGCCCTATACCTTCCTTCTCTTTACTCTTAGCTGAAATGAACTATAGTAAAATATTAATAAGGTGGTTTTCCATTGACCTTCTCATCGCTGTGCAAGTCTATTTCAGTAGTTACCACCCTGCCGTTTGCTATCCTACTGACAACCAGTTTCGATTTTTAATTGTGTTTGTAAGCGGATATGCCGCTGCTCATGTTATCATCATATTTGGCTATCCACACCTAGTTTAGCTTGCAGGTCAGTTTTCAGGGTGTGGCACTAAGAGCCATAGGTAAGAGTTGGGTATCCTGCAAAGACCAGTCACCAAAAACCATCTCAAGTCTAAGAATGTTAATGTGAGCATTTTCAATGATAAGGTACACTCATGAAAATTAAAACTATTACACCACAATTTCTGTAAACAAAATTTTGCACATTGTGAAACGGGTTTAAGGGTATCATTTACAATTCTAACAGCAGGTAGTCTCAGCAGGGGTAATCTTATAGAAGGACTGTAGAATGAATCATTACACTAAGCACGTTTTAGAAAATAGGTAATTTACGTTGCTTACTTAATTTTTTCTTTAAAGAATATATTTGAAGGTATCGCTAATTAAACACCATAGCTCGATTAATTATCGAATCAAAATTTTGTTTAGGAAATGTTTACAAAATAAAATTAGAAATAATTTTGATTTAAAAAACGTCTACAAGCAATAACTTTTAAATTAAATCAAAAAACTAAACATGGTTATTTGGGTTGACTGATTATTACTTATTTTTAAATAAATCTAACCTACTAATTATTGTCAACGTATATATTTAGTTTTTTGACAAGAATTTATTACATAATTATAATTAAGATACCAAGTTATAGTTTAAAATTAAATGAAAACTTTTATTTTTAAATAAAGGTATTACTATATAAATAAATATAAGAAATCAATAATGGGTGTGACCTCCATTATTATTGATACATTCTTGGAGGCGTCTGCTCATTGACGCTATCAAGGTATCAATATAATTAATATTAATCGTTTCCCATGCGGTATCAATGGCTGCAATTAGTGCATTACGGTTTACTGGTATAAAATTTGGCCCTTGTTGTCTTCGGATAACAGCAAGTATTCGAGCCCAAACATTTTCGATAATGTTAAAATCTGGGCTTTTGCTGGCCAGGGTAACAGCTCCAAGTTATTTTCTCGTATCCAATTGCGCACAACCCGCGAAGTATGAATAGGGGCGTTGTCCTTTAACAACAAAATTCATTATGAAAATGTTAATTCAACAGATCCCAAACTATTTTTGGAGAAAGTATAGTGAAATAAGAATACTTACTTGTTGGAAAATATAATCTTCGTCTGGATAAAACACTTCGACTGAAGGTTTCATAATAGTTTCCAAAATATCTAAATACGCAGCAGAATCAAGACGTCCATCGATAGCCCAACAAACTCTTGGACCCCGCGCGCTAACCCAACCCACACATTCACAGAAAAATAACCACTTCGTTTTTTAGGACATATGTGATTATTTTCGTAACGAGTTCCTTCCATTCTAAAAACTTTTAGTGGTCCATCGTTGCGGCTATTGAACGTTTTTCGTCGCTAAAAATCACTCGATTCCAAAATTCCAAAGGTTCGTTCACATATCGCCTTGCAAATTCCAGACGACGTCTCATATTTTCGTCACTGAGAACTTCTTTCGCAGCAGCATTATACTTCTTTATTCCCATCTCCTTTAATCTTTTTGTGCAGTTATACGGCATCCGGGAAAATGTGTATCTGCTATAGCCCTGGAGTATGTAGCAAATGGTTGTTCTGTTACGTAATGAAACAACTCGAGATCTTGAGCACGTGTAGATACTTTAGGTCTACCACTTCCGATGGCTCTTTCCAAAGTGTGTTCAAGATTCCATTTTACTCGGTAATGCCCTACGGTGCTTTTGGTATATCTAACATACGTGAAATTTCACGCACGCTACGGCGCGCCGCTAATTCCGAAACAATCCGCGCTTTCAAATCAGCACCGAGATGAGGTGGCATTTTCACAACACTTGAAATTTTAAACTAAAATGGAATTTACATTTCTTACTTTATTTATTGGTTCACACTACTCCTTCTCAAACAGTAGGTAATTGTTTATTTATTACATACTTCTAATGACCAATGTAACAACCCTTAGAGCAATATGACTCAAAGGAAGTAAATTAAACAAGCAAGGATATTCTATTGTTATTGAAACTTATTCATAAAGTAAAAGCCATTTCCTTATAATGCTAATGGACAGGATTTAGATTACAATAGAGGACTTATAAACTTTCGAAAATATCTAATTATAAATATTTACACTGCAATTGCGCTTTTTCCTTAATAATTTCTTAGCAATAACATACACGTTCTTGGTTTTAAGTTGTCATAAATTTGATATGATATAAATTTGTGTTTCTAATATTACATCACAAACTAATCTTTATTCGCCAAAAATTGTTGCTTAAGTTGTAAAGCTTCGTACACACCTGAACAACAAACCGAGCAACAAACATAACAACGAACCGAAAGTCAAACAGAACGACAAACGATCTTTTATGATTTCCACAATCCGAACAACAAACGGAACGTTTGTGCTGTTCCATAATTATTTTCAGTAGTTTTCAGTTCATATATATTTATTATTGAGAAGAGAAAATTGCGGAAAACAAGAAGATAGTGCCAACCAAATTTTTACGCACAAAGAAGAGTAAAAATTATAATTTACTTCGCTTTTTTTTTATTTTGGAAATTTCCCGCCCAAATGATGCTAATAGGGACATCATTTTTTCTTGCATTCTTAAACACTGATTAATTTAAAACATTTTTCTTCTGTCAACTCCATAATATTACCTAAAACACAACAAACCCACAAAAGGGAGGACAAAAATAAATAATTTAATTCTCCCGCATAAGTTTGTTCGCCGTTTTGTTTAGATTCGTCCAAACCTGCAAACGCATTCGCGCGCATTTTCTTTGATGTCGGAGAAAAACCGACAAGTTGCGGGAACGCCGCAAACCGTTCGTGGAACAATCAGGACTTGCGAATCTGTTCTAAAATTCGTACGTAGCACCGTCCAAATTAATGTTCCGATTGCCGTTCGGTTCGTTGTTCTGTTTGTTCCTCGGTTTGTTGTTCAGGTGTGTACGAAGCTTTACAATAAGCATATTAATATGAACTATATCTTATGAAAGGAGAGTTATGTAACTATAATTAACGACTTAACGTTACGTTAGTAGATTCCATTTACTATTTACACATATTTTCTTGGAACATTCGATAATTAACTATCGGGATATGATGACCCTATACTTCGCAGGTTGTGCGCAACTGGATACAAGCAAATAACTTGGAGCTGTTACCCTGGCCAGCAAAAGCCCAGATTTTAACATTATCGAAAATGTTTGGGCTCGAATACTTGCTGTTATCCGAAGACAACAAGGGCCAAATTTTATACCAGTAAACCGTAATGCACTAATTGCAGCCATTGATACCGCATGGGAAACGATTAATATTAATTATATTGATACCTTGATAGCGTCAATGAGCAGACGCCTCCAAGAATGTATCAATAATAATGGAGGTCACACCCATTATTGATTTCTTATATTTATTTATATAGTAATACCTTTATTAAAAAAAAAACGTTTTCATTTAATTTTAAACTATAACTTGGTATCTTAATTATAATTATGTAATAAATTCTTGTCAAAAACTAAATATATACGTTGACAATAAGAATTGCCTTAGTTTTTATTTTCACTTTTTATATTAACTACAGAAAAAAATGAAACGTCATAAAATATACATTTTGTAAGGACTAAATATTATGAATAGAGAGTTTAATGATTTTTTTTAATAACTTACAATAATTAGTAGGTTAGATTTATTTAAAAATAAGTAATAATCAGTCAACCCAAATAACCATGTTTAGTTTTTGATTTAATTTAAAAGTTATTGCTTGTAGACGTTTTTTAAATCATTTCCTTAACAAAATTTTGATTCGATAATTAATCGAGCTATGGTGTTTAATTAGCGATACCTTCAAATATATTCTTTAAAGAAAAAATTAAGTAAGCAACGTAAATTACCTATTTTCTAAAACGTGCTTAGTGTAATGATTCATTCTACAGTCCTTCTATAAGATAACCCCTGCTGAGACTACCTGCTGTTAGAATTGTAAATGATACCCTTAAGCCCGCTTCACAATGTGCAAACTTTTGTTTATAGAAATTGTGGTGTCCAAGTTTTAAATTTCATGAGTGTACTAAATTTACAGCATAGCCCCAGACACAAACGCACGAATAATAAAAATAAAGGAATCTTCACAAGAATAATAACCTACAACATAAATTTTGTAATACAAAATAACAATTTTAATTTTAAAACTATTGCTATATTATTATAGAATTATATTAATTTTATTTGTGTTTTATCCAACAAAGTAAGAATTTTTCTACTGGCTTTACTTATTTTTTGGCAGCTAGACTGCATTAAACATATCGTAATGATTAAAATTATTTAGCAAATCTAATTCTGAAATTCACATTTTACAACAAAAAATATAATGACAATTATTTAATTCCCGTCCGTACCAGCTTGTATTCTATTCTATTCCAAAAAATAATGACCATAAATAGTTAGTTTTTAGTATTCAATTTCTGTCATTACTTCAAATGATCTGTTTTTTTACATTTACTTTTTATATGTTTTGAAGTTTTATTTTAATCAGTTTTTTTGAGGGTATTTTACTTTTTATGTTAAATTCTTTAAAGTATCTCATTGTGTTTGTTTTTGATTCATTTTTGCTGTAGCTATATTATTCGGTTTTTTTTCACGGTTTTGTTTGGTTTCTTTATTCTTCTATTTCTGATTTTTCTCTACCACAATTTTAATTACTAGTTAGTACACAAATTATTTTTGTGTTTTTTTAATTTGACTTGTACTTTTGGATCGTTGTCGTTTTGGTCGTTTCAAAAAAAGTAATTTTCAAGTAGGTACCACATAAATGGTAATTTTAGTTTTATACTTTTTAAAAAATAATCGTAAAAAAGATAATAAAACTAACTATATCTGTTTTTGTACACAAGCCGGGTTCACGTGATAGTTTCGAGTAACGTCATGGCGAGCCTCATTTACACTGCCATATCAAATAAGACTTTTGAGTAAGAAAATTATATATTTCTATTTTATGAACGAGTATTAAAAGCTTGATAATATGAGCTCCCTGAATTCAATGGAATTATGCAAAATTGTGTGAATATCGTGGAGCTGAATCCATACGTCCACCATGACAGGTGCACTACCATATTGTTTAGTTTTTTGCCCTAAACATAATTTTAACTTTAAATTGTAATACGATTTGGTCAATATTTACTTTAAATCTAACTATTTTCCTTTTGCTTTTCTTACTTTATCAATGAAATAGACTCGGAATTGACTTCAATTTTGTGAGAAAAGCAGTAAGACTAATTAAATTTTTGTAAATTTTTAGATACAACTTTAATTGCATACACTAAGGATTAATTGAAGGAAAAACATTGGCTCTGACGACTTAAATATATCTTTGGTAAAATGCTATAAAAACACGAAGATTGCTTAACTAGCTTAACAAGAATGATTACTACTGTAGAGAATCCAGATAATAAGGGTAGTTGAAGTTAACTTTGTGCACATAGATAAAAAACACTACGACAACTGATAAAGAAGCGCAATACAAAAAAAAACTGAAGTTTGTTACAGAAATTCTTACCTATAATTTAAGTAAATATAGCTTTTGCCAGTTGAAATGTTGTTTATGTGTTGTGTATATATGAAACTCGTTCGTAATTAGCAGTTTTAAATTAATCCCGAAAAAGCAACGACATTTTATCTGCACGTAATCAATTACTTTTTTAAATCATTAATTGACGTGTTCATCAACTTGACTTGTTTCCATTAGTCTTTCCCATTCGAGAGCTTTCGTTTGAATCCCTTTCGATTAAAAGATATGGTCACTAATTTGTAATGTTTGCATCCAACTAAATTTAATCATTTCAATGTTTTTGCATCCGCGACGTAATTTAAAAAAAAATCTCTATGTTCTGTCAAATAAAAGTTAAATATTTTGATACTAAAATACTGACGATAAATTAAATATTTTCACGCTACAACAAAGATTTCTATGTATCTCAAAAATGATTTAGTTGCAAGAGACCACACACTTTGCATTTTATAGGGTTGAGAAAGTTATATAAAATCACTACCACCTGTAGATTTTATTCTATAACAAAGGTGTTTAGGTAATAACTGCCTTAGATAGGTATCCCCTTTATATCCCTTTTTGAGGTAACTTGAATTACTTTCACGTTTTTCTCTTATATAATTATACTTGAAATATGATTTATTAAAGCTCTAGAAGTAAATATGTATACGTTAAAACTTTAAAATTTGTTGAACAAGTTTTACAAATTGATGTAATTATTAGTACAATGCGGTTTCGAACACTATTAAGAATGGCAATAAAATCGAAACTTCAGGGAAAGGTGCATAAAGGTGAATTATGGCAAAGTAGTCGTTTACAAATGTTATTGTTATACGCCACGACTGCAGTTTTATGACTGTAAAGCTTTCAAAGAATGCAATACATGTTTTTCTATTTGCAATACATTTTAAACTGTGTCATTTAATTTTCATTTTATTGTAGAATAAGCAAAATAGAAATGAAATAAAATATAAGGTGCTTTTTGTTATAATACATTTATCTGAAAAATGATTATTTTCTTGCTAACTAATCTATTTAACGGTCTATATTTAATTTAATCACACTCCTAAAATAAATAAAAATCTTTAGGATTTTATTTGATTCTCGACTAGAATACATGAAACGGGAGATGAGCAATCGACCGTCATTCTTCCAGTGACAGGTCTAGGAGCCCCGTGGGGCCTAAAATCATAAAGGGTCCGCACAAAGAGAATGCCGCTCTCGAGACCTATCGTATTATATCACTTCGATAAGTATCTATTCTCACTTCAGAAGTTATCGTTTACTCAAGAAAACGAACCAAAATATATACCAATTTAGAAAATGAAAGCAATAATATTCGCTATTAACAATATTTATTAGTGCTACTTGTTGTTACCTATAACAATTGATTAATTTTATTACCGACATAAATAATTTACACAATCATTATTTTTCATCAATATTTCGTTAATTTTTCTAAGTATACCCTTTGTTGTAACCATGAGATTAAATTTTAAAAAAGTACATGTTGTAAAATAAATTCAACACTGCATCAATGTCTTAAAGATAAAGTAAATCTGTTATCGCTCCAAATCCGGTGTGGGAATACGAAAGTATTTTGTTTATGTTAAATAAACTTTATGTAAATATCTACAACTAGCATGGTTGTGTCACGTGTGCGTCATCGCATCTTAGGCAGATATCGAATTTTAGATAAATAACTGAAGCCAGTATTTTTTAACTTTACAAGGTCCGCCGGTCTAGTTACAAAAACCCAATACTTTTAATTAAATAATAATAGGTAATAAAGCAGTAACTTTATAATCAATGGTAATACTTTACTTCTTAGTTGCTAAGAGTTAAAAATATCTTTTGTAAAGGATTTTAAAAATGTTTCATAAAAATTTAATGTTTTTTGTTGCCTAACATAAAAGTTGTGCAAAATTTCGTGACCGACGGTATAATTGCTATCTAGATTTTTAGTAGCATTTTAAGACGAACTTAAAAACCTGAAATACATTAGTGTCTGTTGAATTCGAAAATCGAAGGAAAATTTCAACAATTTCAATTTTAAAGAAAATTTTATTAATAAAACCGCAAAACACGCAAAATAGCTATTTGTGTATTAAAAGGACAAAATAATAGATTGCCGATTGAGACACAGACTGTACAATATTATATTGTAATTGATAGAAGTCAACCGGAAGTCACGTAAATCAAACTATAATTATTAAAAAATTGAAGTTTTTAATCAAATTTTAATGCGTTATGAAAACAAAACCGTTTTATAGAATATTTTGAAACATTATACACCGTATTCAGAAATAGTTGAAGATGAGGTTCAATAGATATTGAATTAGGTGTAATTAACAAATGTCTAAAGTTCACAAAATAAACTATAAATTGTTTGGAAATGTTGTTTATTGTTGTTTAATGCCATTAAAAATACGCTTTCAATTATTTCTGAACGCACTGTATTAGTTACTAGAGTAAATAGTGAAACGTGTGGAATTGTAGTAACAACGAGCAATCAAACATAAACATAACCACTGAAACAAAGTCACTACATAGCGTCTACAAGTCATTATCGGTTTCAAATATATCCCAGAATTGTCATTTGTAGAATTCCTCAACATGTAAAATTAAATATTTAGTGACATTTCTTATAACTTTATTAGGGTCAAAAAAGATAAATACGAATTATATTTAAAGTTTAAATTAAGCCCCACAAATTTCATATTTAATAACATGCCTTATAGAAGTTCAAACTTACAGCTATAATAAATCATTGGTGAAAGAATAAATGCTTCAAAATATCCGTCTCTCATAATATTACCTAAGGTGAACCTACCACCTTATACGAACCACCTTATTACAATTATATTTGTTTGGCAAATTGATTATACCCATCTTTGTTTTCTTGTAAGAGCAAACAAATAAAAAACGTCGTGTAGTATAGGCTATGTTTCTTGTTCTTTATTGTAGCATCAAGAAAAAAAGAAATGGACAAACAATTAAACTTGTATGACCAAAGATTTTCAGAGAACTTTGCTTTTGTCGCATGACTAGTTTTCTCCTTGGTTGATGGCTACTAATGTAGTTGTCAAAGGTGATGCAGTAAGTTTTCTTCCTTTGATGCTTTTTTTGTGTTTTTAATAAAAGTTATGCATTAATCTCTTCGGTTGTTGTTTTGTCTGTTTGTCTCACATTATCATCTATTAGCTTGACCTATGTTTCAACCGTCGCGTCGGAATATTTGAAAGGTATTTTGTAGGTGTTAGATCGATGTTGTTGTTTGGGTTAAAAAGCATGTGATTCTTTGCCGTGTTGAAAGTGATCCACATGTTGTCCTTTCTAGTCAATAGTGCATTTAATGTATGGTAGAAATATTTTCGTAGCTGGTTCCTTTTTCTTGACCTTTGTTTCGACGTAACTTCTTCTGAAGTGGTTTTTAGTGAATCAGTTCTGTTATAATGAGGATTATGCTCCTTCTCAGATGGTGTTCCAACCATACAATGAGTGTTTTTACAAATGATTGTAGTTAGGATTGATGGTGATGATTGAGACTTAGCTTTTAGGTATCGGTTGGTATGAATTGATTATCGATAATCAGTGTCGCTCAGGTTTCCATTGTTTGTTTTCTTTACTACACAACTAGGAATGATGGTAAATCTCTATTATCGATTTCTATTGTGAATTTTAATGTCTTATGCAGTCTGTTCAAGTAGACTAGTTTGTTAACTGAAGGTGTCCAAATGATAATGGTGTCACCCAAGTATCGCAACCACAGCGTCAGAGTAAGAAAACTTTAGCGTCACTGACTACTAAATCAGGAGCCATCAACCGTGCTAAAAATCATAACTGAAGATCTTTTAAAGATCGAAACAGAAAACAGTTTACGTCACAGTAATCTGCAGTAACGGTTTCAATAGAAAAAATATATCATTTTGCTGATAATTGTTTTCTTAAAGCAAATATTGTTCGCTTTAGGGTGATGTTTTATTTCAAATCATTTGTGCACGTCAAATAATGCCACAATAATAATTATTTATTAATTCCCTATTAAGATAACTATAAATTGAAACTGCCAGAGAGTTACGTTGTAACTTTTATTTTATCTTTTCTTAACCTTCCTTATTACATTAAACGGTTTTAATGTACACATTTTGTAGTAGAAATTGTACATATTTATCTTTGATTCACTACGTATATGTTTTGTGCATTTATTTATATCTATGGAATGCGTACTATTCAATTTTGTCCAGATGCGTAACCGCACAACGGTCTTTGTCGCAAGAAGTCCGTGTTTGTGGCCCCGACTCCATTTTTTACGGTGAAATATATCAAAATTATTTTGGTAAGCTTCTCTTTGTAAATATTTCCCTTATTTAATTGTGTTATTTTGCTTTAAGGCCTTTTTTTTCTTTTACCTTGATTTTTACCTTTTACCTAGGGTTTTTATCTTACCGTATCGAATTATTTGATACCTGCGATAGCCTCATATTGGATTTTTAATTTTTAGAAAAAGCGTAAAATTTCTAGTCTAGTGATGTTTCACAAGTGCATGGAAAATTTTAGTATCATCAAAATATCACACTTCGTAAAATTAGTTCTAACGAAGCAATGAATTATTTGTCAGAAAATAGAGTTTTTATGAGTAACTTTTTTTTCTAGTTAAGAAAGCTCTGACCTTGAGTTTAAATATTTAATTACAGTCGTTTTAATAAGTAGTACGTTTTTCTTTATTGCAACAACAAGTCTGACACACAAATTGAAAATGACCGATATTCCCTATTCAAATGAAGAAAAGTTTGACATGTTAGTGCTGTCACACAGGAACCCCGACATTACCTCAGCAAAGTATTTAAAGATTTACCCCGGACGATCGTAACTTTATAAAACACAATTCAGAATGATCATAGTTAGTTTAATTAACCACGGAGCTTTCAAAAAACCTAGAAGCAGATTCAATATTGAAAATGAAAATCGAGACATAAACATTTTACAAGCTATCAACAAGAACTCTAGTGCATCAGTAAGAACTGTAGAACGGGAATTTTGGGTGTCAAAATCAACGTTACATAGAATGTTAAAAAAGAATAAATATTATCCACACAAGCTAACAGTAGTTCATGTACTTAAATAAACTACTTTTCCAAGACGCATGCGATTCTGTGAGTGGTATATTAGGAAGTATAATGAAAATGCCAATTTTGTAAATCACGTTTTGTGGTCCGATGTCTGTAGGTTTACGAATTGTGGAGTTTTTAATAAGCACCACAATCATTATTGGGCTGTGAAAAAACGTCACGAAGTAGCAGAGAGGTGTCTACAGACTAACGTTTGGTGTGGGATTATTTGTAATCCAACTTACTTTTAATTTGACATTTATTATAAAATATTAATTATTTCAGAAAATTGATCTGTAAAACTATTTTTGTTTGCCACAGCCTAAACGGAAAGAGGTACCTAGAGCTTTTGCAAAATCAAGTTATGCAGCTTTACGATTTATTCTAACCGAAGATCAGTTTAGAAGAACCTGATTTCAACAGGATGGATGTTTGGCTCACAACACCATTTAAGTCAGGAATTTCTTAAGACGGCAGTTTGACGAAAGAATTATTTTCTTAAATGGTTCAATATCTGAGCCTCTTAGATCTCCTGACCTTTCGATATTAGATTTCTACTTCTGGGGTCACACAAAGAATGACGTCTACGAATTTAATTCTCTTGCGACCATAGAAATCCTGGACACATTTAGAAATATTAACAGAAATACATTTGCTAAGGTTGTACAAAAAACAGTCACCAATTGTCAAAGCTGTTAATTAAATTAACGATGATTTTTCTGATTTGTTTTTTTACACACTCATATTAAGGAAAATGTCTTAAAACATGTGGCTTGTTGAGAAGTCATTATTTACATTCATGTTCTGTGGAAAATTAAACACCTTCTAGACATTACTTACCATTGTTATTTTGGAACAAATAAATCATGACCTCCTTAGGCAACAAAAATGAATGAAAAATTTCGTATACGCCATCTTATTTGTCTTAAAAAAATAACGAATACACTAGGTAAAACTTTCTCCATTTAACCTTTGCTGTAGGTATAACAGAAGCCGATATCCCTGTATAGAGAACTGAATCTGGGACACACTGTATTTATGTACAGGAAACATTTATAAAAGTAAATTTTATTTTTACTGATAATCGAAAAACGCAATTAAATACAAGGTGTTTCATAAAAAAATATATAACTTTGATGCGCCACATTTTTTTGGGACATACTGTATATTTCAAAATAGTTTTAAAATATAACATTTATTAACCAACAAGATATTTAAATGTCAGAACTTGTAAAACTTATACGTCCTCTTTGTGGTAATTCCCCCTGTATAACGATTACTTTCGGATACTACAAGTTTTTGACAAGTAACCAACTTGTTTGTTTTAGTGATAAAGTTTATGCAAAAGACTTGTTATAAATGTATCTAATTAAGCGTGTTTAACGTGCCTTGATGGACGCATTAACTTACTTTTTAATTACGTATTTTTCCAGCATCATAAAATGAGCGAATATCATTCATATTGAAAAAAAAACGACAAGTAAACATTCAATCAATATAAATTCATATCCACGCTATGCTTTTCATATTTCGATTGTGCATTAAATCTTTGTTTTGTAAATTACTGGTTGAGTTTATGATACAAATCATATGATCATTACCTACATACAGAATAAATTCTGCCAATTTTTTTAACAGATTAGAAAATCAGTTGTTATTTGATCGTCCATATCGGGTTATGTTGTTGTTTCAATAAGAACCATAAAAACCGCGAATTTTAATTGAATTCTATTTTTGGCTTCAAAAGCAAGATAGGTCAGTCTGAAGCTTATTATATTACAGTGAAAAATGTAATTACATATTACAATACAATATTACTTGTCCAAAAAGCACGTTGTAAATATATGTAATAAAACTCGAAAAGATACTATTTTATCGATTAGTAAATTAAATAAAATATTCAAGCAAGATCCAATACGTAAATATCTAAAAATTTAATCAATTACTATGTAATGAGTATTAGATACTGAATAAGGCAACGAACAAAGGTGTTAGGTAAACAGATGTAACTAAAAATTAAAGAAAAATAATTAAATAAATCGGAAAGAGAAAGTGCTGGAAATGATATTCAAGTTTTTGAAATAACCACCAGAGATCGTAATTGTTATCTTGAATTTTAAAACCTGTTTTCTTCATATTTTTTTGTATACCAACGATAGTTGGAATGAAAACGGTTTTAAAGCTTCACATATTTTTTGTTAAATGCAATTTGATAGAACATTAGAATATTTTTGACAATAAATATTGATAATTCTAATAAACGCTTAAATATTTTAATAAACTTAAAGCCGTAAATTTCCTAGACTATAAACAGTACTACGGGTGATGTGATAGCGATTGCTTAAATGGTATTTTATGACATAATTGCAATACAATTATATTTCAGGAAAAAAAAATAAAACGATTTTTTCTAGTCATTTGATAGCCAAACAAGAGTCCAACAACCCAGTAAAAAGCGACTCTCAATATCTTTATCATAAACTAAAATAATAAAAAAAGAACTTAAAACTCAAAAAAATTGAATTTTCCGGAGCATTTTCACTTTACGGGTTGATATTAATTTGTAATTATTCCGTATTTGCGTATTTATCTATATTACTTTTTTCACAATATACATTTAAAGAACACCAAATTTTCCAGTACCTACTTCACAATAGTAGTAGAGGAAGGTCGCGTAATTTTGGATAGTTTTTTCATACGACATTTTTTGTGTGAAAGAAACATATCTTATTAATTTTTTGTGTGCCACTCCTTTCGTAGGTATTTTACTGGAATAATAGAAATAAAAAAATAGTAAACAATGTTTAGAACTGTATATGTAATTCGGTTCCTAATTTTGGATATCCAATTTTAGGAACCCTCTTGTATCCAGAATTAGGCAACCTCTATATTTTAGGTTCTGTGGTTCAAGTAAAAAAGTCCATGAGCGTAATTCTTGTTATAAATACGAAGGTTTGTTCTACCACTATTCTAATACATCCTTGCCAAGTTACACTTTCCTATGATAAGTACTTACCTTTTTATAACTGTTTACATGTGGAGCAACAAAAACCTCGTTTCACAATTAAACACATAATATTATGGTGCCACCTAGTAGTGAACAGTCGAGCTACGTGCTTCACACAGGATCATTTTATGTTGGAGGCGCTTCGTTCTGTGGATTCAATTAAAGAAAACTGTAAAGGGCGATTAAAATAATGTAGTATCCAAAATTAGGCGACCTTCCTCTACGTTAAAACAGAACAGAAACCTAAAAACTTTGAATGAATCCTCATTTTTTATGCAGGAATTTATCTTGTATCGTAACTAATTCCAGCTCTTGAAATGTTAGCAATAAATGTTTAAAGAAAAAATAGTATATTTCCTTTTGAGTTAAAAAATATAATTGTTCCGCTTAACTTGCTGACTCGGCTACCGCTTCACCGGCAAACTTTTAAGCCCAAGAATTATTTTGATTAAATCCTAGTAAAATAATTGACTATTATTCTTCTCCAAAGTAAAAGTCAAGGACGACAAAGCTTGTAGATCTGGCAAGTCACGGAAACTAACTACCCTTATTTAACGGTTTGGATAAGTCTAATCTAAAAAATTTCTGACTACGTGAGGAAAAACGTTTTAGACATTATACGAATTAATCTCAAGAGCCGTAAAATTTCCAAATTCTAAGCATTACACTGGTCACTCTTTTAGACTTTCCTTATGTTCATTATTTACTGTTTCCGGATTTGATATTTTTGCTCTCAAAATACATGGTGGGTGGAAATGGACAACAAAAAATTCTAGATTGAAAATTATCTACCTACAAAATAAAAAAGAAACAACAAAAAGGTATTTAGTATTACATCTACCATCACCATATTAATTAAAATTTCGTCAGGCTCTTCTTTACAAAAAAGCGTTACTTATTCCACAACAATTGATGTTCAGACCCCCACACAGCAAAAATAGGACCTTAAATTTTTGTTTGAAGTTTTTTGGAGGTGTAAGCCAGATTGAGAAACTGTTACTTTCAATAAATGTTATCACGCCATACTATTGTTGATACTGTTGTAGAAAAATGGAAGTAAAAATTCATCAGTTGTACCAATCTCCAGTTGTGTACAATCTCCGCTTAAAGTTAAGTTTGGTTTAATTTCCTACGCAATATTAGAAATTAAACCACAGTTAACTTTAAACGGAGATTGTACAACTGGCCCTAAGAACTAGTTGCACCAAACTCGGTCAACTTTAATCGTAGGTTATGAACAATCGTTGGTATGTTTAATCCTTAGATACCATTGTATTTAACCCAAGATCAAATTTAACCGAGTTTGGTGCAATTGGCCATAAGAGTAATATATTTTAGTGTGCTAACATAGAAAGTAAAATATGTACCAGTGTATCTATATTTTAATGGTACTAAGATAAAATGCTTCCAAAAATTTAAAAACCATACGATTTGTTAAATAGTTCGACTACAGTTTTTAATAGTTCATCGGAGTACAATACATATATATTTACAACGAAAGTAACGACATTCTAATTATCTGTGAAAACAATAGTTATTTTTAGTCCACCGTCCATAATCACTAACTTTGCATCACTCAAGAGTAGCCAGAAACACCCCTTTTCTTGGCCTCGGCCGGCAAAAATATTACTAAATGTTGGCAATATCACATTATGCTCATGACATAAAATCGGTACAATCCTCATGCTGGAATACGTAAATAATACGTTGCAGTACTCTTTTACGTCTTATTTCAAAAGGATTTTTTAGGCTTTTTAAACGCAATCATTGAAAAACAACATGTACTTTAATATATACCAAAATGACACCATCAGCCAAATTACATGTGTCATCTTTGAGTCTAGACTATCGTTTTTAGAACACATAAAAAATATAACAACATCATTCTGAAAAATTTTAGGCTTAATTATACGCAAGTGTCAAGACTTCAGGGACGTAGCAGCTCTCAAAGCGCTTTATTTTGCACTAATAAGGTCAAAACTAGAATACTACGTTCTTGTCTGACAACTTCATTGGCTGTACCACCAACACAATCTAGAAAACATACAAAAAAAGTTTTTGATATTTCTGTCATCAAAATTAGACGGCTACTATCCTGAAAGCCTGAAAGAAACACCCCCTAAAAAGTTTTCCTTAAAAGATTTGACATCTGTTCCCTTCATCAAAAAGAATTTTAATAACACTAACATTTCTCTATAAATTACAGCATCCGATTCTCGGACTTGCGGGCAGCGGCTGACCCCTCGGCCTGCAAATCATCCTTGCACTCGCAAAAGGTAATGTAAGGAATGTACTGATTTCAGTGTCATGTGATATTGCCAACATTTAGTAACCTTTTTGCCGGCCTAGGCCAAGAAAAGGGGTGTTTCTGGCCTCTTTCGAGTGATGCAAAATCAGTGCTTATAGATGAAGAACTAAAAAATTAATTCTGATACTGATAATATTATACATTTTGGATCTAGCAGAGATGAAACTACTTCTTTAAAGGTTTTGGCTTCAAAAAATGTAAAGAAGCTTGAAAAATTAATCACAAACAATGAACAAGTTTTAACTTATTTAAATTATTAAAGAAAAATAATAATGATAAAAATTTGTTATCTCTTCGTGATAAAAGTTTTATTATATATTGCGATGATTAATTTTGTACAGCATTCTTGATAAACAAATCAAAAGACAAAAGATGTAAATTAAGCCTTCATGTAGAGTGAATTTGTTATATTTAAGAATACTTACCAAATTCGGGGAGACCCTGCCGATGAGATGAAATCTGGTTAAAATTGTCATTTAGGGCAAGCTGATATTATCTGTTGATAGGAATTGCTTAGTGAACGAGGTAAAATCGCATGTCTGCGTTTGAAAATAAATAAGACTAAAAGGTTTGAATTTGAGCGCGCCGATTTAAAAACACTAAAAATTAATTACAACTTAACCTCAAAATTTTGGGTTAAGGAAAAGTGCAAATTGTGGAGTTATGTGACATTATTATGTGTAAGAGCCGCATATAATTATTATCAAAAGAGGAAAAGGCGTCGTTTGAGCCGGATTTTGATAAGGAAGATGAAAATAAAATTATTATTAGTTGCAGAAAAACCCGATAGAGGCGGGCCATGCCTAAGTTATAAATAAGAGTACCTGCAATTTGAACGTCTTTTCTTCAAATGGTCGTGGGCGTGAGTGCACGCAGAGGCTGCGCGGAATTTAAATAATAATTTATTAAGTGCTTCGAAGTATCAGTCCAAAGTTTACAAGTTACGGGCTAGAAGTAAAGCCGTTGAATTTCCTCTAAGGTAACATTCCAGAGATGAAAATAATTGGATAGTGCGCAGTAATTAAAACTGCAGGAGATTTGAGACCTAAAAGGAACAGTTAAAAGAAATCGAAGTCCGGAAAGATAAAGGAAGAATAGGAAGTGAACTTACCAAGTGAGTGTAGTTTACAACGGGATGCAGCGTTAAATTCACCAGCATGGGGGAAACCTGGAGCTTTAATCAAAGCATCGCTGGAGGCAGCACTGTATCTGAAAAAGAAGCACTACGACAAATACGTGTGACGGAAAAGAGTGGCGAACAAACCTGAGTGATCATAATAAGGTCAGACCATTTTGTAATTAGTTTTGAGTCTTTTAATGCGTTATGTTTCTAAATAATATCCATTAGTTGTTAAGGTCGTTGCGCCGGTGTTTACACCACTAGGGATGCGCGAAAACTGAAGTTTGCGTACGACAAAACTAAGTAAAAGTGGGGGCGCACCGCGATTCAAAAACACACCGGGAATATTTTAGTTAAGGATTTATAATTTATTTTATTGTCGACTTCGGCACGGTGGAGAACAGATGAAACCAATAAATAATTTTTGTGTGTCAGTCAGTTGTTTTTATTCTAGCCGATCTGAACGTAAAGGAGGCTGTACACGTTAAGCAAACAAATAAGAAAGAGCTAGCCAGGTAAATTATTTAAGGGTGATTTTACTACAAGTAAGATCAACATTATCAGAGCATCCCAACGTAATTTACCCTCTTAAACAAATTTTATTTGCACCCATTAATAATCTCTTTTATTAATATTAAAATATACACCCCATTCATTGCAATTTATAGAGCGTCCCAACGTGGGGCGTTTAATATTAACATTTACCTAATCATATCACAATTCATTGCAATATACTATTACGAGTATGTATATTATATTGGCAACGTTTATGTACATTTAAAATGTCGTGAAATATTAACTTTGGCCTAAATATGCTGAGCTTTTTATAGGCATTGGAAGATGACGTATATAGTTGTTAATGTTATTTAACAATTTGGAGCTGTAAGTTACACAGTATTCTTTTTTTTTCCACCTTTGAATTTTTTAATTTGTCAACTTTATTTAACTCTTTATTTCCTATATCTTTCTCGTTTTCTTAAAGCAGTTCTTGTCTTTATCTTCTTTAGTTTCTATAGAACCATACACATCAATAAGAATAAAAGAATCTGAAGACCTACTTTTGTGGTGCTCCTTTGTAAAAACTTGATTTAAGTGATTAATGAATAGCACGTTTTTTGAATTTGAAGAAATCGTAATTCTTCCAACTAATTTTTTAATTATTATCAGCCATTCAAGCTATTAACATATCATGAATATCTTAATATGACCTTTCTAACTTTGACTTTAAGAATGTCGAGGTTTTCATGGACAGGTTTTATTGCTGTTCACTTTCAGCTTAATTTTTGATGCTTTTATTTGCAAATTCACGACCATTATCGCTC
Organism: Abscondita cerata; assembly: GCA_030710515.1. NCBI lineage: Eukaryota > Metazoa > Arthropoda > Insecta > Coleoptera > Lampyridae > Abscondita > Abscondita cerata. The sequence goes on along the minus strand of JALBCR010000918.1, from coordinate 149,047 downwards.
TGCAGTATACATGGAGCTCCGAACAAACAAAATATATCAAAAAGTTCTTCAGCAGTCTTCGTTTTCGATAGCCAAAGAATAGTAAACTTAGTCAACCCATCTTGATAATTCATCATAAATCTATAATCTTTATCTGGTTTAGACTGATTAAATCAACTTGGCATCTTAAATTCATGCAGTCAGATAGAATAGGTTTCACAACTTACCCCCGTTTTAGTATCTTTAACTGACATTGTTCACATACATCTAAATATAAGTTTATAATTGTACGTGTAATATTACAGTACTATTTTTCAATTATGCAACAAAATAAAACAATTTGAACTTGAGTTAACCTATAAAACACAGAAACAAAATAAATTTACTAATAAAAATTGGAGAAAACTAATGTAACTGTAGAAATAAGTTATGTAAATGTGTGATATACGATCACACAGATGGCATTGATCCCTACTTAAAGTTATACAATAATTAGTTACGAAATTGACATAACTTTTTATACAAAGTTTTACTGCACATGATTCTCTGTTTATACCCTTAAAATGATAGTTTTATCAACTGTGCAATTCTAACACAAAAAGAACCCACTTCTCGTCCATATGTGCTCGACGCTAGTATGTTTCTTTTCCATTACTGTTCATCTGTTTTGCAAAAATAACATATTCTTGAACTTGCCATGAACTCTAGCTTTCACTAATTTTTTAGTGTTACCAATTTTTAACACATTATATCGTTTGATACTGCTTTGAAGATACAGGCCTTATTATGAAACTAAGATCAGACCTTCTTACAACAATTCATGTAGTTTATCATAAAACATTTCTTTTTCATTTGACATGGTTAGCGCTGATATACAGGGTGTTTCAGTGAAAGCGTGCAAAAATTAAACAGGACATAGGGGATGCTCTACTGAACAATTTGAGGTAGAGAACCTTGGGTCCGATAATTCAGCTTAAAAAGATATGGAAGTAAACTTCCCTATCAGATTGTCTGTTTATTTGTACTATGACATCATAATGCAGGTTTTCTGTACTTGCCCATGAGGTGGCTCTGTCTTGTCCCATGACAGAACATGCTCTGAATCAACAACATACCTATTTATTAGTCAGTGCTATTCAGAATCTTGTACGCCGATGTCAAGCTTGCATTGAGGTTGGTGACCGTTACTTTGAGCAACTCTTGTAAGTTACGTTAACTGTATCAATGATGGTATTTGTAAGTTAACTGTAACTAATGTAAATAAAAAAAGTTGACAGTAATGTGATAGACAAGTTTAGTCTCATATTTCTTTAAGCTGAATTATCGGACCCCAGACAAGTTTAGTCCCATATCTCTTTAAGCTGAATTATCGGACCCCAGGTTCCCTACCTCAAATTGTTCAGTAGAGCATCTCTTATGCCCTGGTTAATTTTTGCACGCTTTACTGAAACACCCTGTATATTAACTCTCATAAATAGAAAAAATGAATAAACAATTATAGTAATGTTTTAGTTACGACCTATCCTTTCTGATATGATTCACTCAATAACTGCTCAGAACGCGTCATGGCTTTTCTTCATTGCCACCATATCTTGTGGTCGTATGGCATGATAGCCAGGACTTTCTTTCTGTGATTGCCACAACGAGTTTTGAGCGTTTTTATACGAACCATAACACAAATTTTGCGATGTGCATATTTTACAGTTACCACAAGGCTTTGTGAGGTGTTTCTTCGTTCAATCAGCGTTGTTGGTCTTTGAGCGTAACATATCAAACTCTCACTAAGATAAAACAAACAGATTTGCCTTATCAAATACAAGCAGAGCATTGTACGGGTATTTTGTCATTATCTTGTATTCTTAATTAATCTTATTAATTGTTAATTGATATAAGATAGAAATGAAAACTACCCTAACTAGTCAAGAAGATAACTCTCAAATAAAACAGAACTTTATGTTACCTATTTTTGTTGATGTGGACTTTCTCGTTTTGAAAAAACAATCGGTTAAGAAGACAACAAGAAAAATTTGGTATACTTTGTTGTACTCGCTCTCTGTCACTCTGTATTGTATAGTTATATCGATATCATGTACGTATTACATACAGCATTTAATTGGAATGTTTTAAATATGTTTAATTGAGAAATTTGGTGCAAAAAGGGATAAGTCAGAATAGGTACATTTTTTAAAGGATACCATTAAAAATTTTGTTTCCACTTTGTTTTTGAGTATTTTTAATTTAATGATATTTAGGTAGGAGAAAAAGGGGCACTTTCAGCCAGTTTCTTTTCGTAAAAAAATAGTAGAATAAGAGAATATTTGATATCCGCATTGTTTTCTACACAATATTTCAGGTCTTTCATATATTCCAGCACTTTGAATATCCAATTTTAGCATTATCCAATATTTTAACATTGTTATTTAAAAAATGCAGACTGGCTTAAACTTTAAGCCGATTCAAGGTAGACGTTTTAGCACAGAAGAAAACAAGACAGGAAACATGTGTATTTGAAAAACAATGAATTTAAGCACAAAACAAGGTTGCATAAAATATGAACGTAATGAAAAATCTGATATATTTTTTTGTTTAACTTTGGATAATAAACAATTAAAATAAAACGATAGTAAAGATGATGTTTTGGCAGTTTTTGAAGGTCTTGCATCTGGAAGCCTAGATATAATGTCGCTCCAATTTATCGTGGATTCTTCACTCACTAGCGGATAATAAAACTTGTAACTGCTGGCTTTACAGCAAAGTAAGTTTATTTCAAATTCTTGCTAGTTATGAACTTTTGTTACTTTTCCTACAAAATATCTTTTCTCTTTCTTAGTTGAAAACTAACCAAGCAGATAATTGTCCATAGTTATGATATCATCGTCCGTCAGTAGATATTTTTCCTCATCGTCAAAAAACTCTTCACTCACATCATTATCAGAGGCAAACAATTTACTATTATTTACTTTTTTACGCTAGTTGGTTTTCTTTCTTTAAACAGGTGTTTCATTGCCATCTTCTTCTGCCATTCTTCTTGCTTTTTTTTACATTTGGTTTTGATAGCCTCGATTTTCTCCAAACGATTCTTTTCGGGGATGTCAGTAAATATTCTTGATTGGCCTTTACGATTTACTTTTTTTTTTTATGAATGCATAGTGTGGAAAACGGTCTCACTACCTTTGGTGATAATAACTTGCTTGTTTGATCTGCAAGCACATGGTTTTAAGATAAAGATATAATACACAAATGATTAATTATAAAACACTCACCTTGAGATTCCTCGTTTTGGTATAGGAGTCATCATATTAATTTTTTATATTTTCTCTATCATTTGGTTTCTCATAGCTGGGTAAAAAGTCTTCTTCCTTGAAGGCTAGTCTATTGAGAGGCCGCAAACCAGGTTTCTTGAAAGAATTGAAGATGCTTTTCTGGGTGAAAGCTTCAAAAATGCTTGTTTAGTTAGAGCTATTTGTTTAATTGTTATAGTCTTTCCTGGATTGCTTAAATACCCATAATCACTTATGTCTGATGATTACAATTTGTGGGAAGTGTGATGCGGAAAAGAAACCATTACTATCCCATTCTCCCTACATTGCTTTAACCGTAACGTGGGCCATATTGTTATCTAAAAGTAAAAGTATTTTGTGGTCGTCAGATACTCACCACAAATGTGGTTAACTTACCCACCTCAGCCGATGCAACATCACTAACTGTTGCTTTTTCAGAGACAATCTTTACTGGCTTGAGAACTGTTGTGACACCAGTCTCATCTAAGTTAAAAATTTTTTCTGCTCAGAAATTATACTTCTCTAAAATTGTGACGTACCTAATTTTTGAAAAACATGCCGACACTTGTTTTATTAACCAGTCCATCGAGCTATGATTGTATTCTCTGGCTTGCTAAGATTAACTTCAATACTATTTTTTCTTTATAAGCTTTTGAGCCAATCAATTCCAGCTTGTTTTTATTTTCCATTGATCAGGAGTTTTAAGTTTCAGTAAAGTGACATAATCATATGCCAGCAAACGGATGTTCTTATAGGTGAACCCATATTTCATATTTAAACAGGTTTTCATATACCTAACCAATTTGTTCTCCTGTTTCTTAGAAAAAACCTCGCTTACTGTATCTTTACTACTATAAACTGCAGAATCTTTTTCACTCTCTAGGTCTGAGTCGTCGCCAAACTTCTTCTTCAACTCTTCAGGGTCGTATTTTTCTTTTAACTTCTTGATTCTGCATTGAATAGTACCTCTTTTGATATATGTATTATTGAAGTTCTGCGCTCAGATAACTGGCCATTCAGAACAGCTGCTATACCTTTTCTCATATTATCTTTGTCAATACTGGCTTTGTTTGGTTAGTGATTTCAAACCATCTGCAAATCAAACAATGATTTGATAATATTTTGCGTTAACACTGGGGTACGTTTAGCCTAGTATGTATTTTGAGGATTCTACCTTATGTTTATGTTAATAAAATGTTAAGTTTCTAAATACTACGAATGTTATTTGAAATTTAAACACCCAAGTTTCTGTTGAGACAATCCAGCAAAAACGTTATTAGATGCTGAACTTTACCGAGAAGTAGCATCGTTAATCGATAATATTGTTTATAGTGGGCCGATATGTAAACTACCAATTGCCAATATTTCAACAATATTTAATGCTACATGGGTAGAGACATTAACAACAGGCCGCATATTTACTCATGAAAGAGATAAATACCGACGTGCCACAAGGCAGTGTTCTTCAGTTTTGTTTTGCACTTGGCAGAGTGAACACCTACCCTAGCCTACTTGAGATCGAAACTTTAATTGTTTTTATAAAAACAACTCGACACCGGCAATAATGTTCACTTCGGCTGATTTATTGTTTAACGTTTGCACGTCCATGACACCAAGCAAACTTACCTCTGCAATCGAAGGGTTGCAGAAGTTATTAAAAAGAATTCTCAATGACGATAAACCTAGTAATCCGCCCGCAGGTACTTCCGGAGTAGCCGCCCTTGCCCCAAGCAATGACGACAACACTAACAAAGCCAACGAGGAATTCCAACCGGCGAGAAAAAAGAAAAAGACCCGGGGAAAGAAGCCAAAGGCTGCCAACCGCATGGACGTCGATGCTGCCTCTTCTAATGAAAAATCCGATAACGATTACAATCTCCCTTTCCAAGTTTTAAGTAGCGATAACCCTACCCAAAACCCACCACCTCAAACTTCCTAGGTTTCTAGTAACGATAACTTTACTCAAAACCCACCATCACAAACTTCCCAAATCACTAGTAACGATGACATTATCTAAAATCTATCAACCTAATACTAAGTCCCCCTCAAATGAACGTATCCCGGTTATTGTCCTTCGAAGCAAATCCAAATGGCTAACCACCGCTTCCCTCTTCGGTTCAAACAGGTCTTCTAAAACCTTCGCCTGGTCCGCACCAACGTTAACTTCCGCTACCCTATTCTCCGCTTTACCCACAAAACCCGCACCGTCTATTACCAAACCGTAACAACCTTCCGCATCACCAACAACCAAACCCCAAACAACCTACGTCCCACCTCAAAACAAACAAGCCCGTATTGCCGAAATCCTAGGAAACATGCTTTCATCTTTCAGCCAATCAAATCCGACAGAAAAAGCTACCAAATCCTTTCTTGAGAACACCCACCAATTACTTTCCTTAACCTTTAAAACCAACATGGCAGTACAACCTACTATTCCTTCCCACATCACGGTATCCTTCTGGAATTGTAACGGTCTTTGTTACAAAAACACCGAACTTGAAGAATTTCTTAAAGATCACAACGTCAATCTCATCCTCCTCTCTGAAACCCATCTTAACCCATGTCACAAAGTCAAAATTCCAAACTACAACCATTTCTGCAACGACCGCGACGCAAGAGGCGGTGGCACCGCAATCTACGTCAAACGATCCCTCAAGCATTACCTTGCTCCCAACCCTTTCCCTGGATCATATCAAAACTACCTCAATCATCGTAGAGACGACCTCCGGTAAGATCAAGATGTTTGCATCCTATAAACCACCCAAGTTTTTTTTAACCAACAATTCCCTAGACAAACTCTTTCCTTATCACAATCCCACTATCGCCACAGGCGATTTCAATTGCAGACACTCGTCCTGGAATAGCCGCACCCTCGATCCCAACGGACGAATCCTATCCGCGTACCTAGATGCACATCCGCAACTATCCGCACTCGCCTCTAACAAACATTTATCCCAATTAACTTCCGTCCCGACATCCTAGACATCGCAATTACCCAAAACATTCTTTTAATTCTAACAATTTACACTCTTTCCGAACTTAGTTCCGACTATAATCAAGTTATCCTGCACCTCGGACCTATATCTAACGACCCACCTTTAGAAACCCGCCAAATCACCGACTGGACCAAATTTACCCAGCTTCTAACAGACAAGATCAATCCCATTCCTGTTATAAACACCTATCACGACATAGACCGAGCCACCACCTATCTCCAAAATTGCATCCTAAATTCACACCAACAATCCACCACTACAACTACCACCCCTAGACCCACCACTTTACCGCCTCCTCTAAAAACCCTTATCCGACTTAAAAACCGCGTCAAACGCACCTACCTACGCACCCTAAGCCCTCACAACACACAAATCCTTAACCGATTACAACTCCAAGTCCGCACCAAAATTCAAACTTTCCGCAACGAATCCTGGACCGCCAAACTAGAATCCTTAAACCAAGACAACCACTCCCTATGGCGTATGCAAAAAACTCTCCGCAACGCCAAACAATCTCCAGAACATTTAATCAACTCAACCGGCGGCCTCGTCTTCTCTCCCGAAGAAAAGGCCGAATCTCACGCCGACAACCTAGAACTCCAATGCAGCCCAAACTACCAAATAGCCCATCTCAATCACGTTTTCCGTATCGAATCCAGAGTATCCCGATTTCTACTAAACAACCGTGACGACGATCCAATCAGGCCTACATCTCCCACCAAAATCCGCCAAATCATACGTTCCCTTTGCAAACTTAAATCTCCCGGTCCCGATCAAATCACAAACTTTATGATTCAACATCTCCCACGCAAACCTATAGCATTCCTTATCGCTATCATCAATTCCATACTAAGAGTAGGCTACTTTTTCGCTGACTGGAAGATAGCCGACGTCATAGTAATCCCGAAACCTTTAAAAGACCCTAAATTTCCGCAAAACCACCGCCCGATCAGTTTACTTTCCACACTTTCAAAAATCGCTGAAAGAATTATCCTACACAGGCTTAACCTGGACATCTCCCGTTTAAAAATCCTACCCGACGAACAATTTGGTTTCAGACCCAACCACTCCACAACCCAACAACTCTTACGCGTAACCAAATACTGCTACCAATCCATGGCCCACAACCAGGCCGCCGGAGCAGTATTTCTCGACGTCTCTAAGGTTTTAGACCGTGTCTGGCACGCTGGCCTTGTCTACAAACTTATCCGTTCCAAAATCCACTCAAGATTAATCCGCATAATCCACTCATTCCTGTCACACCGCCGTATCCAAATCAAGTTAAACAACGTCAAATCCTCAGTCCGCTACCTTACCACCGGAGTCCCGCAAGGTTCCGTCCTTTTATTTACATTATTTAATATCTACACCCACGACATACCAAAAAACCCACGAACCGAACTAGCTCTGTACGCCGATGACACTGCCATCCTAACACGATTATGGCAATCCAAACACCTAACCCAATACTTACAATGTGCACTCGACGCCCTAGAACCCTGGTTTACTGACTGGCTAATTTCCGTTAACGCGGAAAAGAGTGCTGCAGTAATCTTTTTCCGCAAACTTACCTTAGCGTTATCCTAGATAACCGCCTCACCTTTGCATCTCACATCCAATTGGCCTCTAACAAAGACCGTGGCTTCCTAAAGTTGCTAACTCCTCTCTTATGCCGTAAACAATCACCAAAAAACAAACTTTTCCTCTACAAATCCATCATAAATCTCATCATGCTCTATGCGTCTCCCGTCTAGAGTTACGCCGCCGACACCCACATCCCAAACTTCAAAATATCCAAAACAAAACCCTCCGTCTTACCTTTAACGCTCCTTGGTACATCCGAAACGACGACCTACATCACGACGCCAATCTACCCACTATCCTAGCACAACTCCGCCACCGCACCGTCCTCCATATCACGAAAAACCAAACCCACCCCAATCCGCTCATCGGCAAAACCACCGATTACGAGATATTATTTCCCTTCAAAATCAAACGCCTTAAAACCGCTTTCCCCGACGACCTTTAAAATTTTCTCGCCCCCTCAAGACTAACACAAATAATATTTACAATTTCTGTTGCAGATTACATCCCTCAAGACAACGTGGTACAAGAACATTCCTGGCCCATCAATCATGGCAAGACAAGACAAGACAAGGCAGTGTTCTTATACTGTATCTGCTGTTCTTGTGTATTAATTACTCTTAGCGTATGTGCATCAAATGACTTTGAACGAAGAAAAACATTGAAATGTTCCAAAATTATTTTTGAATTTAATAACTTCCTACACACAAAGTTAAATTAATAAAATTAGTTACCATAACGTCGTAAGCAAAATGTCTTTGAGTTTAGCATAGTCTAAAATTACAAAATTTAAAATGAGCAAACATTTCTTGCTACTGAAAAGCATTAACTGAATATTTTTGTCGTATTTTTGTATACACGGAAAACAAGCCACCCTTCAAATTATTTTTTTCTTGTTTTATATTTAATTATTTAAAATTTTATTTTAGATAACTTGATTTTTTCTTAACAAGTAAGGTTCGACAAAAAATCAGCATTTTAATTTGTTTACACTTATTTATTTACACCCTGTATGGCCTAACTGGTTAACTCATTCGAAGCATAACTTTAAAATACATTTTACTTGTCAATATAAGTTAAAAATTTAGTTGTCATTGTTTCTTCATTTTCTCTGCCGAAGAATGATTGCACTTACTACCCCATGTTAATATGTGATTTGCCATTTTTTCTGAGAAGTATATTATGCTAGGGCATTAAGAAGTATAACATGAATTCTAGGTATTTAATATCAGTTTATTTTGAACAATAAAGTGTACATATACTAATTAAACTAAATTTGATTTGTTTTATTTTAATTGGTATATGATTAATATTTATAAAGTTACACATTACATTACGTAGACACAGTTTTAGTGGGCGAAAAACGTTTCATATTAATTTACTCGAATTAAACATTGATGCAACAACAACGCTATAATTATCTAGTTAAAGCAAACCGCATTTGTCCACACGTGACTCATTAATTAATCTTCATGAGCCATGAAGTTGCCGTTTATGAGTAACTTTGAGAATAAATATACTATATCAGGGCAATACTAAAATATGATCTTCAAACGCGGAAGGATGTAAGGTATTGCTTTCTTCAATTTTTACTTACGGATAGATGTAAATTACACTGAAGTATAACATTACGACACTGTTACACCTGTACTACTCGTTTTAAATTTCAAATGTAGCATTTTAAGCACTTGACTGAACGTTTGCCGATTTCCTAAAAACCTAAGGATAGGGTATATGATATCAATAAATATTCACTTGGATGCCCTTTATTCTTTTTCTTCCTGTATTCGTTTAACATTCTCATACGAATTGTTATATAAAATCAAAAAGTTGATTAATCATTTTTTCAACTGCAGCATCATAAATTACTTTTATAATTTAACAAATTGTTATTACAAGTTAAATATTTAAAAAATAGATTTAAGATTTCACCAATTGGATTAATAAACCCACACAAAAGTTTCTGTTCTAGAAACGTAGTAGAATGTTATTGGTATTATTCTAGTTATTTATTACAGCAATTACGTGTTTACCAACAGATGGTGAAAATTAAGTTAGAAACTGGAGGTTGTACAGGTACTTGAGAAGAAATTATGTAAAATAAACCGTATTATTTCTTTGGTTTCAACAAATATACCTTTCTAAAACGTTGAAACGTGAAATATAATCATCAATCGTAAAACTTATTTTTTTGTAAAAGCAACTTTCAGTTTTGTGTTTTAAGTCCCTAAAGCTTTTTAGTGTATTACATAATATAGTGATTTTATGGTAGAAACCGCAGTCCCACTGCTATAAAATTTTGAAGTGCATACAAAACTTTAACGATTTTAGCTTAGAAAGACTAAAAAATATAATTAAACTTTTATTGGCGGACGTTTACAAGCCGTTGCGTTATTTTAAATTTAATTAAGCTGATGCTTAATATTCTATCGTAATTCCAAATAAAATAGGTTGACGATTTAATATATTTTGTATGATTTAGATTCTATTTCGTAGAGAACGAGTTTCATTATTTCAAATTATTACTTTGCAATTAACATTTGGTACAATTTGCAATGAATGTTATTTATAAAATTATAGAGCGAATTTCGATCGTTTGTGAATGTAACATTTGATTATATGCAGGTGAAAATTACATATTAACCAAGAACCGCTCGACGCTTATTAATTATGTCGCTGTGTTCGTTGTACAAAAAAATCAATATAAAAACAAAACAAAAACTTACATCAAAAATTAACAGCGGCAATAAAAACCTAAATTAAATTTCGCGTAACCTATTTTTTCTTATTACTGCTCTTTTACGGATTTGAAAAACTCTAATAACTGAAACGAGTGTTTTTGCCTTTGATCTGAATGACAATGTAATCTATTAAAAGTAAAGAAAAAATACTATTTATTGCTGATCTTCGTTTATATTTTGCATTTTGTATCTCAGTGCTTAATATTACTAATTAAAAAAAATAAAAGTAAAAATTTGTAAAAGAGGAGTTGGAAACTTGTTAGAAGTAGTTTTTTTTTTGTGTAAAATAATTTTACTATAAAATACGTTCACACACAGAATGTCGTTAGTTTCCCGTTTCAACTTGATCTAACATTTTTTTGATATAACTTACGTTGTACCGTTATTGATGTACTATTAAATTACAGTTTAAGAAAATACATAAAAAATTAATCAAGCACGGTGCAATAATTGTAAAATAGTGTTACGAATCTTATCTATTTGTATGTTTATCTTATCGAAGTTAGAAGAGCAAGTTTAATAACACAGCAGATCAAGTTACTTGTTATTTATTTTACTCGTACAGTTCTTTAACTTTGTATAAAAACACATCAACTATTACACACGTTTAATTTATATCAAATGAACATGACGACTAATAACTTCGAACTGACTCCTAAATTTATGATGACCCTTTTATATATGAAATATAATAATCTAGAAGATAATTGAATGTTCTAGAACGGAGCTTTAGAAACACAGCGATTATTATAATTTATTCTAGAAACTCCAGTAACGTAACAATAGATTTCTGTTACATAAAACACATTCTATATTGACAAAAATTAAACTATTAAAATAACTGTAGGTGCGATGATTTGTATTGATGAAACAGAAAACGATGAATTCTGACAATGATACTAAAGATAACTCAGTAGATGGTGCAGACCCTCTACGATTTTCAACTGGTACTGGATCTTTAATAGATTCGTACTTTCTACAAGTCTACATCAACAGTTTTGAGCCAGAGGCACTTGGGTTTTTTTAACCTCAAAAATTTGGTAAGCTTTTCGTCACACTCACTTACACTAATAATCTTTCTCTCAAAGTGTTTAAGTTTTTTTTTCGTAGCTGGTTACGCCACTGCTTTTAAGGCTGAGAAGGGGATGTTTGCCTTCACGTTGTTGTTACTTAAACAGTTGAGCTGCATTTTGACAATGAAACTATTAGCATGGTTTAAGTAGGGGTTGCTTAAAAACCGTATTCGTATTAATTAGTACTCTTAATGTGAACATAAATAAATGTATTTATCAAAATATCATTGTTTAATCACTAGTGGCTTTTTATAAAACAAAAGTGAGGTGCTCGGCACCTATGTGTAAGTAGTACCACCCAGGTAAAAGCCAATCAGCCCAATTACAAATAACCTTAACAGTAGCATATTACACTAATACATACTTATCTACTGCAAGCGTATGATATGCACTTAAATTTTCGTTTTAATCTGTATTTCGCAGTTCCTCTAGAAATTCCTCATCGTTATCTAATTCCTGATAAGAAATTGAATCATGTGAATCAGTTGGTTGTCATTCTCTGTAGCTTTTTGTGAATCCCATCGTTTTCAAACAAATCAAACTTTTCTATTGGTACAACATTGTCATTAAATGGCATAATCCCGCACTTCGTAAACCAATTGATAATAACATTTGTTTTGGTATCTTTCCACGTTTCTGCAAAAAATTGAGAAAGCATTTTTTTGGTAATTTATGACCAAAGTTGTGTATCTGCCGGGTAACCAACTTTTATCCCTCGTTTATTTGACAGATTTAAAGACAGAAATGTGTAGCGGTTGCAATAAGTGGGTGTGAGGTGGTAACTTTACAACAGTAATTACTTCTCCGTTTTGTAAGTCAATAACTCGAGTGCTGCCATGTGACAAACCTGCATCGCGTATGACGAGTACTGTTCGGTCTTTGTCTAAAACGGAAAAAACCGTGTTTTGAAAATAGTCGCATTACATCTATCCCTTTTTACTTCCGGCATACGACATTTTGGAAAACATGTTATCAGGGACAATAAAAAGTAAATATCTGATTTAATGTAACTATACCATATTAACTTCACTGTTTTAAGCACCTCCGGTTAAATTTTTGATTAAGTAGCTTTAATACCTCTTACTACTTTTACGACATTAAAACATGCTTGCCTCCCATTTTTTCTAACCTCAACTGCGTAGAGGCGCGAACAAACAGCTGAATTGTTAAACGGTCGGTAAAGTCAAACTCTAGTTTGCTCACAAATATGTGGGAAGTCAACTTTAACAGCAGGATGCTGTTTACGGCACCTTTGGCTAACTTTTTCATCAACTGGTTTTAAAACCTCTCACTCCTTTTACGACGTCAAAACATGCTTGTTGCACTTTTTTTCTAATCACAACTGCGTAGAGACGCAAACAAATAGCTGAATTATTAAGCGGTCGGTAAAGTCGGACTCTAGTTTGCTCACAAATATCAGAAGAGTTAACTTTAACAGCGGGATGCTGTTTACGTCACCGTTGGCTAAATTTTTGATTAAATAGCTTTAAAACCTCCCAATCCTTTTACGACGTTAAAAATGCTTTGTATGAACTGCGTAGTGGCGTGAACAAACAGCTGAATTATTAAGCGGCAGGTAAAGTCGGACTCTAGTTTGCTCACAAAGATCAGGGGACTTAACACTCCATCACACGCGTCGCCGGGCTTTCCCCGTCATTCACGTTGTTATCCATGTAATTTGGTTGGTTTGTATTAGTTGGGGGTGTCACGCCAAGTACTTTCTTAGAATGCAGTATTAAGTTCATTGTAAGAGTGGTCGTTTGACAGCATTATTGGTATTACAGTTTTCTCAATGTGCCGGCTTTCGCCGCGTTGCGTGTGACTTTAAACAGTACTAGTAGTATATTGCTAAATTCTTCATCTGAAGTATTTTAGTAAGTAAATTTTCACTTTTTGTAAATTTGCATAATACATCACATTTATAGGTATGGCCTGGTATGAGAAAGAACAACAACGTTTATTAGATTTATGGGAATCAGTATCTAAAGAGGAAGTGGATACTATTCGTCTTGCAGATGACAATTCAGATTACAGTGATATTGATGAAGTCGTTACTAACAATTATGTAACAGACAATACAGAATCCGAACAAAGTGCAGAATCTGAAAATGAAGAGATTGAGACAGTTGGTCCAACTTATGTGGGAAGAGACGGAGTTACAGAATGGGCAAAGCATCCTCAAATTAATAATAGGAGTCGAACTAAACAATGTAACATTGTTACAAAACTTCCAGGTCCCATCAAGGAAGCAAAAGGTGTTTCTGATATAAAAGGCGGGTGGCAATTGTTTTTCCTGACAGAATGATTGCAAAATTGTAAACTGTACTAACATAAAAATACGTCTAGTACAACAAAATTACGTTCGTGGTCGTGATGCAAAGGAAACAGATATACAAGAAATAAAAGCCTTCTTTGGGTTGTTGTATTTGTTGGGTGTCCACCATTCAAAACACCAAAATCTGTTGGGAATATGGAAAAGGATGGAACAGGAATAGAAATATTTCGTTTAACAATGGGACTAAATAGTTTTTACTTCAGATGCTACGTTTTGATGATGTTTCTGATATAAACAGAAAGCAACGAAAGAAAATTGACAAACTGACTTATATTCGTGATATATTTGATGAATTTGTAAATTGTTGCAAAAATAACTACAGCGTAAGTTCGTATGTAACAGTAGACGAAATGCTGTTGGCATTTAGAGGCGCTGCAGTTTTAGGGTTTATATGCCTAATAAGCCGGATAGTTACGGTTTGAAAATGTGGGCTTGCTCAGATGCTAAAACATTTTATACAACAAATTTAGAAGTATATGTTGGTATGCAAAACGAAGGTCCATACCGAGTAGATAACAGATCAGGAGAAATTGTAAAAGGATGACAAAACACTTGATAAAAACTGGAAGAAATATTACCTGCGACAATTTCTTTACTTCTATTCCACTTTCTCAAGAACTTTTAATAATGGGACTGACGCTAGTAGGAACACTAAAAAATAAAAGAAAATTCCTCCTCTCTTTATTGAGAACATAAGAGAAAGACCAATAAAAGTTCCATATTTGGTTTCTCTAAGAACTCTACAATCGTGTCTTATAAACCAAAAGAGCCAAACATGTGCTTCTTTTATCTACTATGCACTTTGACGATTCTGTTGATTCCAAATCAGGTGTAGAATATAAACCCAGCATAATTACATTTTACAACAAAATTGGAGTGGATATGAGTGATGCATTGCAAAAAAATATTCAGTGTCGCGAATTTCAAATAGGTGGCCACTTACAATATTTTTCGGCCTTATGAACATTGGAGCTATAAACAGCTATGTCATCTACAAAGCGAATACACTTCAACCACTACCACGGACAGACTATCTGACAAAGTTGGCAAAATCGTTAATGTATGACTATGCAAAGCGAAGATGGTTAGAAACACATATACCTAATGCTATGAAATGCCGATTGCATGAGATTTATGAAATTCCAAAACCTGAAAGACACCAAAGATTGATAGGAAATGAAGATGTAAGATGTGCGTACTGTCCTCCTAGGAAAAACCGTAAGTCAAAAACTAGGTTTATTCAATGCACTAAATCAATCTGTAGGGAGCACACTATTACAACATGTACAAACTGCACGCACCCAGGAAGTGAAGGAGAATCATCAAATTAAAATAAAACAGTTTGGTAGTTTAAATGTTTGAATTAGTTTGTATATTTGATTTCTTTGTTCTATAATATGTATTATTATAAAATTTTTGACTCGAATTATTTTGAGTTAATAAAATGTTTTGCAAGTACTAATTGAATATATAAATTTTGCCACTTAAAAGCCCAAAACCTTAAGATATTGAAACGTGAGGGTTTCCCCGGCGCGCGTGTGATTGTGCAATATATTTGACGCGTGTGATTGAGTGTTAACTTTAACATTGGGATGCTAAAGAAACCAAAATGTTGATAACATTTTTTGAAGAATTTGATGTGTTATTACATTTACCTTATTTTGACAATTGCCCCAATTCATTTTATATTTTTTAACTAGATCAAAACAAAGTTGTTCACGTTTATACACTATAACTGTCAGTTGCCCTGAAACAGATCGCAAATAGCGGTTGAAAGGTTGACAGATTCATAAATTAGGTGTTTCTTTTCTATATTAAGACCAATGACGTTGAGAAAACCTAATAACAAAACTCAGACTTGTTGGGTTTATAATTCTTATCTTCGTTTCTTCATAATTGTTTTTTAATAGTGCTTCACCACGAACTTATCGGTTCACTAAAAGTTTTAGCTGTTGGAGAGTCATTGCGTCAGAATTTGTGTAAAGTTCTTAAAAAAGATTATTAATATATTGTATAGCCGTTCTGAAATAAATAACGAACATATTCAGATTTTATTTTAGCATGTTGCTGAACTTTTTTATTTAGAAGGAAAGATTTCAGGATAAAACCATAATTTAGTGAGTGGCACCACTAAACTCCCGTTAAGTAAAGCCTACCCATCAAACTTCGGTGTCAAGATTGTATAATTTAAGCTTAATAACTGCAAGTTTTTTTGACATTCAGACATCCTTGACTGCCATGAAGCAACATAGGAATGTTATGCTCAGATTGGTAGCTATCTGCTACTGCAAAAACTGGTTGCTCTTAAAGCATTTTGTAGAAAATTTTGTACTTTTTCAGTAAACGTTGGCATGACAATGTTTATTCTTCCCGAAAAGTTTGTCATGCCTTGTTGAAAGAGACGAACGGTGGTATATAACACACATACAGAACTCAGAGTGTATTAGTTGACTCATTTCCGACTAAACCAGAAATCTCTTAATAATAAATAAATCCTATAATTTTTAAACAATAAAAAATTACAGACTCAAAGCCATCACAGAATGTAAAGAACTTGACACCAACAATTTTTAGGGCACAAAATTATAAAGAACAAGTTCACTTTACCAGAACTCAAGTGCATACATTATTACCTGATAGTGTATTTACATTTCGTGATAGGTATAGCTGCTCTGGGTTATCACCTGATATAATACGCTTTATTCAAAATGTTGCTTTCTGTATTGATGTCTACTGAACTTACGCAACAATACTGGTGTAACAAATATTTCAGACAGTTTTTACACTAATATACCAACATATTTTTGAAAACTATATTGAAAGTGATAAATGGTGCATGTACCAATATTAATTGCGTTTTTCCTAAAATCGATTTTTTTAATTTCGTACCCTTAATTTTCAGGGTGGAAAAAAAGAAGAAAAGTACTGTTAAAAATCCTCTAGATAACCAATTTGAATCAAATTGTTTTATTTGTTTAGTCTCTAGGTGAAAGTACATACGTACAAACACATTTTTTTACGAAGCAAGATATTTTTCTTGAAAGTATGCGAGAAAGTAAAAAAGTTAAAACATTGAAACATGGGCACCGACCGCTTTATGAATGATTTTCTGGAGAATAAAGTTTGTTATGCCAAATGTTGGAAAACATGATTCAGATTAATGCTCTTTAAAAAATAACCAATTTCCGTTTTGATAGCAAAACAATTCAAATTTTCAATTTCGCACTTAATGACAGAGATTACGATTAATTAGAGCTCGACGAGAAGGTTTGACTCATCTTCCCTCGGTAAATGACAAACAAAACAATGGTAGTATATTGTTGCAAATTACCAATGTTTATATTAATCCAATCGAACTTTGTGATTTAATTTCTAAATAGCATTAAGATGAAAAGTTAAAGTGTCGTCGACTCTATGAATCTATACGTCCATAGTAATTTTATGCTGGTACCTATAATCGCAGATTAATCCCAATCTGACAATTAATTCTCGGAGTGGGATAAAATGCTTTCTATAGTCAAAAAATCTGAGATTGTAAAGATCAGATTCAAACAATTCGAGGTCGGCGATGGTTTAAGCCGGAATCTAGAGGATTATTTGCCGGTTGGGTATGCGGTCGCGGTGTTTACAACCTCGTTATCTTTGTTTTTGTTTGAAATTTGAATAAAAAACCAAAAACCTATTACTTAGTTCAAGACTTTGTCAAGTCCGGACGCTATCTTTTGAATTTTCTAAGCTGTAATCGCATTTGTTTACCTCGTTTTGTTATTGATGTTATTAGCCATCTATATTATTAGTCATCATTGTTGTTTTTAATTGTTTTAGACGTTTTTCGCAATACCACGCGTCAAAAATTTCCTAAGAGGTATGTTGATATTCAATTATTTTTACGAAATTTTAAATTACAATGAAGAAAAAAACGTCTGAGTGGGAGAAGCTTTCCAAAATTTAGAATACTCAACCCGAAGTTTGTACAACCTCACTGCAGCTTGAAACACTGTGGAAAAATTTAAATCAAAAGTCAGTATGCATTGTAATGTATTGTTTAGATATTAAATTGTGTTTATTTTGGAAAACGGAAAGAAACTACGCGACGAATGTTTGAGTCCTTCAAAACTGGAGTAGGTTCGGTACCTGATGAAAAATCAGATCTGATCTTGGATCTAGTAGCAGACACATCTCCTTATATGGATGTCATTCTTACTCATTCTTTTGATAGTACCACCATCCAATACGGAGGTGCCAGCGACTTCCAATATTGAAACCGTAGAGTTGGTGTTTTTAGAAACGCCTGGGCCTTCGAGTGATAGAAGTAAGTATTAGAGTAACCTATTCAAATTGTTTTTTATCGTTTTTATTTGCTGCAGGTCCCCAAAATCTTTACGGAGGACTTCTAGTACTTCCCGAACTATGTCTATAACTACGGAGAGGAATCTACGAGTGAAGCGAATGCGTGCGCTTATTGAGGCAGATGAAAAACTACGCCAAATAAAATTAAAGATGGCCGAGGAGGACCTAAAGAGGGTGAAATATGAAACGGAGTTGGCAAGATTAAAATTAGAACGTTTTAAGGAAAATAAAAATAGTTTTTAAAGCTTTTATTTTATTTTATGTACAACCTTTGAATTTAAAAGCGTGGTTGCAAAACATTGACCTGTTCGTCCATCTCTTGGTCACAATCATGGTGTTCAAAGTTGTCACGCATTATTCCAATGTGCTACACATCTGTAACACAGATGATGGCAATTGATGTTACCAATTTTGTATTTAAGCTTCTTTAAAGACATGGAAACCTCTTTTTCCAAACTCTAAATAATCTTTTAACTAGATTTCTAGTGCGAATATGAGCAGTATTATATCACTACTCCTAGTCAGTATCTACAATATAAAGTTGTAATTAAAAATATCCGCATAATAAAAACAAAATATAAATTACTAAAGTTTACAACTGGAGTCACAAGATAAGGTCAACATGGATAACCACCATCTTTCAAAAGAATTCCCAAAACCTTGCCTCTTTCGAGCCGTACTCGTGCACCACTCCTGTCAAATATGTCACCGTCTTGATGCGATCCTGGGTGTCGAATAACAATATCCAGAATCTTCAATGACGGACCAGCAACCACCTTCACAGATATCATATAAGTATAGAATTGTACCTGACCATTTAACGAAAAATATACTTTTCTATTGCGGTACACCTCAGCATTACTTATTACTACCAGGACTGGAAATTTTTATGTGAGTGCAATCGATACACTCACCTATCGTAGGAAAACTAGCCATCGCATTATATTTGTTAATGTTAGCTCGCTGGTTTTAACGAGTGAAAGGAAAGTGCACAAACTCTCTGCATTTTTTTAACAATACCATAGAACACCTATTAATTATAAGACTAACGCTCTATTGGCTTGCATCTCTTAAATCACCACATACAGTCTAAATAACGTTTTTTTCAGTTTTTGATGTTATAAATGCTCAATATTTTACCTGAGAACTGCATGCCGCATAAAATTAACAAATTAACAAGTGCAATAGAGAGCTAAATGGTAGTTCCCGATTATTTAATTTTGCTAATGACTCCTCAACAAGTGGCAACAGAGTCTCAACTACCGCATGTTTGCTAAAACGATATCGAAGCTTAAATTCCTCGTCTCAAAAGAATTCAATTGGACTCTCTGCATTCCGGATGTACCTAGCAAGATATTAAATTATAAATAGCAAAATCATAGTTGACAGATAACTCACTACCTTTTTGGTAAACAATTATAGTTTTCCTGAAAATCTACATAGTAAAAAAATTCGTCATTTGCAATATCCATAAAGAGTAACAATGCTAAAACTAATCCCGATATACAGGGTGTTTCACGACAAACTGAGTCGATCTGTATATGGGAAACTACTAGGACTAGACTTCTGAAAGTTTCTTAAAGAGGAGTTTTCTGATATGCTCGTTTTAGCTAAAATATTTTCTACAACTTCCGGTTATACCGGAAGGAGACCATAGCTTTTTATTTTAAATAGACTGCTATGGTTTTTATTAAAGTTTTAAAATTTACTAAAAATTCTAATATAACTTTATATAAAACATTATATGTTTAAAATGCGTAATTTTTTAATTATTTCAGTTTTTTCGTAATGTTTGACAGTTGTTAATATTTTTAACATTTGAACAAATAACACTTATAGAGCTCTCCAATCACCTAAAAACTTTATTTAAAATTTATACAAAGTGCTTATAAAATATTGTCCAATTTTTGCAGAAATTAAAAAAATGCAACTTTTTTGTGTTTATAATATATTTTTTAATTATCAGTTGGTATTGGTTTTAAAAGAGCTAATAAAAAAGCAAAATCTAACCTATATCAACAAACAAACAGAAAAAATAATTTGACGTATAACTGGTTCAAAAGTGTTTATTATGCCTCATTCACCGGATATTACTCCATTGAATTGTTTTTTTTTGGTCGCATAAAAGATATAGTGTATGCTTTGCCCCTCACAACAAAAGAAGATTGTCAGGAAAGAATTCAAAATGCAGTTCAAACTCTTTCTCCACAAGAAATCCAAAATGTCACTCAGAACGGATTTTTAAGGAGAATCCATAAATGTTTGGAAGTTGAGGGCAACCAGTTGGAACATTTATTATAGATTAATTTTTCATTTTGTGTTGGTTTTCTTTTTGTTCTGAAGTTATTAGTAGTTTAATTATTATACTAGTATGTTTAAGTTATTTGTAGCTTTTGTTTTTAGTTGTTTTCTTCAAATCAAAGCCAACTGATTAAGAAAACTATAAATAAATACAAAAATGTCAGATTTTTTAAGTTTGTAAAAGCTATTAATGTGAGGTATAGAGGTATAATAACAAAGTCCTTTTTAAATTTAAGGGTAGAATTCAGAAGTAATAAAAATGGTAGGTTGCCATTTAAAAAAATTAGATTATTGAATTTTTTAAACAGCGAAATTCGGTACTATTTTGTGAGTACCTTGTATAAAATGTTAATAAAGTTTTTAGGCGCTTGAAAAGTTATAAGTGTTTTTGTGCATATCCTAAAATATTTGATCTGTTTAACTAGGGTTTTAAAAAATGTTTTTTGTGAAAGGCTACTTCTGTCAAAAATATACAAAAAACTGAAATAATTAAAATGACGCTTTTTAAACATATGATGTCTCATATAAAGTGATATTAAAATTTTGGGTAGATTTCAAAACTTTAATAAAAATTTTATTTAAAATAACAAAGGGTCTGTTAAAAAAATGCTAAAGAAATTTTCGTCTCAGACTTCCCATTATATGCTTCACCTTTGTCTGCTATCCATTACGTTTGAAACACCGTGTACATTGAAAGTTTGAGGTTCGTGGTACAATAACACCACTCACTGCAATTAAATACATTGATTATTACTGTTAATATAAATTTAACACTTTGAGCTACTCTACCCTGATAAGCCTCAATAATTCAAAACACGTATACTGGGTGACCCATTAGTGCGGGATCGAAATCTCAGTCTAAACTAATAAAGATAGAAACTTTAAAAGTTATATTTAAATGTTTTCGGCAGTGCTCTTTGTAACAAAAATACTTGGAAAATAGTATTACTTTTGGGTATACCGGAAAAGACTACTAAGTCCGTTATTTTAAATGAAACACCCTATATATTTTACACTTTTGGATTTCTTGCTTTTTAAGCATTAAAATTACCTACAGTTGTAAAGGGTTTGAACCAACGGTTTAAGCATTATTTGCATGTTTATTGCCAAAATCAATCATTTTTGAAGTTACATATCTTACGTGGTGTAATAGCTAAAAGTTTGAAAATTTATAACTAATTTTAGCATTTTGTGATAGTTACAAATCATGTTTGTTTTCTGATCTTCAGTTGTGTTTTTAAACATTTTCAAAATCATTTTGCTTCAAAAATTTTAAATAGAACACCCTATATCTAACTTAGTAGTCAAAAAGAGCATTTTATTTAAAATAATTTAGAGAAAATAATTTTTTTTTCATGAAATGAATTATTAATGTTGAATTAACATTACTGTAGGCTTTGGAAAACAATTGCCCTATTTTCAGAAAAAAATATGGGTCCCTAAACGGACACTGTCGTTATTACTATTTTAATCAGAATCCTTAGGTATTTCCAATAATAAGCAGCCAAAACAAGTGGTTCCAGGAGAAATAATAGCCCAATATCTTATTGGACCACGTTTGTTTGAAAATCATTTAAATAGTGAAGGTTATTTAGATTTGTGCTCCTACACTTTGTGTTAGAGAAGTAACGCAGTGGTTAAATCAAAATTTCAGAGCGTTGGATAGGGCTTGGATCTGCAGTAAATTGGCCAATTCGTTCCCCTAAACAAAGAATTTGTAATGACAATCTACAGGGTAAATAGTTCTTTTGAGCGGTGCATACAAAAATAGTAAAAGAAGGTGGTCGACATTTTTAGCATTTGCTGCTATAGTTTTCCGTATTTCTGAGCAAATATTTTTTTTAAATTAACTTAATATCGATTCTTAAATTTGTTAAATTTTAGAAAACCTTTAATTATAAATTTTCAAATTTCTATCTTTATTAGTTTAGACGTGAGATTCTGATCTAGTAATTATGCGATTATTATTGGCTACTGGTTATTTGCTTGTTGTGCATACTTTTTGCAATGTTGATGATTTTATATCCGGCATGGACTAACTACTTATTTTATTTGCAATCAAATTAATGTTTGTTTTCTTGTATTCTTGCCTTATATCATTGTTTTTAAGTATATAAAAACAATGCTAATATTACCTTCAACTTAACGACATTTCTGCTTTTAGTAAAATTTGGACTAAACTAAAGATCAATTTATTTTTCTTAACATAACTGCCAAGTTTAATTAAATAACATGTTGGTCTATAGTGGTATTCAGAAGAATATATTGTGATTTTTTACTGCATTTTGCATAAAACTGTGTTATTTCATGATTGCTCCTAACGATCAAAAATAATAAAATTAAACAATAGAAAGCAAAACTTTGCTCATTTTGAATAAATAAGGAATCTAACGATTATAAAATTTATCGTAATTGTAGTTTCGGTAATAATTTTTCTTGGCTTGGCTATTGATTTAATGTATTGTTCAACGTACCCCTCGATATATATCTTACTTTACATACATTTCGATGTAATCTGTACTAGTATCAGTTATTGGTGTAAACTATGTCATTGTCGAATGTGTTTGTCCACATTTACATTCACTTAACAGCGTATTCTCACGCGTATTTTACAATTTAAATTTCATTATAAATCAATTACATTTTGTTTTGTGTATCAATGCGATCATCTCCGAAAACATAAATCTTTTACAGTATGTAGCATTCGTTTATTATGATTATGCAGCTGCATAATATAATACGGATAAAACGGCATCATTAAAAAAAACTCTTTCCATTCAAAAAGAAGATGGTTTTGTTATTGCTTCCACGTGCGAGTGAACGAAGATTCCCAAAGTCGTAGAAAATTGATATTCTGCGGTTTTGTTGACATATAGGTAAAGTCGATCTTTGATTGATTTGAAAATATAATGAGGTGTTTATTATTACAAGATCTCGTTATGAACGAAAGATCATATTTCGGTGGCTTTCGGAGTGTTGCGTCAACAAGTTGTTTAGGTTTCGGTTCGGTCTCTCAGAACCGCGTGCTTCTGCTACGATTAACAGCAGAAAACTATCGTGTTCTTAATGCAGTTCGTTTTGCACTAGAAAATGATAATGTTCGCGTGGTTATTATTTTTTATACGAACTTATTAATTTGTGTCAACTGTTCAGAATTTAATCATGGAAATGACTTAGGTATGTGACTAATTATTGATTAAATTAAAGGTTGTTAAACCATGTTAATGTTTAATTTCCCTTCTTTTCAATTAATTTTAACGAGACAATTACGAAAATTGCGGCATGTTAGATTACAATTAAATGTAGTTTATGAATTCTCGTTGGAGACGATTTACAGCAGTTGCCCAAAATCTAACAATCAATTTAATTGATGTACACATTATAATTAACATTCTTCCGTTGATAACTTATAACTTTAATTAACTTCACCACATACGCATTGAAGAGAGGTTTAGTTGTTGGTACAACGAACTTTGTTACCAAGAAAATTGTTTAGTTTTCCGGTATCTCATTCGATAAGAATTTTACTTTTATCGGCGGTAAATATTAAACATTAACTTAATCACTTATAACGGATATAACTTTATTTATATGTTCGTTATGCAAATAAACGTAAACCGTTCACTTGTGTTTCAAGTTTTTAAAGCAGGAAATACTGCGAAATTGGTATTGCGTCGAAAATAGAATAAAAAGCATCATTGTGTTTACTTAATCCATTGATTGTTTTATGACAAAATATTTTGTTAAAACAATTGGATCAAATCAAAATGCAGTAATAATGTACGTACTTCAAATTTACTCGTAAATATATGTTTACCTCCAAAAATTTTTTTTACGTAATATAATTGGAGAAAATCTTCAGCATGTTTCCGATTATTGTATTTTGTAATTGTCAACCTACACGCAACGATCCTGTGAAACTGAATTAGAAAATATAACTGTAATTGTAGCGTCAGTTACATAAAAAGCGTAAATTCTAGAAAAAAGTAACCGCAAGAGGAAGTTCAACGTTTAGATGTGGGAATAATAAAAGCATATTTCAGAATTTGTTTAATGAACTCTTTCATCTTCATGAGTATGTGACAAACTTTATGCGATTCAAGGTTTTTTAATTCGTTATTTTTAGCAAAAGCTAGCGAGATTAATACTACTTGGTGTCATAATATCCGTACATTGTCTTTTCTATTAGTAAAATTACTTGAGTTATTGTGTAACTAAAAAAAAATTCGTTGGATTAATGCGACACCAGCTATTAAAAACAATGTGTTTCACTTTTATATTTTTTGTTCAAAATTTTCACGTGGTGTTTCTTGTTTTTTTACGCCTCATAAACTTTGCCATCTAATTAAAATAACATTCTTCCCATGTCTGTCCGTAATGAAATCAACATAGGTCTTTGTCTGCACCTTGTACCTTTTTTATCTCAATTTACTAAAATGTGATTATAGGTGTGCTTTTAGGTTTTTTATGTGAGTTTTTAATCTAAATCGAATAGTTGCGTACTGCGCAAAAACTAAAGTTGTATCCAACTTTATTTCCAGTTTAAATTTGATATACGATGAACTACCCTTTACTGGATTTCCGGTTACGAATCCCTTTGCATATATAAGTTATAGGACTACCTTTCAATGATTGAGGTACGTTTCTCTAAAATGAAAATAATTGCGGTACCAAATTATTAATTTTTTAAACTCAAATAATTCGTCATGGCGAATTTTTTGTGTAAACAATTAAAATGCGTTTAAACATTTATTTAAGGAAAATGTTTAATGATATAGAAGCTTAAAATAACATTGAAGACATAAATCTAAAAATAATTTGGTTATAATTTCTTTCTTTTAAAGTAAAAGGAAGTTATTACGAAAAGAAATATGTTTATATTGTAGGACAGCGGTGTATAACCTTTTCTAATATTCCAGCTACTTTAACATTCGAATTTGTTGCGAACTGCGATCGACAATTTATAATAGAAATAAAGAAATAACCAAATACATGTACGTATTTCACATAAAATATGAAAAACGATATACTGAACAAGTTTCAGTCTGTAAGACTGAAGTAAATTTTGTATACCCAAATACGAAGCATCTTCTTTGCAATTATAATTCAATTTGCAACCAGAAAACTACCAGTGGAACTTATTTTTAACAGAACAAAACAAACGACATAGGATAAATAGGTTAAAAAAATTTACTTACTTTTGAGCATAAACAGAAATTATCAAGAAATTGATATCGTGCTGAAACACACAAAACGCTTTTACGCCATTTTAAAAATTAAGTTTAATCTGCCTCCGGTAACTATGTAAACGCATGTTTAAAACTTATTCGATTTATGTTTCATTAATCATTATATCTGTAATGGTCTATAAAATGTGGACATGAATTTCCTATAAGCTGACTTACACGTAATTAATGCGATTGAACACAGTATAATTATTATCGGTAAGATAAACTTGAGAATATTTCCGTCCACAAACAGAATTTCAACCTGTGCCCTCTGATTTCTCGATGAATTTGCTAACCAACACTTTACCATCGAGGACTTTAAATATTCTAAAGCTTTAACGGCACATGCATATCATACGGCAATATAATCTCAGGTAATGCTTCTCTAAACCCGGAAATAAACACATCATTTCTTTATCAAAATATACAGTGTCTCGCTAATAAGGTGCTCGATTTAGAACTAATATCCGGAAAATACTTATTTGATTGCTTGTTGTTTACGGAGCATTGGCAGCTCCGTAATAAAATAATTCTATTAACTCTCAATAATTATACATTAACCTAGTATTTTTTCGCACCTCTGCGCAGCATGGTTTGATAATGTTATGTGGGCTTCAAGAATACTTACTAGGGAAGATCATTTTGAATTCTGTGGAATAAAATTAATTAAAAAGAATGTGATTGTTATAGTTATATATAGACCACAAAGTGGTGACTCCGCAATTTTTCTTAGTCTGCTTGAGAACCTATTGGAGGAAGTCTTTTCGACTTAGAAAAGGGTCATACTATGTGGCGACTTTGACATAAACTTTCTGGACAATACCAATGTGTGAATGAAAGTATTGCTCAGTAAACCTACTAGGATCATGGACACTACAAATACCTGTTTAGATAATGTACTACTCTTTGATACAATCACCTCTCAAATAATAAATATAAATTTTGGTGTTTCTGACCACTATGGGCACGTACTAAGATTTTCAAGTTGCAAAAAATCATTGTTTTTATTTATTTAATCGTACGGTACATTTTAAATATTGTATTGTGATGTAAGTGTTATGTATGGTGCCCCAGAAGATCAGTACAAACCTGTACAGTGTGGTGACGAAACCGTGTGCAATTGTGGATTGGTTTGTTTTGGCAAAGCATTTACTTTAAGGTTTAGGAAACCACTAAAACCTAAACATGCCAACCCTTATCCACCCTAGTATTTACATGTAATAATATTAATTAAGTGTGTAACGTGATTGTGTTGTACATTTTTCATTGTGTTAAACATAGAAAGAGAAATTTCTCTGACACTAACATAGCGCAATTTGTATCGTACCTCTCTCAAGAAACCTGGTAACATGTTTACCTAAGCACTAACTCTAAACGAGCCTTAGATAATTTTTTTCGTTGTTTTGTTTACTACTTTGATTTAAGTTTTCCCCTTCGAACACTAACATTAACAACGACAACAAATCAACCATGGGTAGCTGCGGAACTTTACAAGCTCAAACAAAGAGTTATTGATCTTAAAGTATTGTCAGTACGCCACCCAAAATTTTGCAAGATGTTTAAAAATCAGCACGCCCTGTACCAAAAAAACAATACTATATCTATTCCTTCGCATAAATAAATAAGCAAAAAAAAAAATTAATATTAAAGGAGGGACTGTAGTGTCTAACACGGTAGCAGTTGACATGTTTAGTGTGCACGTTTCTAGATTTTATAGAACAAATAACCCCTCTGATTGTAATACATTGATTCCAGCGTTGTGTCATTTAATGTTTCTTGTCCCCCTAATTGTAAACGATGGGGTGTCTATTATTAGCTTTTTAAAACCATCTTCATTTTATGGACATGATGAGGTTAGTAATAAGCTGTTAAAATCTGTGAAAGATTTTGTTGCGAAACCATTAACATACGTAATTAACTTAACTTTACAAAACGGCATTTTTCCAAACAGCCTAAAACAAGCAATAGTCAAGCCCCTTTACGAAAAAGGAAACTCGCAGAAAATCTGCAAATTCAGTCCCATTACTACCTAGTTTTTCAAACGTTTTTGAATTTGCAATAAATACACAACTTATCAGCTACTTATTAAAATTTGAATTATAAACAGGTTTCAGCACGGCTTCATTAAAAATAAATCAACTAATACTGCATGTGCGATTTTTTTTCTAAAACTGTGACTTCCATTGATAAGCGATTTTTAACTGCTGCCTTATTTGTCAATTTTTCTGCCGCTTTTGACAACGTTGACCATAATAAGAAAATGTTTCAATATGTGATATGGGGCACTACGCTAGATCTTTTTAAATCATAGTTATGTAATAGGATGAAGATAGTAAAATTGCCGCAAAAAGGGAGTAGTTTTACATACCCAATATCATCTGGAGTTCTCCAGGGGTCTATACTTAGCCCTATACTATTTCTGCTCTACTCCAACAACCTTATATCACATCTCATAAAAAAATATTCTTAAAATAGTATTTTTCTAACATCCTATGATGATGATACAAATATTTTAATTAAATCAGGTAATATAACGGACCTTTATGTTAAAACAGACCTTATCTTAAATAAGCTGCCCAGGTGGCGATAGCAATGGATTAAATGTAAACGAAAACGTCTGTAGTTCTTTTTGGCAGTCTACAAAAGACTTCAATGATAAAGGATGATAAAAAATATGCACCGACTTTGCAAGAATACTTATCCTAACGGTAGACATGACGTCACCTGATACTATGTAAAAAGCTTTAAAGGTTTTTTATCATGCAAATTTCCATTTATATATCACATACAACATAGCCAACTGGGATGGTAGTGATAACACAAAGCGTATATTAATAATGCAAAAACAAACAATACAGCTTATCTGTAACTTGCCTTTAAGAACGTCATGTAGGTCTTTCTTTAAAAATCTAAAGATTCTTACAGTAATGAGTACGTACCTATATTTTAGAAATAAGCTGCATGCTTGTAAGTTCTAAATGTGCTTCTCAAACGGCGTACACAGTCATAATACACGCCATAAACGTCTTTTAAACCATGGTCATCATAGAACAGCATTATCTCAGAATAACCTACAATACAACTGCTGCAAATTTTGTAATAATCTGCCTGTAAATATAAAACAAATAAGCACATATAAACAGTTCAGGTTGACACTTAAAATTCTCTTACTTGGCAACACTTTTTCTAGCTTAAAAGAATATTTTCAATACGATTACTTAGAATAGGAATGTTCTGTATATCTATTGATCTCCATTGTATACAACAATGTCGTTGATTGGAGATTATAAATGTAACCTTGACAATTATTGTGTACCAATCTATGTCTTCATGTGGAGCCGTACTGACAATAAACATACTTACTTACTTACTTAATTATTTAAATTTAATTAGATTCGACTGTATTACTTAAGATAGTCGTAATCAGCTAAACTGTGTACAGGATAGTTATTGCCAAAGTAAATTATTCAGTTTGGTCATATATTGTAACATTATTTATAAATAAAGTAGGTGTTAAAATACCTACTCGACTTTTCACAAATAGTTTCAAAGTTGTCACATAGGTACTTTTTAAATAACTATTATTTTACATTTGACAAAATACACCAAAAAGTTAAGATTGTGACACAATGCAAAATAACGAAATCAATTGTATAAGGTTTTAGTAAAACTATGCGTTTTATTCATGGAATAATATAATTATACAGTATGTCCCCGGATTGAGTTTACAATAGGTATGATTGACAAAAATTTTTGAATTGGAATTTCATATTTTGGGATTCCGCCCTGCTTGGTCTGAAACTTATTTTTAGTTTACTTTCGATTTTTTCAAGTCAAGTAAGCCTTGACGGTCGAGCAAACACTATTTTAGTTCTAGGTAAACTACCCTTTTCGTTCACAGTACGCCAAAGTGTTACTAAGCAAAGTTGTTCAGAATTAACAGTTATGACGTTATGCAAATTTTCAGAATGATCGGCCTACTTTGATAAAATCCAGTGTTGGTGAGTATTGCAATTTAAACAGCAATGATAGCATGAGGTGGCTTAATATTTACAAAAACAAAAAACATCGATTACATGTCAAGTGTTTATTGTAGTATGACATGTGTCGTTATCTTTAATAAACTGATTTTTATTGCGAAGTAATGACAATATTTCTCCAATAAAATGCTAACGTTAGAACAGAAAATATATTTAGTACAGTGTTATGGACGTGGAAAAAGTTACCGTTACGTGATTGAAAGATTTAATGAAAAATTTCCAGATATTTATGTATCACATATGGGTGTACAGAAGCTTATTAAGAAATTTTTAAGAACTGGTTCAGTACTAAATGTAAAGAAAGCTAAGAGAATACATAATGAAGACGATGTCGCTACTCTGCTAATTTTAGATTCGGTACAAAATGATCCAAAACTGTCTTTGAGGAAGCGGTCGCTTCGCTTAGGCATTAGTAAATCACACATACAACGAACTTTGAAAGACCGGAAGATTTATTCCTACAAACCCATTTTTAATCATATTTTGGAACCAGGAGACAAAGCAAAACGTCTAGATTTCTGTTTATGGATAGGAAGCAAAATAGCAAGTAATCGTTATTTTTATCGAAACATTTTGTTCTCCGACGAGGCTACATTTTCTACCAATGGAACTGTTTCCTCGCAACATGTTCGATATTGGAGTGACACTAATCCTTTTTTTAAAATTACAAATCACCTGCAATATTTTGTTAAAGTCAATGTATGGTGTACTATTTCATATTATGGAATAATAGGGCCATATTTTTTTGATAATAATGTTAACCAGCATACATACTTAAATATGCTAGACAATTTCTTCGATGACGCTTTAGGTGAGTTGCCTCTCAATTATCGGCGATCAATGTATTTCCAACACGATGGTTGTCCGGCGCATTATTCACAAATTGTTGTGAATTGGTTAAACCATAAATTTGGTCACCGTTGGATGGGTAGGAATGGTCCAGTTTTATGGCCCCAAGGAGCCCAGATTTGACTATTGCCGATTTTTATTTGTGGGGACGTTTAAAACAAGTAGTATATGCAGAAAATTTACCTAATGATGCCGAAGTATTAAAAATCGTATAACAGATGCTATATCGGCTTTACCAATTCAGGAAATCAGGAATAGCTTTAAGGAACTCCGACGTAGGATTGAATCATGCTGCGACGAAGGTGGAGGGTTAATAGAATAACTTAATACTTGTTTTTGTTTTAATAATATAATAAAAAATTCCTTATATTTTTTGTTTTTGTGATCATTAACCATTCTCAAGGTATGATTGTAGTGTCAATTGCAGATTTGTTTCTTTAAAGTCAAACTGAAGCAAAGTTGACACAAAACGAAGTTGGAGATAAAGTTGACACAAAGGAAACTGACCAATACTGGATTTTATCAAAGTAGGCCGATCATTCTGAAAATTTGCATAACGCCATAACTGTTAATTCTGAACAACTTTTCTTAGTAACACTTTGGCGTACTGTAAGCGAAAAGGGTAGTTTACCTAGAACTAAAATAGTGTTTGCTCGACTGTCAAGGCTTACTTGACTTGAAAAAATCGAAAGTAAACTAAAAATAAGTTTCAGACCAAGCAGGGCGGAATCCCAAAATATGAAATTCCAATTCGAAAATTTTTGGTCAATCATACCTATTGTAAACTCAATCCGGGGACATACTGTATATAATCTAATATTGTAAATCAATGGATTTTACAAATTTAATTTATCAATTGTTTTTAAGTAACAAATCATCAATGTTGGGACATCCAAAGATAAACTAGAATTAAATAACTACTAAAAATCTAAAGTTGTGATTGTTTTTTTAAGTTCATTAACGATCTTTTTAATAGTTTCAGCTGCTCTTTTAACATATTTTCTTGAATTTTACCTTTGTAAAACTTCTAAAATTTCATTTGCGTCATTTATTTCTAAATTGTTCCGAATTTTCATTAGTTGTAGTTGGATGCAGTTTTATTTACTTTATTGATGTAAAATACAGAAAAAGCTTTAAAACATCAAATTTTAATTTTTTTCGAAAAGTATCAGCTTCCAGGAGGTTACACAATTAGGGGGTGTCCAATTTAAGTTAAACCAGTTATTTAAATTAAATTTAAGAAAATCGAAAGCTGTTAGTAAGGTAATGTAAAGTATCATTAACAGAAACGTTTGTGCAGTTGCATGTGTAGCACAAAGATAATTTCTTGTTCTTTATGGAAGCAGTCACAATAACTTATCGTTAGTGCAAGATCGCTGTGGTAGTGG
Organism: Abscondita cerata; assembly: GCA_030710515.1. Lineage (NCBI taxonomy): Eukaryota > Metazoa > Arthropoda > Insecta > Coleoptera > Lampyridae > Abscondita > Abscondita cerata. Next base: position 116,902 of record JALBCR010000918.1, on the reverse strand, counting down.
TAGTGTAAAAGCTAAGTAGATTTTAGCTTTTATCTACGACCACTGTAGAAAATGATAAATAACGCATAACTAGTAGGCTAAGTATTACATCAAAAATGCACGCTGTGCGTCATGTAAATAATTCGCACAGTTAGGAATTTTACTTTTCTAACTAAATAACTAGAAGTGCGATCAAAGTCAATACCAGCAGTAAACCAGGCAGAAACGCATTTTTAAACTAGAAAAAGATTGGAGTAACAATTTGAAAATTGCGTAGATATTACTACTACACGCGCGCCTTAAAGTTAGGCCAGTACTTTATACCAGCATTGGTTATTATTTCATAATTTTCGAATCAAAATATTCCGAAAATTATGTGTAGCATTGTTGAAGTTAAAAAGTTATTGGTAAAGATTAATGTTAGTAAGGTCCAGATGACATTGATCCATTTTTTATCAAAATGTGTTCCAATACCATTGCATATTCTCTATGTTTGCTCTATAATAAATGGTTAAATGAAGGTGTTTTTCCTGTTTATTGAAAAATTGTAACTCCTATTTTTAAAACAGGAGACAAATCAAATACATATAAGCAATTACAGACTAATACCGAAACTACGTTTATTTGAAAAAAATTTTGAATCGCATAGGTATAAATAAAATTATTATATTACTTGTAGTTCATCACTAGTTCTATAAATAAGAAATCACAAATTGATGCTGTATACAGGGACTTCTCCAGAACTTTCGATAAAGTAAATCACTCGATACTTATAATTATACAAATTATACAAAAATTGAGGGGTTATGGAGTTTCTGCTACATTACTAAACTGATTCCAATCGTATCTTGTAGGTAGAAAGCAATGTATGTTAATCAATTGCTACAACCCAAGTAGCACATAAAGTCGGTACTACAATACTTCAAGTAGTTTGAAACTTTTAATAGTCAATTTTAGGTAACGCTACCCAATTTTTGCAACCAAAAAGTAAAATTTTCTTTATTATTTAATGTATCGGTAAGAAAATTGTAAATATTAGTCTCTAAAATTACCATAAGGTTTTTTAACTGTGTGTAATATGTTCGGTAATACTGACGAGTTTGTTACTAAGCTACATTAACTTCCAATTTTGTTAATAAAAAGGAATTTGTGTGTGTAGCCGTCACTGCAGAATTCTACCTAATTCTAACTAATAAGTATTAGCGACTACATAGTTTTATATGTAGCAATTATAACGTCATTCGTGCCCATTTAACTACTTTAAGGTATTGGGTCTAAATATTTGCCTCTGAAATCAAGTTTTTGTTATTGTCACTTAATAAAACAACTCAATGGTGAAATCAGCTACAGGTTAGGATGGGTGGCAAATATGGCCGTATTAAAATTACAGGCACGCTGGAAAGGAAACAAATTGTGACAAATATTTACATTATAATGATTCTATTGCAATATAATTACTTTATATTTTATGTTTGTTTCAATATCTTACCCAAAAAAAACATTTAAACGTGTATAATTAAAACTAACCCAAAAATTTGTTGATATTTTTGGTTCAAAAATTTGTTAAAAATTACTTTCTATACGGGCGCTCTTATTTTTCATCAGTACCAAGTCTACATTTGTCAATAAAATTGTAGGCGTTAAATATCTTTAACCATGTCCCTTTTAGTATTGGTATAATATTAGGTGCCTAACACATATAGAATAAGTTTAATAAATAATATGGTTAAGACAAAGACGAAAAAAACTAATGGTTTACACGTAATGGGTATAAGTTATTTCTATTAGTTTTTTACCTATTTATTACGATAAAACGTAGTCATTGTTCTCAAATTACGTAAAAAAAACGCAACTGTGTAGTTGCGACAACCAAGGAAACTTGTTGTTATTACGTAAACCCTATTCCCCATTTAAGTAAAATTGAAGTTCCTGATATGTTGAAAAAACGTAACTATTTAAAGGAATAAATATCTTTGCAGTCACGAAATAAATAGTATTATCGGAATCATCACTAAATGTGCTACTTGGGAAGTCCAATGAAATTGTGGTTTAATCCGGCGTTCCACAAGGGTCGCATCTAGGACTGCATTTGTTTATTGCGTTTATGAACGATCTCACTTTAGACTTTAAGTATTCATTACTACTCTATGCGGATGACTTGCTGATGTGCCATATTACAGGACGATTTAAATTGTTAATCTAACTGATGTTAAAAAAACAAAATGTCTTTAAATGTGAGCAAATGTCACTAATTTTCTTTTAACAGGACAAAATCGTTAATTAACTTTAATTATTCAATATCAAATAATATTCATGTACGATCTCACCTGGAATATTTAAGTGTTGTCTGGAGTCCGTTTTACAAAATTAATGTAAACAGAATTAAATTACTTTATAGACGTTTTCTAAATTTTCTTTGTTTTAAAAGTAAAATTTGAATGAATTATTACCACAGATTGTTGTACTTTAATATTTTCTCTGTAGAGGACAGAAAAGCTATACTGGACCTTAAAGTATTATATAAATTTATTAATGGATTTTATAACGATAGTTCAATAAATTCTCGATTGTTTCTAAAAGTTCTGAGTTATTCCACAAGACTTCATTATCTCTTTTTGTATGATCAATATACAATCAATTTATGGATGAATGCTGCTTTAGTTAGGATTGTTAAAATATACAAGGTGCCTAGTAACTTTACGGACAAACTTCGCGTAGTGATTCTAGACCCAAAAATAAGAAAAAAAGTTTATATAAACCTAGGTCTAAAAAGACTTTGTTTAGAACCTACAGAGTGTTAAAAAAATTTATTTTCCTTGGTTTTTTTGTAATATTTTGCAATTTGGGACACGAGGGTTTTTGTAACATTTATTTATTTAGTTAGATTATTTATTTCTCTATTTTAGTTTTAAATTTAAAGTTAAAGTAAAAATGCTAACATACGTTACTTTGATTTTATCTAAAGTTTATAGGGAATTAAATTAAACTGTTTATCAACCAATATCTCGAAAACGGTTGATCTGAGTGGCGCCGACCTTTTTTGCTCAGAACTGAAAAGAAAACATACTAATTAAAATGTAACGTCAATATACCGGGTGGTATAAAAGTTATGCCCAATTAACTTTTAGCATACAATTTTTTTAATACCCTATCGGTGGTAAACGAAGCGTTTCCGCACCTGGGTTTATATAAACTTTTTTTCTTATTTTTGGGTCTAGAATCATTTACGCAAAATTTGTCCGTAGAGTTACTAGACACCCCGTATAATAAGGTGTCTCAACATGTTAATATTGATTTCATAACAATGTCTTTATCAACGTTGGCCCAAAATATTAATAAAAGCTTCTTTGAGCATTATGGTTTTTTATTGTCTTTCTTTGTTTTTTGAATACCATAAATTTTATTTTCTAAAAAAATGTATATTTAATTTAATTTTAAATTTATTTATTTAATGCTAATTTTGATTTTTACTAAATATTGTTTCATTAAAACTATTAAAAAAATTAAAATACAGATTAAAATAAATTTCATTGTTTTTGGGTCGCTAGTACTTCCACATGGTGTTTAAGTTAATCTAAATAATATTTTATTTCTTTAGTTTTTATTTTTGTTTTTTTCTGTGTATGTACAATTCACATAGGTTATAGGAAATATTTGTTTATTATTTCTGTTAGAATGTGCTTTTCTATAATTTTTGATAAATTTGTATTTTGGACTATACTTAATTTAATATAATATCACGATATATGATTTGAATATTGTTTCAACGTCTCAACCTGTTATTGGTGTTGCAGACAGTCTGTTGGTTGTGCGACTGTAACTGATTAAATAAATAAATTTAAAAATTTTGAACGCGACACTTTACAGGTTACAGGAAGTAAATCAATTATACACGTTATCCTTTTTGTTGAAGCTATTTTAAAATACAGAATAAAGTTCTTGGTATGCTATAAGTTCTTTTTATTCTTAGAGGCAAAAAGTAAACACCGATCGAAGTATGTGTCGTACACCTATGTCTACATAATACTAGTTGTATTGAGTAAAACAAATTTCTGATGCAGTTTTCAGTGCAATTTCTATATTCTTAATACAGGAAAGTGTAGGTTTGAATAATGCAATATACAGTTCGATTAACTTCGACTTTAATAAACTGAAATTAGCTTTTATGTAAGTCTTTGAGTATGTTTAGTTGCAACTAAAATATAAAAGTAAAAAATTATTGATATTTGCTGGAAGGTGTACGTTTATTAGTATGTAATCTTTAAAAAAATCGTAATAATTTTGTTAAAAATATACAATTTTAGAAAATGTGCAATATAGCCGGAAGTATTGAGAACTAATGGTGTGTTAGAATATCGTGCTTATTTTTCTTGTTTTCCACTTTGCTAGATTGCTTAACAACGATTCATTAAAAATTTGTTCGAGTATTTATATCAGAATTTCTCGTATACTTGGTGTACCTGCTTTACAACAATTCATGCAAATTTATTTCAATTTTACTTTCCATTTGTATAATGATGGCGTTAATGTTACTACTCGTGCGGCTCTCCACACCTATAAATTATGCATTACATAAAAAGTACGTGCTCATTATATACGAGATTAATGAGTCTTTACTATACAACAGTTTGAAATTATATTAACTAGTACCTGTATCAATAGATCATATTCTGGTTAGAATTTCGCACAGGATTTCTGGAACGTCAAATATACCATTATAATATGAAAATATCTGTTGTAGGATACACACTTCATCAAAGAAACCCTTGGGCGCCTTAGTGTTCACTTGCAAATAGCTGTATATCTTAGCCTTTGATAGTATGTATGTAAGATTATAGAATAACACTGAACTAAGATTAAAGTATAAAACAATTAAACTTAATTAAACTTTGCTCAAAGTCTAGTTTATATGCCATGCACGTACTATAAAAAGTTTTACATTTTGAATGTTTCCTAATTGGTTTATTATATTTATTGATACCAGTATACAACAATACCTCGAAATAGAAAATGATATTCTTACTCAGAAAGGAATTAGTTATGTTCGTTATTTTGATGTTTCAACTGCAATTTTGCTGCGAAATCTTATTTTATTGATACTAAAAACAACTAATGTAACGTATTCATCATTATTAGCTTTAATGTTATAGGCGATTTCGAAGTAGAAGAAGATATCTTTACTTCAAACGCGATGCTGTAAGAACATAGCAAATTTGTTTGTTAAAGTTTATAAATGTGCGCCTAAAACAAAATTTCTTATGTAAAATATAACCATATTTATTGCATTGTAGTCAGAAAGTAAGCTATTGAGGATCGAAATTTACCCCGTAACTCTTTACGATGTGTAATAACAATGCAAATCAGGCGGTTTAAGAACAGGCATTGTAAGATCAGAGGATGTTAGATATATTTAGCATAAACCTATGTAAATGGTTTTCGTTGTTGTTTTCTAAACTTGCGTAGGTACATTAGTTTTGAGTAATTGCCGTTAATGTTTAATTGATTGCTTATTTTTCTACTATAACGTTCTAAAACTACATCGTGAAAATTACAAACTTCTTATTTAAATTATTTAAAATGAGTAAATGTTTTTTCAAAAAAAAAAAAAATGAATGTTCTGCGTTTCAAGAAAATTGAATCACTCTGATGAAGTCACCGTAGAACTTTAAAATTGCTTGGAAATATTAGGTGCATGGGGACAAATAATTGATTAAAAAATGATAGAAATTTGTCACTTTTCAAAGTAATCTGTTAGTTATCACCTAGTAGGTGTCTTTGTATGTTCTTCTTTATTCCATTATTTCCCAGTATTTGTTTTGCCGTGTAATTTTTGATGCTTCTAAGAATTCCACGTACAAATTTTCACTAGGTTACGCGGAAGAATTATCGGGATGACCGAAGCTGGTTTAACATTTTGTGAAATTGGTAGACGCCACTGCGAGAGTTTGGCAGGAAGAACATTTAGAAGCTCGTCGTCGATGCAGTACAGGTCCTCGAGTAATAGAAGAGCGGGAAGACCGACTCTTAAGACGAAGTGCAATTCAAGACCATGCAGAACATCGTGTCTATAAATACGATTTATAACCAAATACGCTCGTGGGGACTACGGACATATCGTTCTTATTTTCGTCTCCCTCTAATCAGACAACATAAAGCTACCAGACTGCAGTAGAGCTAATACAGGCAGCAATGGGACCATGAATGGCAGGAAATCATCTTCAGTGATGAATCCAGATTTTGTTTATAGCATTCGAGTGGACGTTTAAGGGTTAGACAACCTAGAGGCCAGCGGCAAAATTTACAGTATGCTCAACGTTGCCATACAACTCTAACTCCTGGAATAACGGTGTAGGGCATTTATTCATAATAAACCAAGCCATATTTCAAAATTCTTGGTACCCACTTTAAACTTCAATCTTGGCTAGTGAGTTAGTAATGAATTTTTGAAAATGTGTCAATGAAATCTAGTGTTTATGTTTGTTGTAATGGTATTGTAGGTTGCACTGATGTAAATAAACTACAAAACGTTTCAATTTGTCATTTAATTATTATAATCGCAAAGATTCAATAGTGCAAACATAACCACATCATTCTAACACGTCTATACTCGTCAATTTCTAAACCTGAAGTGACTAAGCTAGAGTGATGCACGCAAGCACCCGCAATAATACAAAAATTAGCCACATGGGCGCTTACAAAACTAATTTAAAATCAAAGCTTATAATTTGCAGCTAATATTTGGCGGCAACATGAACTAACAGAAAACATGAAACGAAAAGTTAAATTTGCAATAAAACTAATTGCGTACTAATAACTGATACACTCACTAATCTTCATTAATAGGAAGAGGATAAATCGATGGTACTGCCTTGCTGATTATTCCTCGTGATGTCTTAAGATTGACCAACCTAATGATACCATCAACTCCACGATGAGTTTTTATAACGCGACCCAACCGGCAATATAGTGTACGAGAGTAATAACTTCTACCTTAAAGTGGTTTTAAAACTATTTTTATTGCAGCCGTAACTCTGACACGTATTTATGCGACCATTTGTTCCAAATTTGTCTATGTAGCACTTGGAGTCGCTGAAATCTATTTAACCGATTTTTGCTAATTTTTACAGATCGGTTTCAGCCAATGCCGGTGCGATAGCCATTAGATTGTTAGGATCGGAACTAGCAGAATAAAGAAAGCGGAAATTGAGTACTGATTAAATCCGCACTATAATTGTTAAAAAGTCTTTGTATAAAAAGCAAGCATTACCTAAAACCTTTGTTAAGTTGCGTTTTACTGACTTGACTGTTGCATCCTAAATATCATCAAAATATGGGGACCGGGCAAAAATGAGTTTCTACTCTATGCATTTTTTAGGGCAAGCTGTAACGAGATCGCCATCGCGTTCTTTCAAGAAATTGGTTAATGAAATTAATTCATTTTTAGCCACAATAAAGTTGGTACCGTTGTCAGACATCAGTGTTTTTGGCTTGCTTCTACCAGCCACAAACCTCCTGAGAGCGCCTAAAAATAACTCTTTGAAAAGATCAATGGCAATTTCCAATTAGATAGCCTTTGTAGTAAGGCAAATGTATAAGCAAATCCAAACCTTGTAAGTTTTTGAACCGCTACCCTTGCGATCCCTTAAAATAAAAGGCCCGGCGTAATCAACCCCGGTGTATTGAAATAGAAAACTAATTTGTAGTCTTTCCTCAGGAATTTCTACCATAAGTAAAAAATATGTTTTAGGTGCAGCCCTAAAGCAAATTATACATTGTTGTACAATTTTTCGTACTAACTTATGACCCGCAATTGGTCAGAATTGCTTACGCATTGACGCAAGCATATGCTGAAGCCTAGCCTGCAAAATGACTCGTGATAATTTCCTGCAATGAGATAGGTCAAATGATTCTTATCAGGAAGCAGAATGGGATGACATTTTAAAAAGTTAAAATTTAAAAGCTTCAATTTTCCTCCTAACCAAATAATACCCTCATTATCAAGAAAGGGAGTCAACTTGATGGCTTTGGTACTTGTTTCGATGGGTTTATTTTCGTTTAAGAAAGGAAACTCTTTTGGAAAACGCTCTCTTTGAACTGTTTGCATCAAAGTTAAAGTCGCCTTATTAAGTGAACCAGTATTTCGCTTGTCTTTAGGTAAACTAGCGTTAGTAATGAATCCTAAAAGATACGCAACGCACCTTTTAAGCTTAGTGAAACTTAAGAAATCATAAAAGAGGAGCTTATTTGAGCAGTTATCACTACTACAGCTTGTGCTTTGAGCGCTGACAAATTTGAATTAGTATTATTAACTAGATTAGGCTATTTCACTGGCTCCTTGCTAAACTACTGTGGTCCGTGTCATCAAACTTGAGATGACATTAGAAAACTTAGAGTTAAACCCCTAAAAAAGCAAATCTGAAGAATTTTCGCTACCAGAGACATGAAGCCAACTAGAAGACTGTGTCTATCTGAATTTCTGCAACCCTGCTTCCAGCGAATGTTTTTAATAGGTTCAAAGGGGTATTTATCTAGCCTAATACAATTGTAGAATCGGTCTAATAAAACTATCTTGAATTTAATATGTTAAAATGTTTGAATTATTGAAGACCCATTTGGGGAGAGTAAAACAACCCTGTGCCAAAATCAAGGAAATTTGATTGCAAAGTTTTTAAGGATATTCGATAAAATCTGAGCCCGTTAAAAGTTCATCAAAGTAAAAGTCGTTTTGGACAATTTTGGAAGCCACTTGATTTTCAATTGTTAACTGGTGGTCGTATGGCAAGGAAAGTTGCGGCAGCCGCCTCGTAAGTTATGGTGTTAATCTAACACGCTTGTATTGGTTTCGTGGGATCTGATCTCCAAAGAATTTGCTGCAGGTTTCGATGATCTGAATGAATTAATAGCTGACGGTATATTTTACATTTGTCAGTTAAAACTACATATTTATGTTGCCTAAAACGTAGGAGAATATGCAACAATTTATTTTGTATTGTCTGTCGGGCGAACTATTTGGATATCATTAATTGACCAAACAGAAGTAGTGAAACAACAACCATCAAAAACTATTCACAATTTTCTTGTCAGACTTTCTTCCTTTGTCACTCCGTGCGGTCTTGTGGAAAAAAATATTCTATTTGACTTGATGAATTGCTTGTGATTTGAGACATATGACCTAAGGTATCATATTCATGCATGAAATTGGCATATGCTTTGTTGAGAGATAGGTTGCGCTTCAAATTTTAATGTTCCTGGTAGTTCAGTAGTACTTCGTATTCAAAACCTATTTAGAATTCCAATTCATAAGACAAATTTCGGATATAACAAATTAATGTCAAGAATACTAAGATTGGGTAATAATATCAACAATAAGAATAAAGACAAAGATGTTTTTAGTAAACCACTTAATACATTTAAGAAAATTTGCAATGACCATATTTTAGAATTCATATAATAATTTTGTAATATATTAATCGAATGTAACCGTCATAAGTACAAAATAAGTATTGTAAAAGGTGTTATACCGTAAATTAATAAATAAATAAATAAATAAATAAATTGTAAATTCTTTTCAACGCTGTAGACCTTGAATCGCCGAGTTCAACCAAAGATTTCTTTAACGGAATGGACACTATAAACCGTCCCTGTGAATTTCTACTCTCCTCAAGTTTCCAAAAACGACTTAAATGTTCCTGGATATCAAGATTTTGATTGGCATTGTTTTTTGGAGAGTTGGCTGATCAGGATCAAATTTAATTTGACCTACGCATAAAATTATCCAAAATAAATTAGCTCCAATTAAAAAATCTATATTTCTGGGATGATAACAGTGTGTGTCAGCCAAACGCACGTTTTGAGGAATCTTTAGGGAAGACATATCTATGAAATTGTTCAGGGATTTCGAGACATGAAGGCACTGTTGGAAATGCATGATATATTGAATTTATTTTGATGTCGCACCTGGCGTTAATGACAGAAAAGACTGCAGTAACCCCAACAATGTTCACATTCACCTTAATGCATTGAAGATCTAACTTGTCCACCATTCGCTGCGAGAGGAAATGCGATTGGCTACCGGAATCAAGTAAGGCTTTACAATCCTGAAAATTGCCGTATTTATCTAGAGTTTGTAAGACGACAAAGAAAAGTAGCACTTAGTTACGAGTTAAAATAGTGCTCGTCAATGTACTTTGAGATGAACTTGATTCTGGCACAGGTTCCTAGTTTGTTTTGTGTGGAACCTGAAGTTGTTTAGCATGCAATAACGAATTATGCATTAATAAACATTTTCTGCAATGAGAAAATTTGCAATTTTCAGGAGTATGTCTTATGTTTAAACAATTTACGCAAAAATTGTTTGTTTTGACTTTGTCTAACCTAGTGGTCACGGACATTTTAAGGAATTTAAGACAATTGAAAATTTTGTGATTTGAATTACAAATGTTTGGAGAAAAAAATGTTCTTTCCCTTCCCAACCGACCCATAGTTGTCGTTCAAGATCTCGAGTGATGCAATTACGTTTGTTGCATCGCCCTTTAGAGAACTAAGCAAATAATAATATTTGGCAAAGATCAGTTACTGTTAATTAATTGATCTCCTAAATGACATACCGACGCTACTGACTTAATGTCTTGAATGTAGTTATTTTTAATTCGACTGATTTTTAAAGGTTTACCTAATTTATAACGGTTGATCAAGGAATGTTTTATCTGAATCTTCACTTGCATTAATTTGAATTTCATTTTAATAAGCTTCAAACTCTAGCAATAAAGCTTTAGCACTTTCTAAACGCATTTGCAACTGTAAAGCGTCTTCAGTATTGTAATTTTTTAGACATGTCTCAAAGCGTGTCAATTTCGCCTTGATCATCCCACGCTTTGTAATTAATTCCTTTGAGGATTCCATGCTAATTGAAATTAGGTAATGCGAATCTGTAGCGAGGATGCGTTTTTGTGTAAGATAATACAACTGATGTGAGTAAATGAATATTATCAGTACGTGATGTATAAATTGATACCAATTTATTGGCAGAGTGCGGTTTGCTAACTCTGAATGCGAGTGGTTTGTGTATTTTTCTGTATATTTACGTAGCTTAATGCGTAAATATATTTTAAGCAAATGCTATAAACGGATTGAACACCAATGTAAAATTAAATTGTGCAACACTGCAAGGGCGTTTTGTAATTGCCTGTAATAATAGATAGTAAAACTAAAGCAATATTTGTATTAAATCAGCACAATTTAGACATTCAGGTAGTAGTAAAGAATTGAATGAATGCACACTCACCAAAACCTTGAATAGTTTTGTATTGTAGCAGACCGAAAAACTGCAAAACGTGGTTACGCTGCTAGTACCTGAACTTGTACGTACGGCACAGTGGATGCGGTTTACTGCTTGGTCTGCTGCTTTAGTATCTTCGAATGTTAAAAATATCCAACCTTGAATGGCATTTATGGTTTATTCGAATATCTGACTCGAAGGACCAAAATGTTTATGTTTTTTGTAATGGTATTCTATGTTACTCTGATGTAAATAAATAACAAATAACGTTATAATTTGTCATTTAATTTCTATAATTGCGAAGGCTCAATGGACCAAACATAACCACATCATAACGTAATGTGACTAAGCTACAGTGATTGACGCAAGCACCCGCAGTAATTCAAAATTAGCCAAATGGGAGCTTTCAAAACTAATTTAAAATCAAAGCTTTTAATTTGCAGCTAATATTTGGCGGCAACATATAGGGTGTTCTATTTAAAAAAATTCGACTTTGGTATGCTACCGAAAAATGAAAACACTGTATATGGAAAAAATATTTTCTGAAAATGGAGGAAAGTGACATGTATCACGCAAAAAAACGCGTTTATTTATAAGGGAGCAATGCTCCATTGACAGACCACTAGGATATCCTGTATATTTTCGCTTCATATCCAAAGTAAATAATATATTCATTAACAAACTCTTACATGCGAGTGAAATACACTTTTTATTTCTTAAACTTAAAATTTTGAAATAACTCATTATTTGTTGAACAAAGAATGTATCTTGAATGCGCAAGAAATACCAATTTGATGTCTTCAGTAGCTTAAATACTTTAAATTAAAATATTGACATGGGAACATGCTTAACATTTTTGAAATTGATTAATGCTAACAATGTTAGGGTATTTTTTGTCAATGTAATGATTAGGTATTCCGTTCAAATCATTCCTATCGAGTTTTCATTAAATGTTTTTATGCGTAAATGTTTGTACATCTAACCGAAAAGATTTCCGAATAGATAAGTTGCGTTTGAGAAAAGTTCATATACGTTTAAATAATGTATACGATCTATAAAATAGTTAAACGATCAATTAGTGTATCAAGGTATCATCGTAAGAACGTTAAGATTGTCATCTATATGACGACATAATAATATATATCGTGTAAGCATCAAATACTTAGGCGAGTTTCTATTTCCTTTACTTGAAGTTGAAACATTAATAAAACATTATTTTTGAGTTCTTGTTATATTGAAACAAATTTATATCGTAAAACACGTTTTATTCTTAAATATAATTTAAGCAAAACTTCTATAAGATTTCTTATGTGTATAAAAATTACTGAGATACCCAAATAATAATCTAATATTTTTTACTGATTTTTATTCTACATTTTATAAATAAGATAGGAATTATACAACGGTTTTAAACTGATAATTGTAATACTTTTCCGAAAAATTAGCAAAATAAAATTCAGTCGGGGTGCCGATTTTTCTGAAACTTGGCATATTACAGGTGTTATTTATGATAAAACAAAAGTTGTATGCAATTTAATTATACACTATGTTCTTTGTTGAAACTATTTTTTTCTAATTTTGAATTGTGTAGTGTAAGTATTGAAACCATCTACTTTTCGTAACTACACTGCGCAACTTATTTAACGCACAACCAAAAAGTTACCTCAAATTTGATGTTACGTATTTTCGACATTTTTTGTTTGTTTCTGTTGATTTTTTTTTAAATTGTAGGTTTTTCTCTTAGGAATATCACTGTTTTAGTTGTTTTGGTAAAATTAATGATTTTGATATTATACCAGGTGCTATAAAAGGTTATATTTTTCCGAAATTTCAAAATGTCTTGTGGGGTATACAAGCAATTGCAAGTTATTGGAATTATAACTAATTTAAAGCCTCATGTTTATTCTACATTTTTTAAGATTCATTTGTTTATCTTTGTTACTTCATAAAATACACCGCTTTGAAACACCTTGAGGAAAGAGGAAAGCAGTTGTTATTTCTCAAATCATGTTTACTGTTTGAGGTTATATGGATAACATCCGTTTAACTTTTAATTTTATATCTATTTAGTTTAGAACAAATTAGCTGCCGTTTCTGAGTAACACTAGGTATTATTGTGCATGCAACATTCGTTAGAGAATTGTAATTTTTTATTATTATTAGTGATCTAAACTCTTCCGCTCAACTAACCTTAAGTCAATATCAACAAAAACAAATTGAGAACATAACAACATACAATGGAAATGTGTTAATATAATATTGAATTAAGCAATTTTATTAATTTCAACAAAAGGTTCCACAAGTACATGTAGTAGTCTTATAGTTCTAGTTTTTAAGGTGTCGACTATGGATTATCAGAGATAAGAATGTTTTATATTACACATTTTATCTATCACAGTGATAATTAGATACTTAATTGGGCCATTGTTTATCAAACTTGGTGAATTGTTACTGATTGAGCTGTAGTAGAATCAGGAATCATTTTTAACCCGTTCAGACATGAAAAAACACTAAAAAGTTTTTGAGGTTATGTAAAATACAAAAACATTTATTCAACAAATTTAACAATATTTTTAATCATAGATATTTATCGTACAATTGTGACAATTACTTAATGTAACTCTAGAAGAAGTTTTTGAGTTGGTCGAAATTGTTTGTTTATAATTAGTGGAGGTAGAAGCTTCTCCCAAAATATTTTCGGAAATTTGTTTCCTGTTTTCAAAAATTTTTTGTCGTAACCTCCGGGTGTAAAATTCAATTTCCAACCCCCGTGTTGCTTAATTTGTAAAAAGTTGGTTCTTGAATCTGCAAGGAAGGTTGCCGAAGACCTTCTAAAATAGTGCCCGTGTATAGCACTGCATTTAGTAAGTTAATTACTTGTGCAATTTTTTTTTGTAATCCATCAATTGTATTAATACCAACAGGTTTTATATCACACTTGCCATTCCCATATTTTATGAAAAATCGATTGTACTTTAAGTTAACTATATTTCCTAAAAACGTCAACAAAGTTTAAGTCCTAAATCTCCTAGTGTAACAATAAATTTACAAATTGTCTTGATTTTAGTATTGGAAAAATTATTCGGAATTAAGACTGCTCATCTGTAACATCTTCGACACGTAGAAATGTTAATTCTGCTTTTCGACATGCTCCTGCGATACCAGGATTAAAACAACCTGTAAAAACTGTGCTGAAATACTCAATAATGGGTAAAGATCATTGTTCACCTTAGCCATTTAAAAATGGTTGTCATCTGCAGATAGTAAAAACCTTCACACATTTCATATCGATTTGATTGTCTTTTTAAAAATGCTATTAAATTATTGTAAGTTTTAATGTTGATGCTTTTTTTTAGATATAGTTGGGTTCTCAGCATTAAATAATGCGTCCATAATGATTTGAAATCCTTCCTACTCTCAAAATAAGTCAGCAGATCTTTCTCGTTTGTATGTTTCGCCTTCTTTTCTTTGCACCATTTGTCAAAAAATTTCGAGTAATTTTGATTTCTCTGGAATTAAAGGGTTCATCTCATTTTCAGCGCCTTTTTCAATATAACCTGGCATATCTGATTCGGGGCTTATTTTTAAATAAAACTATCGCACAATTGAAATATTTAATTAAATAGCTCCATCCTTTTGTTCTAAGTTTTTTTATTTTACAAAAAATTAATTATGAATTCTGTGATCATAATATACTGCATATACATGTACGTTCATTTAACGTTTATTCTGTTTTGTTAAAATTAGAAAAAGTCTTGTATGTAACACATAACGAATCATGCGTTTTGTCACTAATTACATAAATAGCTATTTTGATCCAACAAGTAATTACTGTGATGACAATCATGTGACATGAAGAATATTAATTATATAAAAACCTATGAAAGAAAAGTTTTATTTTCTATAAATTCAATTTGAACTATTTTTTTCTAAAAAACGATTTTCTTTTTTTTTACCTTTTGTTTTGTTCACTGTTTTTTTTTACTATTTCTAGTTTTACACTTTCTACTATTAGTATTGGGGGCGGTGTAGTCGTTGCAACGCATGTTTTGTTATTGGCAGAGTACTTAATAAAACAGTTTTATTGTTAGATAGTTTATGATTGGAAACTATAATAAAACAATTCAATTAATCTTGTAAGAAAAATTAAAACGTACATACTGAGTGATTTACATGATAAATTTTACATTTATGAATAAAATGTAATAGTAATTAAAAACTCGAATACTTTGTACAGTTGTCGTTACCTTCATATTACTTTGATAGTTACAATTTCTCACATTTTCAGACAAGAATAGCTATGAGTATGAGCTTGCAAAGTTTAGCATCTATAACATTATTAAGCTCTTGAGTGTTATTACGTACTTAGAAAGATAGAAACTAACAAGCTTTTAAAATAGTCTATCTTGTGTTTTAAATAGAAACGTATAGTAAGTATTAACAAGATTTGATTATTTATTTATTTGTATAGTACATTTTCATTATTGTATTGTAATGTAAGTGTTGTGTATGGTTCCCCAGAAGATCAGTGTAAACCTGTATAGTGTGGAAAGAAACCGTGTGCAATTGTGGATTGCTTCACCTTAGCAAAGCATTTGCTTTAAGGTTTAGGAAAATCACTAAAACCTAAACATGCAAACTCTTACCCACTTTAGTATTTATATGTAATAAAAATTTAAACCTTCTTATAGGAGGGGAAAATCAAACACACACTTTACGGTGTAATTCTGTACATATAAAGACGACGTTATACGTAGTTAATCATGTAATATTTTAACGGTGGGAATAATAATTAGTTTTTTAATAAAAATGTTTATAGTTAACGGCGAATTCGATGTCGGTTAGACCCACGAACGAATATTGATTAAGTGTGTAAACATTATAGAAGGTAAATAAGAACATAAGCAAAATGTGTATCTTACGATATCTCGTGTAAAACATTGACACGTATGAATAGTATAAACTAAGAAAATGCCAACAGTTAATTGTAACGACATGTGTGCGTTTAAAGTGCATAGCGCTATCTAAGCAACAGCTTTAATGCTTGAAACACACGTGTGTCGATAAAGCCAAGTAAAACTTGTACAGAAGTATAACACGCAACGAAAGAACACCTGATGCCGCATTTCGCTCTTATTATGAGCTTATCAGAGGTGAATAAGAACATATTTTTGCTAGACAAATATGTATAGCAAAATTATAAAGAATTTAATTCTACATCGATCTGGCAAAAAATATACAGGGTGTTCCATTTTATTTTATTTTATTAAGTTGTTCATCATTTTCAAATACAAAATTTGTCATTTTCTTTTATACCTTGTATAACCAACGTCAATTTTTAATTATTGACAGTTAGTGTCGTTACCGCCCTAAATATAAATAAAATATGAATTTTATGTTTTAAATAATAACCTAAAAACTTGAAATGTCTGCAAGCCGATATGGAGTGAATCAAATATTTAAAAATCGATATTTTGGAAAGCATTATTTTTTGAGTAAGACTCAAATCACTATAGTTTTTTACGTAAATTCAGAATATATTATAAAAAGATATGTTTTCATTTAAAATGTCAAAGTTGACAAGTGGTTTACGAAAATGGGACACCCTGTATAATTGAAAATATTTTTAAATTGTAGCCTTTGAT
>JALBCR010000918.1:0-95000 GCA_030710515.1 Abscondita cerata | reverse complement strand
GAGACTACCTGCTGTTAGAATTGTAAATGATACCCTTAAGCCCGCTTCACAATGTGCAAACTTTTGTTTACAGAAATTGTGGTGTCCAAGTTTTAAATTTCATGAGTGTACATGTGGCGACACCGACTATAATTTGAATAATAATAATATGTTTTGTCTAAAAAAGACATTGGGGACTGTGCCTGATTTGTGTCAATAACCAAATACTTTAAAAATTTTTAGAAATCGGTTTTATTACCACAAAAATTAAAACTGCACAAATTGGGCGAATGGACTATATTTCATGCAAAGGCAAAACTACTTCACTTCTAGTAATGTTTTCAAAGAAATCTTGAAAAGTTTTAAATTACAACTAAAACTTTCGTAAGTGAGGGTACCTTGTTGAAAATGAACCTACGGAAATTAATGATTTTCCAAGTAACACCCGCTTTAAAGAATTAATAGATACTAGACAGTCAAACATACAAATAGAAAGAGTTGCCTTATATAATGGACAACACGTGCTGCGGGAAAATCCTGAATTAATCAAAGCTTAGGAGTGCTTAGTTCAATGTGAACGATTGTGTACTAGTAGCTATTCCTAACGTTAATAGAAGATCGGCAGATTCTCAAAACATCAAAAGAATAATAGTACACTGCAAACACGAAGTTTATGATGTTGGTCTAAAATGCGGTATGTTTAAAGAATGGTATTGTCATAGTGCCCTACAATGTGCCTCATCAAATTTTCTTACAATCGCAAAGGTTGATTTCTTGAAACAACTCTCATTACGGGAAGCAGTAACTTCTTGGTGGACAAGGTATTGCAAATTGTAAGTGCAAACCTTCAAAGCAGCAGTGCAGAAACAAAAGATACATATGTTTTAAATGTAACAAATTGTGTACAAGCCGCTGGGTCAATAAGTAGGGAAACGTTTACGCTACGTCACGTAATATTTTAAGAATTTAATTCAGATCCAGTAGAATTTACTTTAAGTTTGAAAAAAAACCAGTGTTGTTTATTTAAATATATAGTTATTCTTTGTCTGCTCTTAATGTTAATATATCAATAAAGTAGTTGCACATTAATAAGAGGGAAGTGTATTTTTTCTATATTGATTTAATTCCATGTTTCACAGTATAATGTCACTATAAACCAAATTGCTTATTACTTACTAAGCATAGTTTGACATACTACCTTTTTCACAACGTTTTATTTATGACAAGAAATAAACAGCTTGCAGGTCTACATGCTGTAAAACCAAATCATTCCATCAACTAGAAAACAAAAGTTTCCGGTTCACGAAATGGACAATATTTTTATCCATTTGCTGCAAAATGAATTTATTACAGCATCTGAAACCAGTTTAGGTGCTGGATATATAGTTCATGAAATGTTTAATTCCAGTATATAATTTGACATATAAGTGTCGTTTCACCAATTAAACTGCTCGCGTTTTTTGAAATCTACTTACCGATGACAGACACGGTGGTTTATACCAATACGGCAGCAAACTCGACATCATGTTTGAGAGAAAAAATAGCTGAGAAAGCCAATTTATCATGTATTAGATACAAAACAGTCAGAATAATTAATTCAAAAGTAATACGAATAATCATCTACTTGAAAAGTAATGTATGGGGTTGCAATTAACCTTTTGATAGGGGTCAGTAAATAATGTTGAAAAAGTAGCATCGCAGTTTTCATAACCTTTTTTCCAATTATCAGTCACCCACCTTTTAGAACGTCTGAGTTTCTGTGCAATACATTTCCGATTAATAAATGCAGCCAACCTCCATAGCTTTTACGATATTCATTTGCTCGAATTCTATCTACGAAACGCTGATTTTTGTTATGTTCCAAACCAAACTTCATCATCATTATTGTCAACCTTTAGTTTAAATCAACTGCAATCTGAGTCATAGTGTCTACCTAGAAACTTTGTGTCGACACCATCTCCAGCTCTGACATCTTCCAATTTCAGCAAACCAATACTAAAAATAAAAACAATAAAGAGCTTATATTCCGTGTGTCTCTGGCAAGACGCAACATAAGAATTTCACTATAAAAAAAAATTGAATTGATCCACTAAGGCTATGAAATTTTCGTATTGACGTCTACGTAACAATTAATTGTTATTGCGTGTTCCTTATTGTAATATCTCTAATTCAAATTTTGAAAATGAGTGTGTACCTATACAATCCCTAAGAAAATTTAAATAGTTAAGTGGGTATACAGAAGTTATAGCTATAGAAATACTCCTTTGTTTGCTGCACTTTTTCCAGATCGGCAGAGAAACGGCAGTGTACACAAGCGTCCGAAGCAGGTTCAACAAAACCAGAACATGGACAACGATGAAGAAATTGGTGTACTTGGTGCTGTGTATTCGACAACTAAGTTTTGACTGTGGTGTGAATAGGTGTTGAGTTCATAAAATTTTTAAAAAAGCATAATCCGATTTTGTGAAACATTAATGGAGATACGCAATAATGATATGAATTTTGTTAAGAATATTTACTTCACCGATAAATGTTCGTTAAATCTCATGTAGTTTGCGGTATCAGCATGATGGGTGTCCAGCACATAATGCGAATCAAATAAAACAACTTTTAAATGAAGTACTTCCTAGAACCTGGATTGAAAGAGGTGAGAAAGTTACTGTGCCACCAAGATCACCAGGCTCGTCCCCAACGACTTTTTTTATGGCTTTATATCTTCGAAGGTTTATACCGACAGAACCCACAACACAATTGAGTCTTTAAAAGATAAAATTGTAGAAGTTTGCTTCAATATACCAGCAAATATGATTGCAAATGTGCAACGAAACTTTTATTTGGGGCACTGTTTAACAGTAATGGACAGTATTTTAACCAGTTTCTATAAGCCAAGCACTTCGCATGTAATACCTATTAGCTTTCACTTCTGTATATCCACAAAACAAATCGGTCCCTTTCAGGACCACTAACACATTTATAGAAAAAAACGTTTAATACGATGTAATTAAAACTTAAAACGACAATCACTTTTAATAATAAACCGTATTTGAAATTACAACATTTCTTACAATTGTTCTTGGATGGTTTTAAAATAATAATCTTGTTATCTTGTTTGTTGACTCCTGGATTCTAGTAAAACGTGAAATAGAAAATCAAAAGAGAAATAATTAAATAATTTAAAGCACAAACCTTTAAGCTCTCATTATTCATAACATTAAAAACCTTAATCGGGCATTTTCTAAAAATCTTTATTAATTCCTTGAGTTTCAAATTGTTTACGATCAAGAAGCTAAAAATGTATAACACCTCCAATTCTGGGTTATACTTTACTTCTCTGATTCTTAATAAAGTCGTTAAACGCCACTTCTGTTTATCGGTAGAGACCTGTGGTAGAGACAAACTACTCGATCCATACTAATCAAAACATCTGTCTTATCTATATTAAAACTGTATTGACTTAAAATAAACTTTTAGTTTTAGAATACCTGCATATTCTTGCAAGATGCAAGTATTATGTCTAATAGTTTACACACAAGTCTACAATACAAGAAAACAAACGACTTATTTAACCTCAAATTCAATACGAGCAGGTTTTATACAAAAGTATTTTTATTATGCTTGCTTCAATAGCTATATTAAAATATGAAAGCAACTGAAGATTAATTAGAATTTTCGTATAATCACAAAATACTAAATACTTACTTTTACAAACTTAAAGAATAATATTTACATTTGAAGGAAGATTAGACATTCTACACTTGCTCTCTCTTTCTAACTTCAACAAATGCCGTAACGTATAGGGTATACAACAATCCAAAATTTTTAATGTAATAGTAGATCAAATCAAATTTTTTCTACAGTAAAAATTCTATGTTGCGTCTTGCCAGAGACTCACGGTATACTATCTGCGTGTCACGCATTGTTACACTTTATTGATTTTTATACGGAGTGTCCAGTAACTCTACGGAAAAATTTTGCGCAATTTTAGACTCAAAAATAAGAAAAAAAGTTTATATAAACCCAGGTACGTAAACGCTTCGTTAAAAATTTTTTTGCTAAAAGTTAATTTGCCATAACTTTTTTACCATCCGGTATATTGACGCTACATTTTAATTATTTTGTTTCTTTTTCAGTTTTGAGCAAAAAAGGTATACTTGGTAGACACCCCTCAGATCAACCGTTTTTGAGATATTGGTTGATGAACACTTTAATTTAATTCTCTAATTGGACTAATTGGAATTAAAAAACAAAATAACGTATGTTAGCATTTTTCTTTAACTTTGAATTTAAGAACTAAAATAGAACAATAAATAATAAAACTATATAAATAAATGTTACAAAACCCCTGTGCCCCAAATTTCAGAACCATATTCAAATTTGTTGGCAAAATATCGCAAAAACTGAGGAAAATAAAAATTTTGTAACACTCTGTAAGTCCTAAACAAAGCCTTTTCGGGCCTAGGTTTATATGAATTTTTTTTTTATTTTTGGGTTTAGAATTACTACGAGAAGTTTGTCCGTAGAGTTATAAGAATAAGCTTGAATAATTCCGAAAACCGAATGCACCGTGATCATCATAATTCATAAGCAAATTTCTAAAGTCTGTCCAGAAACGAAGCAAAATAATAAATCAACATGTTTAACAGATTCCAATGGCGTACCAATGTATTGATACTTTTCGAAAAGGGAGTTAAAATGTAGAAGATGTGTAACCTTTCCTCAAATTATTTTGACACATATTATCTTATTAAATGTTCAAATTGACCTCCACCTACTTCCATGTAATGGTATATAAACTACTGACTGTAATAAACTGAAATTTGACACATGGGTTTGTCTAAACAATTTGGTTTATTATAGTCACTAGTTTTTAAGGTATACTAAAAAAATTTTAATTTTTTTTAAGTTTACCACCCTGTAACTTTTAACGAAGCTTTCCTGATAAAAAACTTTATATGAAAAACTCATTTAAAATTTTTATCAAATAATACGTGGGTTTATTTTTGGTCACCACTAGTGAATCACCTTGTTTATCAGAAATTGCTAATATCATTATCGATCACATTTTTTAAGAATTTTAACTAATTAATTACTAATAATTGAACTAGAGAAAAAAAAAAGTTTAATTTATAAAAAAATGAAGTTACATTCCATTTTGTAAAAATTCTTCAAAAGGGCCAAGCGGCAGGCTCACCGCGTAGTGACAGACGCAAACATTTTTGTATATAACTTGGAATGACACTTGGATACATAGGTGATTTTCATTGTGTTCTTAATGATTATAATTAAAAAAGGGAGAAATATGGTATGGGTGTGAAACAAAAAATTCATAACAGATAGCCTAACTAATGATTATTGTCATATCATATCGGTATATCATAAGGTGTACTCTACGCTGCAGTATTGAGATTTCATTGGAATGGCACGAGTCTGCACAACCAAAAGATTCCAAATGGTAATTTCCAAGTTCCAAAACCGAAGCAGACTAAAAAAGAATGTAAGTTTTTTGTTTAAAATAAATAATTTTAAATAGGTTTTCTTTGTGCACTCAATGTCGTACAATTATTTTGAAATGCCATAATCCGTTGAAAACAGTTCAAGAGCAGTTGATATGTGTTCACATATGACTGGCATTAGAAAAACAACAATATTCAGACTTTTGCGTGAAGACAAAGTTTCTGTGAGTAAGCCTAGTTTATCTCATGGTAGAAAAAAAACTGAAATACCCGAATATGTAAAAAGTACAATTAGAAGAATAGTGCATTTGTTTTATTTTAAAAAAGAAATACCCACATTAAATAAAATTGTGTCAGTTGTGAAAGAGGAAGAGGGTATACCCAATTTAAGTAGAACATAGTTGTGGCAAGTTTTGCACGAATTGAATTTTTCATGGGAAAAAATGAATAGGAAATCAGCTCTCATTGATAAGGAAGAAATTGTATGTTGGAGAAGAAATTACCTACGAAATATCTCTAAATTACGTTCTGAAAGCAAGAAAATTTATTATTTAGACAAAACGTGGGTAAATAAAGGTTATACTGTGGGAAAAATGTAGCAAGACAAAAATTTAACCAGTGGACGACAGGCTTTTTTAGAAAGATTATCTACAGGTTTAAGACCTCCTTCAGGAAAAGGGCGACGCTTAATTAGCGTACAGGAAGTGACGAAGGCTTTGTAGAGGAGGTTTACTGCTATTTAATCGAAAAATACCGGTGATTACCACGAGGATATGAATGGGGATGTTTTTGAGGAATATTTTGAACAAATGTTAGATTTAATACCAAAGGGTTCCGTAATTGTTATGGACAATGCCAGCTACCATTCCAGACAAATCGAACGTTTACCTACAACTTTCTGGAAAAAAACACGTTATAATGGAATGGCTTTCCTCAAAAATATTGCTTTCAAAAAATGATATGGTATAAAAGGAACTACTAAGTCTAGTACAAGGTGTTAGGACAAAGTTTAAATGATATGCAGTTGACTTTTTGTTGAAGTGATGTGATTACGCATACAATTAATATGGGCGCAATACCACGTTTAGAGGACGTTCGAAACTTTTAATGACTTTTTAAGTGATGTGAACGGGGGGAAAATGAAAAAATGTATAGAACACGTAATGAAAGAGGAACAAAAATGTGGGAATTTGACAGAAGTTACTATAGAGCCTATTGTAATTTCAATAGGGTCAAATGATACTTCTTCCGAAGAAACAGATGAATTTTCAGAATAACTGTATTTTAAAATTATATATTTATTATTTTTTCTATAAATTTAGTTTGTTCTTGCTATATTTTATTATACCTTAAATTTTCAAACTCTATAAAATGGTTTCTAACAAACGATGTGTTTTATAATTACAATGATATGTTTAAAATTACTTTCAATAAAACACAATAAAACGCAATCGTAATTTTTTTGTCAGCAAAACCCATGTACGCGCCGATGATTTTTAGTTTAGACCTCAAGAACAAGTACGACCCATTGTTAACGGATTAGGAGCTATTCATAAATAACTTACGTTGTAAACTATAGTATAGAAGGGTATATCTTAAAACTAGTTTTAAAATCTTTTATGTATTTCATACAAAATCGTGTACCGCTTATATGTAAAATAAATGAACTATTTTAATTTATTACTTCGCTTTGTTTCTGGACAGACTATACTTTTAAAAATTCCAAACTTTTACAAGAATTAAGTTTTTATTATGTATCCCCTTAATTAATTCAATGTCGCCTAATACTCAATGACTATTGTCAAGCATATACATGGCAACACAGGACCTATCTGAACGATGTTTTTTGGTGCAGTTTTTTGGTGTTTTCCCGTCCGTTTAGATCTGCCGTTTTAACCGATATAATAAAGTTAACTTTGGTTGAATTTCCTAGGCGATAATTGTGTCCGTAATTGTATCCTTAGAAATTAAACTATAGTTAACTTTAAGTGTAGATTATACAACTGGTCCTAAGAATTACAAAATTTGAGAGCAACCAAGCTGCGCACCGAGAAGATGTAATTTTGAATTCTCTCGGAAAAATTCCAGTAGCTGTTCTGCACTGCTCCTCATAGCGTTCAATTTGAGAATAAAATTAAAGCAGTTTCTCTGCTCTGTTCCGATAAGTGCCCGCCTACCTTAAGAAAATTATAAATTTGAACTAACAATTGTTTAATAATAATTATCCAAAATGATTCTAAATAAAAATACCCTAAATTTGTTGAACACTTTATTAAAAATTAATACGAACGTTAATAAAGTATAAGTTAATAAAAAATAAATACTATAAAACTTCTGTGACCTTCAAATTTATACATATCGGGTGGTTTACTCCAAATGTTGTTATATACAACATGTTTATTTTATTTTAAATTTCTTGACGTGTACTATGTAACCATTACACACTCGTGGTAGCTTTAATTTTGATTATTATTAATTTTATTTTTTATTTCAGTTACATTTGTCGTTTTAATTATTACTTAAAATTAAAACACAAAATTAAACATAATTTGGATAAATAATGTAGTAATTTTATATTAACACTTTTTAATAATTGTCTCCTGTTTTTGATTAGTATTTGATGTAAAAACCATTTTCGTTTATTTCTCATTCCATTAAACGTAGATTATTGTTAAAACAAAGTTCTTGCTTGTAATGCGTCAAAATATATTTTATTATTTACTATATTAATTATTGTATTGTAAGATTTTTGGAATTATGTCTAGAAAGCTTGAAACGAATATTGAACATTCGTTCGTATTTTTGAAAATTTTTAAATTTTTAGAGTAATTTCAAATTAATTCAAAAGCACTTCCAAGCAAGAATATTAATCAACACCTAATAAAAGAAAGAAAAACAACTATTTAATGTTGCTCAAACCAAATATTTACCAGTATAATAAAAAATTGTTTAAATTAATGTTAAACGTTCAAATAAACACATATCGAACAAATAGCAAACAAAAATATTTCTATCATCAACACTTTAGAAGGTTTTTCTATTCTTAAATTGTTTGTGTAAATATTTGAAGATCGGTTTATGAACATAAAAAAATGTTTATCGATTTATGTAAAAATATAAACATCTACAATATTTATATTAAAGTGAAAAACGGTAGTTGTTGAACTTTTTGTGGTAGTACGAACATTTTTGTGCAAATCAAAACGGATAAAATATAGTCGCGGAATGAAAACAAACTAATGATTGGAATTCAAATTTTGATAAAATTAAACACAACACAACAATAAAAAAAGTGAATCCATTTTGTAAATTGTTTATAATATTTAAATTGTAACATCAGAAATGAAATACTTTTGTCGTATATTTTTGTTACAGTTTGGTTTATTAAATTCCATAAATTTTGTACAATGAGTAGAAACAAATTTTTAATATTTATTTTAAATGAAGCTTGATTATCATCTTTTTGAAGAATGTAGCAATTTTAAACACATTTATTAAATAATAATGCACTCATTGATAACTGCATCAAAGAATGCATTGCTTGAAGCGTTAAGTAAATTAAAGTTTTCTAATGAAAGAAATAACACGTGCACATGAAAAGCAATGTAACTAATATTAATCACTATAAAAACAGTTTAAGTCAAATCGATGGCGAAATTACCGATTAAAATTGATTTGCGTACGAACGAATTGCATCGAATATGAAACAATATTGAAACTTATGTGTTTTATTTGAAAATTAAGTTGATACAATGTGTGTTACAACTAAAGAACTGATTTTGGTGTTATTTTTTTTAAATTGATTATCATATAGTGTTATCAAATTATCAACATTCAATTTGATCCGTATTCACTCAATGAAAGTAATATGTGACTTTTTGTGGTAATTTGTCTACAAATTGTTATTGGTTTGGTTAGAGGAAGGTTCCTTTCTGTAATATAAAAAGGAGACAATTTTTGAAAATAATTTAAATTTATATAGGAAACAAATGCAAGGGTGAGATTCTTTTGGTGTTCAGTTCCTTTAGTGGCCTTTAGTGGTTTTGTTTTATGTGTCACAACGACTATAAGGTGAAACTCTCATATTATTGGTTGGATGTTAGCATTTTTATGTACCTGTCTCGTTATAGTGAAAAGAAAAATAAAATACACCATTTTACCAATAAAGCTCAGTAGTATTTTAGGAGCTTACACGAAATTTACATACATAAACATGAAAACTCCGGTGAGTTAATGTAATACTTATTTTGCGTTGAGAATTAAAAATATATGTTCGTAATTAGTTATAAGCAAAGATTATTTGTTTAAAAACAAATTGGATGTTGGGATTATTCTTACTTTAATACAACAATTAAAAAACTCGTCAATTAAAAGGCGTAGGTAATAACGCATAAAACTTATTATTAACAATGATCACGCACTATTATTCCATTTTATAAAAATTCAATGTCACTTTGACCTTTAATAAGTTCATGTTTGTAACAATTTTTATTTCAAGCTAGAGTTTTAGTAATCAGAAATAACCAACATACGTATTTTTTATAATTTATTACACAAAATTTTGCAAAACCGTAAATTGCTTTAATTCAATAAAAAATGTTCACATGCCCACCATCTGATGTTAATTGCGGTTTTTATAAAGTTAGGGATAAATGTTGCTCAAAGATCGAGTTTAAAAAACCCACTACGAGATAGAAGTTGTAAGTTATGATTACACCAAAAAACTGAATTATTTCAGTATAATTATAACTACATATTTAATATTTTTACAACTTAACGATTTAGCAAGTTGACATACATACATTTAATTTGCAAACATCGCGTACTTCAGTTCAAGTACATGTTCAAGTTCTGTTAATTTTTCCTAAGTACTTGAGGATCGAGTAGTTTACATAAAAAGTCTCTTAATGTTTAGCAGAATTAGAATTCCGATAAAAATAATTAAACGTATGGCGTTCATTAACTCGTGGTTTGTATTACAATACAAGAATTTCCTGTTACACTTGTTTTTTATGATAATATGCGGTATGATTGTACATGTATTTTAGTAACTACGTTATGGGAATTAATTAATTTTTGCCTTCCCTATATTTTAGACATTCCACGTTTAAGCATGTGTAATAAAAATTTTATGTCACTATTAGATGTAATTTCGCAAAATAAGGTAACCTATATGTGGCGTCTAGAACAACCATAAACAAAATCTTTTATTGCTTGTGTTGACCACCAGTTGCCAATTATATATAGAGAGCTGTCTTTTAACATGGACCTGCACCGGATGTGACCAAAACGACGAGTGTTTAACACTATCTAAGCTTTCTTACTCATATTAGATGCTATTATTATAGACGGAAATAGAATCAATTTTGTGTTCTTACAATTCCAGTTCACCAAAAATGAAATTTCCTTTTTCAATTAATGATTAATCAAATGAATACATTTTTGTGAAATTCTAAATGTAGCTAAAAGTTTTGTTTCATCATGTTGCCACGCACAATTTGAAAAAAATGCACTAAAATCGAATTTTTAACGGATTTTCAATTACTATTGCATTTAGTTAAATTCAACTTTTAATTGAATGTTATTAAAATACTAGAAAAATGTAACCGACCGTATTTAGGAAAATTATATACATTACGGATAAAACAATACATCACAATAGGCCTGGCATAACCCTTATAGATAAACAAAACCAAACTGCAATCCTCATAGATATAGCAATACCAAAGTAACATAACATTCAGTCTACACACACAACAAAAATACAAAAATATACAGATCTTCTAATAGAAATAAAAGACCAGTGGCGTATGGCAATGGTTAAGACAGTTCCCATTGTCATATCAGCAACTGCTCTCATACCCAAAACATTACGACAGCCTACACACCCATCAATTAAACAAATATACTATACAACACTACAAAAAGCAACAATACTTAATACATGCCACATAGTCAGAAAAACACAAACATAACACAACATGCTACACAAACACAATAAGTTCAAAGTATCTTTATGTCTTGGTCTAGACCCGACATGAAGACGTAGCCTGACCCAAAGGTTGAGTTAAATCTAGTCTAAAAAAAAATAATAATAGTAGTAATAATAATAATAATTAACATTAATTCATTAATTTTATAATTTAATTTTTCTGCATTAAATGAAATGTCATGTTAAGGTCTTGTAGTGTTATAAATGACTCTACAGAATTTAAAAATATCCATGATATTAAAATCCTACTAAAAATAATAAATAAAATTATTTGAATTTGTTGGAATGCAGGTATTGGTAGTCAAAACCCTTAATGTAGAAGTTAAGATATCCAATAAGTAAGTACTCAGTGCACTGGTTTATGGCAACGTTTCACATCCGTAGTTGGATGAGTCTACTAGTCATTTCTTTTATTTTGCATTTTTTGGGGTATGATCACTTTTAAAAAACCCTGCAAAATAAAAGAAATGATTAGTAGACTCAACTAGCTAGCTTTGATCCGAAAACCTATCCACCTACGGATGCGAAACGTTGCCAAAAATCAGCGCATACTTACTTCTTGGATTAAGGTGTTTGGATAATCTGCATTCACACAATTCAATTAAACAAATTGGAAGAAGAAAAAACGTACCTCAGAATAAATAAAATATTGGAAAAGTATAACCGACCATATCGGAAAATAATCTTGTTAATTCACTCTAAAAATAGCTATATCTTGATGTATTAAAATCCAACTAAGATATAGTAAAGACATTACTAGAAAAAATGTAACCGACCGTATCTAGAAAACTCAATATCTTAGAATGCAGAAAAAAATGAGATTAAAGGTTTACAACAAATAACACAATATATTTAATCTTTCAATCGGTAACTGAAGGACGCTCTATGATTTTTGTAGGAAATTTCAAATACATTGCTATAACTTTTACCCGCTTACATAAAGCAAATAATGAGATATCTTGTCATTTCAAAACTATTTCTATTTTTTCAATTTTGATGAGTTTTGGCTCACAATTGCATTTTTGTACGTGTTACGTTGCACGAGTCGAACCTAGGTGTCGGAAAACTTATTGTACGTATATGATGTGCCCTCCAGTAGGGAATATAATTGATAGCACGCATTTGCACAATAGTGTACTTACACTCAAGTTTTCTCACTCCTGAAGAGTCCCAAAAAGACGTCGAGTGATTGTCAGTGTTTGTTTGCTATTGCACAATCTCTTACAAACTTACAGCAGACGATTCATTTTTGCTAAGACATAGTTGGCTATGAGAATTGAAGGGTCGACTATGTAACTGCTAACACATCTGTCGACAAAGTTGCGTTTAATGCAAACTGCATTTTCGTACGTGTTACGTTAGACGAATCGACATCTAGGTGTCGCAACACTTATTGTTTGTATAAGATGTGACCTCCAATAGGGAATATAGTCAATAGCATGCATCTGTACAATAGTGAACCTACACTGGAGTTCTCTCACTCCTGAAGATTTTCAAAAAGGACGAAGTAGATGTCGTGTGATGCCTAGTGTTTGTTTGCTATTGTACAACCTCTTGCGAACTAACATCAGATGATTCGAGTTTGTCATTTTTGATAACACATAAATGGCTTGATAATGGAAGGATCGATTGTGTAATTACTCATAGGGTGATTCATTGGTAAATGCGCATACGATAAGATTAGATAGAACACATCAAGAATGTTCTAAAAAACCCAGGTTGTAAAAGTCTTTGATCTTTTATAACCAAGATACAGGGTGTTTTATTTATTTTGTTTATTTCGTTGTTGCCAATTACTCACGAACCACATTGTGGATTTTTTTATATTTTCAACATATTTTTCTGGTTCTGTAAGTATCTAATAGAGTACAAACAATAATGTTAATCCAGTTACGGACTTAAAAACATTAAAAAAATGTGTTAACTTAAAAAAACACCCTGTAAGTCAAAATTTTGAAAAACTGTTTGCATATTTGTAAAGACCAGAAAAAACCAAGTTGAATCATACACTTTTCTAGTTTCCGCATTTATTAGTAAATAATTTGAGACAAACTTAAATGTTTTCGTAATACATCAGTTTAATATACAAATCAAATTAATTTTATTTCGGGATTAATACATTTTCTAGTTTAAAGTAATCAAATTTGTAATTTTTGTGTTTCCATTTAGTTTATCGTTTAAACTCTAATTTCAAAACGAATTTCCAGGGCCATATTTAGAATGAAGACAGTATTTCAACATCTATCTTGGAAACGCCCTGTACCTTTGACGACATTGTAATAATATTTTTAATCTTTTCAAGTTTAAACAAGTTACCAAAATAATTTTGTATCACTTAAACAACACATTAACAAAAATCAACATACAACTGTTAACTACAAAACTGATTTAGATAAACTTAACCTAATTTACCATAACCTTATTTGTTAACATTACATTATACCGTTATCCGAAAATTATTTAAAATATTATCTCATATATAAATCATAAGTAATAAAAATTTTTGGATTCTTTGGAATACCATAAGTATTACTTAACTATCCTGAAGTTCCTCACCTACTAACTTCATTCATTAAATGGCATTCCTCCATGTAACAATGTTGAATTTTTGCCTTTTAAAATTAAAATTGAAAATTAGTGTTTTAAGAAAGAGATGTGAGTTATTCCACCTCTAACTATGTTTTCTCAATATTTTTTTTACTAAAAAATACAAATGTATACGTGGCGATTCAGCTAACCCGTTCATTAGAAGTTTATGGACTTCCCGTTGAAATATTTGTTTAAAACTTTGGAATAGGAGATTGCTCAAAAAGTTCTATTTAATTAAAATATTTCAGCTCTTCTAGCACTTCCGGTTACACCGGAACTGGCTACCAACTTTCTTATTTTAAATGGAATAATATATTTTTTTTGTATATTTGAATTCTACGCTAAAATCTGAGTTACTTTCCTGTAGCACAACCTATATGAAAAATCAATAGTTTTTGAGATATTCTCATTTTTTGAGAAAAATTGGTTTTGTAGTATTGTTTTCAAACGTTTGTCAATGATTGAAAAGAAAGTTATAGTAACAAAATTTGGGCTATACTTAGGAAGACTGTTAAGTTTTTAAATGATGTGTAATTTGACATCTCATTATTGACAGGGTGTTCAAAATGTTTAGCTAAATCTGACTAACTTCAACTGCCCAAAAGTCAATTTTTTTAAATAGAACACCCTGTATCTTGTTGCTCTATGTGATGGAAAATTAAGTGGTCTTTCAATCTTTATAAGAGTTCGCTATACATATCTGTTACCATTTTCCTGCTATCGATGTATTTACATTCGACACACAATATTTCTCTATTTTATTAAATAATTTCTGACTAGTGGCCTGTGGAAATTAAAACAATGTGCCTTATTTATCAAACTTGTAAACGTCGACGTGACACATTATACACGATATGGAAATCCACCAAGAATATTCGAATGAAGACATACTAAATTTATTTTTTATTCATGGAGAATGTTACAAGATTATTGAAAGAACTTGCCGTTTGCTTAACGAGAGATATCTACATTTATGGCCTCTAAATAAAATTACATTGCAAAAAATAGAAGCAAATTAATTTAATTATTAATTTAGCAACTGTTCGATATGCCGTCCGTGGTTTTCTAAGCACAATAAAACTCTTCTGTTAACTTCAGCTATTGTGGATTTTTGAACCATTTGCACATCTACTTCAGCGAAGGCAGTTCGAACCCGATGTAATAAGTCATCTCTGTTATGGACTGGCCTTGAATAGACTTTAGTCTTGACATACCCCATAAAAAAATCCAGGGTGTTAGGTCAGGTGATCTGGGAGGCCATAGAGATGGACCATTGCGTCCAAACCAATGATCTTCAAACATATGGGATAATTCTTGATAAACCTCATGGGTTGAATGGGCTGGAGCACCATCCATTTGGTACCAACATGAATTTAGAAGATTTAGGGTAAATTTTCCAAAAATTTGAAACCACTTCTCTAAGCATTTCTAAATATTTGCGAGAATTTAAATTTTTGTCATACACTTCAAAACAAACACGATTATCCATAATTAAACAAAAACATTAAAACTAAATGTGTCTTGAAAGTTACCTTCGCGCACCATCCGAGGATTTTGTTCTTCCCAATAATGCCAATTTTTCCTATTAATGATTCCTTCTCTACTAAATTTTGACTCATCGGTCCAAATAATTTTTTTCAAAAAATTTGGGTCTTCCTGCGTTTTCAATAAAATGCTTTCACAAAATGCTACACGACGTATTTCGTCACCTGGGCAGAAAACTTGTAGTTTTATAATAGAAAAACATGCATTTTACGTTGTGCCAAAATTTTCTGTATCGACGAGTAGGACAGTCCCAAATCTTCAGACGCAGCTCTGATCGATGCATGTTGATTTGCATTAAAATATGCCAATACATTTATTTCGTTGTCTTCATCACCGGTGACTACCTTGGGGCGTGTTCTAGTACATTGAATTCCAAATTGTTTAAAATTTGCTTCTATTCTCTTAAACGTAGTTTTATTTAGAGGTCACAAATGTGGATATCTATCGTTAAACAAACGTCAAGTTCTTTCAATAATTTTGTAACATTCTCCATGAATAAAAAATAAATTTAGTATGTCTTCATTCGAATATTCTTGGTGGATTTCCATATCGTGTATAATATGTCACGTCGACGTTTACAAGTTTGATAAATAAGGCACATTGTTTTAATTTCCACAGGCCACTAGTCAGAAATTATTTAATAAAATAGAGAAATATTGTTTGTCGAATGTAAGTACATCGATAGCAGGAAAATGGTAACAGATAGGTATAGAGAACTCTTATAAAGATTGAAAGACCACTTAATTCTCTATCACATAGAGCAACAAGATACAGGGTGTTCCATTTAAAAAAATTGACTTTTGGGCAGTTGAAGTTAGTCAGATTTAGCCAAACATTTTGAACACCCTGTAAATAATGAGATGTCAAATTACACATCATTTAAAAACTTAACAGTCCTCCTAAGTATAGCCCAAATTTTGTTACTATAACTTTCTTTTTCAATCATTGACAAGCGTTTGAAAACAATACTACAAAACCAATTTTTCAAAAAATGAGAATATCTCAAAAACTATTGATTTTTATATAGGTTGTGTTACATAAAGGTAACTCAAATTTTAGCGTAGAATCCAAATATATAAAAAAATATATCATTCCATTTAAAATAAGAAAGTTGGTAGCCACTTCTGGTGTAACCGGAAGTGCTAGAAGAGCTGAAATATTTTAATTAAATAGAACTTTTCAAGCAATCCCCTATTCCAAATTTTTAAACAAATATTTTCAACGGGAAGTCCATAAACTTCTAATGAACGGGTTAGCTGAATCACGCTGTATATAACGACCAACAATGCAGGTGCGTAATAAATTATAATTCGCTTACCTAATTTATTTATAATTTTGTCTTATATTTTAGATTATAATTGTAATTTTGAAAAAGCAAACTTAAATTTGCGAAATTTTAAAACCATATTTTTAATTAATAAAAGTAAAAATATTTTTCTATACGTTGCTTTGAAGCAACAAGGAACAAATATAAAAAACGTTTTTATTTATTGTATCAATTTCACCACAACGAGTAGAAAACATACCATTATAAAAATTTAAATAAATATAAAAATGTTCACTAGTGTTTCGAATAAACAGCAGTGGTAATCTCAACTTTTCAAGTGCTTTTTTTACAGGGGTACCAACTCCACTAGAACCTTACACAAAGACTATAATGTTTTTTTTTAAATTACGATATGAATTAAACAAATTACAAAATAAAGTAACATATCGTTGTCAATACACACAATTTGTTTTTTTGTTTTGCATATTTTACAGTGCATCATACCTTATTATTTTATAAATAAATTATTTTTGTTAAGAATGCCTGTTTTGTCTTTTAATTTGATATAAATAGTGTTTGTCTCGTTAAACAAGAAATTATATTTAACCAGAATAATTTATTTGCCTTCCAAATTTATTGCTGTAATGATTTATTTTACAACAATTTGTATTATAATAGTATATTATGCAATGAGCGTCTAATGCTTACTGTTAACACACGAGCAACGTAATTAGGAAATAAGCCGAAGTCAAATTTGCTAAATTTATGTTTGACTTTTAGCCACAGTACAAGTCGATAAGTACAATAGACAACGGTGTATTTAATCTATTGGTTCTGAATTTGTATCCTACTCATAGAACATTTGAATATTGCGTTATGTCGCATTCTATTGGTTCTAAATCTGTATCGTAATAAAAATTTCTATCAGGTGAGTATTCCTCCAAAATTATAAGTTTTGTATCAAGTTTGCTCTTCTCGAGCCCTTCTAGGTGGAGGTGAATCAAACAACAAACTCAATATGTTGTCAACGCCGACGTTTCGCTAATACAAACGTCGTTTGTATCCAAGTTGGTTTGTTTGTGTGTCTTTAATTAAATATCATTTTTAACCATAACTGTTTTTATTGTTATGACTGTTTTTTGTTAATGAATCATATGTGACGTTTCCATCAATTGATGGTAATTAAGACTACCAACTCTTATTTGTTATGAGCCTTGATAAAGCCCTACGCATAGGGGCGAAACGTCGGCGTTGACAACATATTGAGTTTGTTGTTTGATTCACCTCCACCTAGAAGGCTCGAGAAGAGCAAACTTGATACAAAAATTTCTATCTTAATGAATTTTATTAGAGTACAGAT
This sequence comes from Abscondita cerata, assembly GCA_030710515.1. Lineage (NCBI taxonomy): Eukaryota > Metazoa > Arthropoda > Insecta > Coleoptera > Lampyridae > Abscondita > Abscondita cerata. The sequence goes on along the minus strand of JALBCR010000918.1, from coordinate 76,815 downwards.
TGTAAAACTCTAATATACAGGGTGTCTTACGAGGTTTTGACCGTCCAATTTTTCGAAAACCGTTCATATGACATATAAGAAATTTAATAGCTATTTACTGTAAAAACTAATGCTTATATTTATTATAAAATAACTTTCGTTCTTAGCTTTTGTTTGACATAGACAAAAGTAGCTTAGAGTTATTCTATAGGCGCAACAATTTGGGTACAAAACTTGAGCATGAGTTTTGTTTTTTCCACATTCTCCATAAATAAGTAGCATGTCAACATATTAATTGTAAGTAAAAATTGAAGGCATTATTTACTTATTATTAAAGTGTCTTCACAAGAATATGACTAACAATTAATGATAGTTCTGAATAAACTTCACTGAATGGCAACCTATGTTGTTGCTACAATCATTATTTCTTTCATAGCTATCTAAAATTGTGAGTTTATTATTATATTTAAAAAAAATTTTTGGAGTCACGTGATTGAAATGACAGAAAAAACGGAAGTCATTTTATAATAAATATAAAGCATTAATTTTTTCACAGTTTATAGCTGCCAAATTTCATGTTTGTAGTTCTATACTACTGTGGGCGATCCGACCAATCACAACAATATAATTACACAACTTAATTTTTTTTTAAATCAATACATAACCAAGTTAATAAACCTGCATTCGAAACGTTTGTACGAGAGTTGTCCAAAACCACCACCGAACACTCCATAGACCCACTAATCCTTCACAAAGTCAATGTCACACTTGAAAATCCCTTATATTTAACTTATTCACAAATTACAGTTTCTTTTTATAATTTCTCCGTCCAAAAACATCTCACACCTAACCTTTTTCTTCCCCCCTTTTTTGCTCTCACTTTTTAACCAGCTCCTTTCTTTTCCTGATCCTATCTTATACCAAATCACACTTTTTATATTGGTTAGTATCTATACTATGCTAAATAACACTCTTATACATTACAATATATGTATTATGAACAGTTTTTGAGAAATTGAACTGTCGAAACGTTGTGGATTACAATACAGGAGTAGAAAAAAATATAAAAAATATGCCACATCAAGACTCCTGGCTCACAAATTACACGTCTTATAATTTATAAAGACAAGTTTCATACTGAACAAAATATTAAATATATAAAAAAAATTAAGTTATCCAGGAATTCGTGGTATTGAGATTCTGTAACAAAAGGTCCATGCATTTAATTTATTTTGCAAATATTTGATTTATTATGTTTGTTCAGATTTATTTAATAAAATTGTTAAATCTTTTAAATATTGAATATTTTTCCGACTCTATTTATACACGTACATAAATTCATTTTTCGGAAAGCAACAGGGCACACACACATCAAATCTGTTTTCTCCAGTGGCCTAACACTGCTCTAAAAACAATTTTACACCGCGAATATCTTGACCGCATTCATTATGGAGTTAATTTCAGATCTTAAAAAAAAGCCTTTGACATACTTCAAACGATTCTTCAGTATACTTGATTTAATTGCCACTTGGTTGGTTATGAAATTCTATTCCTACCAAAATATATTAGTTTCTAGGAACACTTCTTGGCATATGATACTTACTCATTCAAACGAGTTCTTGGCATTGTACTGGATTGTGCTTTCCAATCACGCAGTAGTTCCTCTGGTTTCTGATACAATTATGTATTTAGCTCAAACTTTCCTTCTTTGCAAGAACAATCGAGGATTTTTATGGTGACTAGAGTTTTAAAAGATGTGTTCATAGCTTCGTTCCGTCTAAATTACTGCACAATTTGGGAACGAATCTGCACTAGTACATGCACAGTATTTTTTAAGATTAATTAATTAAAACTAAATATAATACATGATTTTCTAAACTATTTGATACGCTAACTACAAACTACTAAAGTTACACTGTTTATAGGTATTGAAAAGATATCGACTGCCAATACAAAAACATAAAGTAAAAAGTAAATAGATCTCGTGAAAGTTACTGTGTAGTTTCATGATGTATTTGTACCGTTGCAGTTATACTGAATAATGTTACTGCAGTTCCATAAGGAAAAATATTAGAACATTTTTGTAATTTTATTTTAGATCAATAAATTGAAGTTATTGCAGCCACTAGCTTTGGAAAATTTATTATTTTAAATTACCTCAACAAAACAAAAAACTATGAATCATTGCATAAACACGCTGGTAGTTAAGTTTCGAATTTTATTTTAAATCTAATTCAGTAAATGATTACTTTAAACTTCTTATCGCATCTGTGATTAGACGCATTATCGATTTTTCATATATGACTTTAGTAATCATGTAACATAATATAGAAAAAATAAGTGACAGTTTTTACCAGTACTAACAATTATGATTGAAGTTCTTTTAAAAGATTGAATACATTTTATCTATTGTATATTGAATTGCTCAGTACGTAAGAATCTTTTCTATAATTTCGTAAATTATATACATTGAAAACAATCAAATGTTCAAACTGCCAAAAAATGACATCCATGTCTTCAATAATTGTAATATAAAGAATGTTTAAAACGTCCTGGATCTCGTTTATCTCAACTAAATTAAAATGCATGTTTCGCATTTGGTTTTAAGTAATTGCATGCATCTTGAATTTAATATTTTTAAATTTTTACACACAGCAAATGTAATCTTTCATGTATTTGTTAAAAACAAAATAAATTATGAAATTAAATGAGCATTGAAAAATGGAAATATTTGTATAACACCAGTATTTATGTATTTATCAAATAATTAACAGAACTACAGTTTTAGGGAGTATTTTGTATTGCAAGCATCAGAAAAGCTTAGAACACTAAATATGCACAGATTAAATTTTCACCACGATTATTAATGGAATCAGATTTTTATCGTCAACTTTAATTTTATGATTCCCAGCACTGTTCAAAACTATTACTATTATTCTTCATTGAGCTTGTCTACATATAAAATATACTAAAACCTCAGTGTATATTTTAATTATTAGCTGTGAATTTTTGTCTTGATATAATTATTAGATTGACATTTATTGCTAAGAATATATATAAAAACATGGTTTCATGATTACTTTGAACTATATATAGGTAACAGTACCCATCGAGCAAGAATTAAATTCAGCAAAAGTACATTTCGTGTTTTACGTAAAGCAAGTAACTACCCAGCTAATTTACTAATATTACTTCAATGTTATTGAGTTTCACTTTAATACAGTTTAATTGCTACTTACTGAAACTGCTCTACTAAGAGCTGGTTTTAGTAGAAATTATGGATTAATTTTCGTTATGTATTATTAAATTGCAGAAACAATTTAGAGTTTTCCATCTACAAACTAGCTAAACTAATTATTTTAAATATTATGTGTTTTGTTGCATTGCGTCTTATTTATACCATGTTAATTTAATAAAGGATGAAGTGTTGTATAAAAAGCGCCTTTATTTCTCTTTTTTATAATTCATTTAAAAAATCAAGAGCTTGTCAGAGGTTCTTCTACCCTTATATACAAATACAAATGAAAGCAAGAATGAACAAAGAAATCACTTTTAATAGAAACGTTCAACGGAATTTAATATGTGCCTGTGAGTTTTTGACGTTACAAAGCCTTTTGTGTTATATTTCAAAGACAACCGATGTTTGACGCTTTACATTCACCCATTAACCTCAGTAAGTAAAGAACTAAAGATGTTTAATTTATTACACTTTTGTGCTTTTGATTTGATTTGTTTAATTTATTTTGATGTTATATTGCGTTGCTTACAAAGAGTGTGTAAATGTTCCTTAAATTTAAATGAAATGTTTATTGACCACTTTGGGTGTGGGTTCTATACTACATTATTGAAACATGATACTCTAGACTTATACCTACTAATGGAGTTGGTATCTGAAATCGAAAATTGATGTTCTACTTAATAATGCAATACAAGTCCCTTAATCTACAAGTTATAAAAACCATTTTACAAAAATGCAAAAATTTTCAATGTAAGAAATATTCAGGGTAAGACTACCACTAACTAAATTAACCCATTAATTACATTTTCAAAATTTTCTTGTGTCAATTTCACCTATACATACATTTGTAATTCATGAATTTATTAATAAGAATATATTTTTTCTCATGTACGGCCAGTTCCGTTACATATAATTTTAATAAGTTTAATATTAAATCTGTCGATAATTTGAGATAATAAACATTCAGTGCTATTAATCTCTAATCAATATACACAATTTTTTCAAAATCTAGAAAAATTAAGGTATGAATAAAATTCTTTTAATGTTAAACCCCCATTTAAATTTTGCAGGAATCTCCAGTTTCATTTTCTGTTCTGATTAATGAAACACCCTGTATAACCGCTACTAGAAATATTTGTTTATTTTATTAAAATGAGACATGTTTTTGCACCTGTGCATAAAAATAATGCACTATTTAAATTTAATAAAGAAAATTTGTAAAACAAAATAATAATTTAAAATTGTACTTAATTGTGGGTAAGTTTTGTAGAAGGGATAGAGTTATTTGAGGTATAATGTAAGTGTCATTAAGTAAATTCTCGCAAAAGAATATAGAAGTACTTAGATTATTTGTTGAAAATAGTGGACAAGGTGATACATATCTACATTATCAAAGCCAAAAGTCAGTAGGGAGTGGGATAAGTAGAAATAATTCTTTAAATCTACGTTTAGTAATAAGAATTGGCGTTTCATATATTTTGCGCTTTTGTTCAGATTTATACGAGGTTCAATTTTAAATTACGTTCTTAAGGCTGTTCTATCACTCGGGACAATTTCAGATTTCTAGTAGGCGGTTCACTATTTTTATTTCTTGTTACATAAATAGCTATTTGTTGTAATTTCTGTTTCTAAAACTGTCTAAAATGCACGTCATGTACAAAAAAATTGACGTTAACAATTCAACAATATATTATTTATCTATTAATATTAATCGGCTTCCAAGTCTGGCCTGTTGCGTTTAGAAAAATTCGCCTGCGAGTACATTCATTTCACAATTCTCCAAAAGTTTTCAGTATTTATTGTTTACTTAATGTTAATTTTTTCTCATTGATTTTTAAGTAAAAATTAAAAAAGTGGGATTGTCAGAAAATTATTATCTATGTCGCGCAGGAGTCGAAATTTGGGTTTATAAGGAAATCCATTTTTCTATTATTTTACGTTTTAATTAAATTAAATACAACAAAGACGAAAAAAAAAAAATAGTTCCTGCACGACGTAAATAATAATGTTAGCTATATGTTTGTTCAAAATCAGGAAAAATTTCTAAAATAAACGAGATAAATTTACATAAACTTTATAGCTCCCTGAGAGAACAGCCTTAAAAAGAGAGTTTGTTGCTTAGGTTAAACCAGATATTACAATTTGTTTGTATTAACCATGTAGTAATTGAGTTACTACAATTAAATCAAGATCAATTAATCAAAGAAGAGATGGTTAATTTAGGATTAAACTGCTTTCACGTTTTTTTTGCACGTATACCTACGTGTTGGCCGTCACTCGTGCGAACTCCAGCACCCAGATTGGTTGCCGACAACCCGTTGTTCCGTCAAGTCTTGGATCGGATGGTATTAGAACATCTGGAAATAGGTTCGGTCAGTACCCGCCCGGTCAAAAGGAGGGCACCTACAAAGAATCGGGTCTAGAGTCACATGCACATCCGACGACGCAAAGTCCCTCGCACATAGGCAACTGACAACTACTGTGATAGGTGTAATGGGAGAGCTGCTGTAATAGGTTAAACGTCAATGAGCCAACAAAAATCTCTAAGAAGCCTCTGCCAACAGGTCAGCCTTGCACGCAAGTTGGGTGGCTATTAATTAGCTAACTGCCATGTGCACGACGGTCGAACTACACGGGTCTATCTACAGTCTTTGCAGTCTTAGTGTACGTTCACATAGACTGCTATGGCGCGATGGGCTACGCGATGCTTTGCGATGCGATGATTTCAAACATAAAGATTTAAAAGCGTGCATTCATATAGACTGCTGTTTGATGCGATGCGATGCGATGCTGTTTCACGCGACGGTTTGAAATTCAAGCAAGTTTGATTTTATCGCCAGTGATCGCTCAAATTGCAAGCGAAATGGATGTAGAAAAATTGATAAATGCAATTCGATTGCGTCCTCCTCTCTGGGACCAACGAAGCAGGAGTACCACGACAGGGACAAGGTTCACAAACTATGGCAAGAGGTAGCAAAAGAACAAAATAGTACAAGTAGGTAATTTTATTTATTTCCATTTTACTATTTACAAAGGCCTGCCTTGTAAATATGTTTTCAAAACATCTCTTAATACATATGCTGGTCTTGATGCTCTATTATTTCTTCGATTGATTGCTGACTTGTTTGTGTTGCTATTTCCTGCATCGGAGTTAGTTGGATCGTTGCTGCCTTCGAGATCAATTAAAATGTTGTGCAGTAAGCAAATACATTTGACTATATTCTCAGCCGAAGAGGGCTTTGTTTCAATAGATTTTGTTAATATTCTCCATCTAGCAACAAGTATTCCGAAAGCGCATTCAACGCACCGCCTAGCTCTAGACAGTCTGTAATTGAAATGTTCATTTTCTTCGGTAAGTTGCCTTCGAGGATAAGGTCGCATCAAGTACTCCGTTAAAGGATATGCTTCGTCGCCAACTATGTAAAACGGAAATTTTATATCCGAATCAGGAGCAAGTTTGCTTCAGGCAAATTAAAATTGTTATTTTTTAATAAAGAATATGTTTGCGATGAGTTAAAATGCCACCATCACTTTGCTTCCCGTAGGCCCCAATTTCTATTGTCAAAATTTACAGTTGGCATCTGCAACAGCTTGCAAAACAATGGAAAAAAATTGCTTATAATTATAAAACATCGATCCAGAATGCGAGGGACACTTGATTCTGATGTGCTTGCCATCAATGGCACCCACGCAATGGGGTAAATTCCATTTTGTCCAGTAGTCCTCAGCAGAAATTAGTAATATTTCCCGCGTAGGTTGCGGCATGTGTGTCGAAACAAATTTTTTCCATATTGCCAGGCATACTTCTTGCACTATGTGCGTGACGGTCGAAACTCCAAGGCGGAAAGTAAATGCCAAACTTCTGTAAGAAACCCCAGTGGCCAGAAATCTACAACAAGATATTATTATACACAATACTGAAATTAAATATAAATTCTAAACAATCAGTTGGTATATTCTTAATTTTATGCTATTACCAGATTAACAGTGACACGAAACTTTGTACCAGACATAATCTTGTAGGTACCTTCAAACAAGAAATTTACATTTTTCTGTTTCTTATAGCGGACGCTGCGAAAAAGATGGAAATCACTAAGGGATGTGTTCAGGGTCGAACTCAAAAATTCCAAAATTACCTTCAGGCGTTGGTACACCCTCAACTTTTACGTCATCATGGTGTCACTTTGAAAGTTTAATATTTCTTAGAGACCAAATGGTACCGAGGCAACTTACGGGTAATTTGCCATTAAGTCAAGTCAACGAGGAATCCGATCCAGCAGCTGATGCGAGTGAAAGTGGGAATGTGAGTGAAAATGATTTGGAATCGCAACAACAAAATTCAGCGAATGAAAATCGAGATGAAAATGTAATTAGTGGCAATCATGAAAATGATCATGAAACGGACAGAACCCAGACAGAAGACACACCTGGTTTAAAGCGTCCAGCAGGTTCTCAAGGAAAAGAAATGCTAAACGGAAACAAGAAGATTTTGATATTGATCGGTTTTTGGCATTGGAACAAGAGAAGATCCAGTTGTTGAAATCCACCGAAAATCCTCCTCGAAATGATGATGAAGATTATCATTTCTTAATGAGTTTTCATCCTTATTTAAAAGAAATGCGTCTTGAAACAAAGATGTGGTTTCGCCTTAAAATGCAGGAACTTCTTTACAATTGTACCGTAAATGAAATGGCAGCCGTAACTTCTAACACAGCCCTGCCTTTGTTTTCACCTGTTCCTTCGACTACTTCTAACAGTTCTGACTACCATCAGTTATAGAAATAAAAAGTTTACATTCCGAATGTGATATTTTACTAATCCTTACAAAATAATAATATTTCACTTACCTTAAAGTTATTGTTAGACGTTCTTTGACGCTTATTGGATTCCTCCAGTTTGTGGTCATTTTCCAATCACCGGAGCTATTTTATTCTCGATGTAATTGAATGTATCTAGAGTCATCCGGAAATATTCCCGAAATTTGTCAGGATGCTCCGCCAGTTCCGCAAACAAATGGTGGAATTCTCCGAACACTGACCGCTTAAAGTTGATGTTATGTACCCATTGACGCTTTTTCTTTATTAATTTTTATTACTAAATATTTTAATACCGAATTTTCCGATAGATACTGTCGAAGCCTACCCATTGCAGACAAATACGTGCCTGCGTCCAATTTCATCGCAATCTATAAAACAGGCGCGGAAAATCGCTTGAGTTCAATTGCGTAGCATCGCAAAGCATCGCGTCGCCCATCGCGCTATAGCGGGATATGTGAACGTACACTTATGCTTTGGATTGATTTAGTTATCCATCCAATCTCAACGGGTTGCCGTCATTCAAATAGCTCTAAGCTTGAAATTTGTCAACACTAAAAGAATCACTGTGTTTAAGTCGGTAACTCTAAATCTAGGATGCTTAAGAGTATCAGCACCAGTAAAGACGAGAATTCTCCAGTTCTTATACTCGAAGCTTGGGTTTACTGTTGTCAGTGTTATCTAGCGTAGGGCAGAAGGTCTAGGCCCTTCTCGGAGTGTCGATTATATAACGGCAAGAAATTGACCAATGCGCTTTCGGCCTCATGCCAACCCCAATTTTGAATCCAGGAGGTTCAAAACATGCGAAAATCCAATTCAATAAAGTGCATGTGACTCGGCAGTGCACGAGTGACGTACCTCTAATTCACTACAGGTGGTACCGGTAGCGGTGCCACTAAGACCACAGCGCTTAATACTCATGTGCTACCATAATATACTTGGTTTGCTGTTGGATGTATGTGCTAGGCCAACCATCACAGGGGTTGCCATCAACAACACGCTAACATTCAAATAGGAAACAAATGATTGGGCAGTTGCGAACCCTCAACCTAGCTACTTTCAACTTTAATTCTAATTTCTGTCCTAATGTCCTTGGTTATTAAAACCAATTGCATCACCGCCCAGTATAGCTACCACCTGTACTGCGGGAACCAGAATTACATACCACATATTAATACCGTTAATGACATGAAAATAACATGTTAATAGAAATACATATTAAATTATTTCAAGTTACTTTATAATAGAGGTAGATGTCAATTTTAGTAATAATTAGCTATATTTTCTAATATACCCTATACAATACATTGTCTGCTATATATTTTTAAAGCACTTGATCGATCTTTTGAACCTTTAAGAAAGTATGGTGTTATTTAAAAAGTTCCTTTTTAAATTATTAATTATTAGGTAGTTTCCAACCGAAGTTAGGAGTGTGCCGAAGGATTCTATTTCAATGACATTCAAGTATTTTCTATCCGACGTTTCGGTTGCGTGTGTGCAACCTTTTTTCAAGGTATCAAAGATTTACTAACACTTTTCAGTGAAGGCCTAACAAGTATTTTCTATCCGACGTTTCGGTTGCGTGTGTGCAACCTTTTTTCAAGGTATCAAAGATTTACTAACACTTTTCAGTGAAGGCCTAACTTCGGTTAGGAAACTGCCTAATACTTAAAATATGGTGTATTCTATTAAAAAAACTAAGTTTATGCTACCACGACTCTTTACAACACCCTGTATAATAAAAAATATTTTTCAAATGCGCACTTGGTGACTATACTAAATGTGATAAATTTTTTTAACAACTTACTTATCTTCCGATGTCAGAAGTTTGCACCACCTTTTATGACTAATTGATTAATTCCAAATTCCAAATGAACTTCAACATAAAACACTTTCTAGTAAAAATTTTTTCAAAACAAACAGTTAGTGGTAGTTTTGTCCATACTGAATAAAAATTTATCAGAACATTATGAGTTTGCCGTTTTCAAAATGTAAGAAAAAGTAGATCAGTTAACTTTAAAACACCAAAGATCTTTTCTTAAGATAGTGGATAGAAAAATGCATTGTTTTTTTTTGGTAGTTAACTATGATGTTGGAAAAGTTAAGAATCGTAAAAGTCAAATTAAACTTACAGAAAAACGTATATTTAAAAAAAAAACACATTGCTGTACTATTCAAGACCAAAATGAGATTGATCTTTTGAAGATGGATTTAATTGAAGAATCTACGCACTATTTTGCTGCTAGACTATGAGCTGTGTTTACCGATGTTTTTAAATCTGTCTCTAAAACTAGTTTTAGTAAAATGACATTTAACACTTGACTATGTTTAAATATGCACCTAAATTTGTCTTTAAATACAATTACTTTGCAGTTACTAGAGTAATTTTTAAGTTTGATTGTAGTAGTCAATTGTTCAAAATTAAAATTGATTTTAAAACTACTTCTAAACGTACTTTCAAGATTTAAAAGTTGTCTCCTTTGTTTTTTACGGGTAATTAGTTTTGGCCTTATTGAAGTATTATTTGTTGTAAGTAGATGGTACTGCATTTTAAGTGTATTTAGTTTGCGTTGATAAAACACGTATGTTTTCGTATCCAGTTCGCTGCAATATTTGTTTTTTTTTGTGTCATTTGATATTTTAAATCAGTCGTGGTATCGTAAAATTTCTTTTCTTTAATTTCTCACAATTAAGCTTGAAAGAAATATTTATGTTAATAGGTTTATCAAAGGTTTTCGTAGAATCATACTCACATGCCTCCGTTTTGCTTCCCTGACTCAATAAACTTTTTGTTTTCTATGAATGTAAATTTGATATTTTGTTTTGTCTAAACTCCATAGTAAGATTACAACTTACGGTTAAATTTTAAATTTACGGGTTGCTTATTGTTTTGAAAATTCTTAACGTGTTAACTATTAGTTATAACTATTAGTTATAAGAATCCCTCCTTTGTAGCTACTAGAATATTTAATGATCTGCCTAATGATCTGAAAAATATGAATGCTAACAATAATGTAATCAAAAGAAAATTAAAAAATTGGATAAAATCTAATATCTAATAAGTTATATGAATTAACTCCTTAATGTATTCAGATTCATTTTATCCATACAAGTTTATATAGTTTTAAGTTAGTATGTAAGTATTAGTTTAAGTTTTAGCCAGGCCTATGTACAGGTAAATTTTGTTTATCTCTATAGGAATTGCTACTGGGACCTATAGTATCATAGGTTTCCAAAGATGTAATTATATACTGGTTGATAAATAAATAAATAAATAAATAATTTTGTAAGTTTCTTTGTGTATGTAGAAATTCACAGATGGAGATGCACTCTCTAAGTTTGTATTTTTCTATATTTAAGATACAGTGTATACAGATTTCTACGAGTTACTGTGTAATTAGAATAAGCACAAAACTGTAGCGGCTCATAATTGTCATTTTTAACAATCGTTAAATATTAAACAGTGTGCGTATAAGTTCTTTGCGTACGAATTATTGGAAGTGATTTGGATGCGAGTGTCAAAGTAATGTTAATGATAACGTGCTAGGAACAATCTGGTTAGCGAAAATTAAAGAAAAGTTTTGTTTGACTAGAAGTCAAAAAACGCTTGCGGACTTCTTTATTTTCTTTCACATGCCAAATAATGATAGAAATGCAAAACCGTAGAATGTATCTCTCATTTAATTTGGGGTAATGAACTGTTCATGTTGAAGAAGTTAACTGTAAGCACAAAATTTTGAGAGTTTTGTGTATACTCCAAAACAGATTGTTAGACTCATCAGAAAAAAAAACAACTGCAGATAAATTGATTGTTTTTTTGTTTTATAAACTTTGTAAATCTATAAATAGTTTTTAGGTAAAGTTCAGTATAATCTTTGGTACGGAAATAAAAACGTGCGGTAGGTACCGTTTTATATGATAAACAAGCATTTTAATAGAAAATTATACGTAATTCATGTTGTTTGTTAAACATTTAAAAATATTTGGGTGACGATTAATAAAACCCCGAATCTGACTCGTGATATGGACCTTTAGTCTTTTGTAAAAGTGAGTGAGAGATATTTTTCTAGCCCTAGCCCTCGCCCTTGGGTTAGTTTAGCACTATGCGACGCCGCCGTTTTGATGGCATGGTGTAACAAAGTGGCTGTGAATACAAACCTATATGCTTTAACTGATCATTTAACAATATCAGCAAAACACTTCAGCACAATCCTTATCCCGATATAAAACATATTTTGATAACCACTTATTATTATTATTATTAAGGTTGATGAATATGTATTTTTATGTCTATTATTCTATATCATCTCTTGTACAATAAAGATTTAAAATTTACATACACTACAAAAAGTAATCTTAATTTTTTTCAATTCTTTCAAACTTTAAAACTTCGGTCCCAAACTTATCAATTTGCAGTTTGCAATTCGAAGTACCAAAATTCCTCGCATTGAAAATATATTGTAAAGACTCGCAATTGTTTATGGTATTCAGAGTTGAATATTAACTTTGGGTTTTGGTCATTCTCTATTCGCGAGAATGATTGTTACAAGGCAGAATTTGTAACTCAATCAGGACACTTACTTCTAAGAGAAAAATTATTTTTTGGATTAAAGATTTCACCAATCATTTTCCGAAGAATACTATCAAGTATTAAATATAACATGCTTTTATGGTTTCTGGGTCAATTACTTTGATGATATTTTGATTTTTTTCAAACAGTTGAGAAGCATATCGAACATTTAGCGCTTTTGGAGAATTATTACAAGAATAATTTAAAATTAAATTTTTAAAATGTAATTTTGCTAAGGACAATGTAAAATATTTAGGTTATATATGTTGAAACACAATTACAACCGCATAATTGTAATTTAATATCAATTAAGGATTTTCCACGTCTAAAGAATTAGAAAAATGTTTGCCAATGTTTTGATAATTTAATATAAATATAATCCAAAATATACGCGATTGTTGACTTCTTGCATTATATTAACTAACAACAACAAATATTGTTTGTGGACAGAAGAGTGTGAAACATTGTTTAAGGAGATAAAGAAATATTTATGTCAAAGCTCAATTTTTGCTATTTTAATCCGCAACGTCCTACATTTGTATTTACAAATGCAGGTAAGATGGGTGTTGGGACTGTTATAAAGCAAAGTTCTCAAAAAAACAGTGAAAGAGGTATTAATCTTCTCGTAGCATTCGTTGTTAAGATTGCAAATTTAAGTCATTTTAGATCACAAGCAATTTGAAAGTTTGAGAATTAAAGCACGAACAGATGAAGAGCTTGGAGATACAATTTCACTATAAGTTATCCGGTGTTGAAAGGTTTTGACAATTTTGATAACGTTTTGCAAGTAGTAAATTTGAGTATCATTAAGGAGATCAACCAAGGTCAAAAAAACAATTTCTTTAAATTAACTTCTGTGAATAACACGTTTTTAGAAAATGATATAATGTATGAACGACTTTGAAATCCTTAAAATGTTTACAATACTTTACTTTACTTTCAGTTGTATTAAAATACCGACGCAAAACACTTTAACCAGTTTCGTATTAAGCCTAGTTGCAATCCCGCTTAAAAGTACGATTTTCAAAATACATGGCACCCTGCAGTAAACAAATAATTATCTTTTGATTATTCAACTATGACACTGAGCCGTATTCACCGATGTTTTTAAATCTGTCCCTAAAACTAGTTTTAGTAAAAATACTCCCAACCATTTTTAAGTACCTATGCAGTTAAATTTCTCTTTAAATATGGTTACTTTGCAATTACTAAAGTAATTTTTGAGTTTAAACGTAGAGGTGAATGGTTCAAATTTAAAACTAATTTTAAAACTACTTCTAAAAGTATTTTTAAGATTTAAAGGGGACAGTGAATACAGACTATTGTTTTAATTTATATATTCATTAACCCATTCCATTTTACAAAATAAAAAAATATTACGTGTTTAGGAAATAAACACAAGAAATATGAGTATAAGCTCAAAATTTAGCCCATTTTTTAAATTTTAATATAAACTTATACAACTGGCAATTTTAAGTCTACTGTTACCCACTACTTTTATTTATTTAATGTTATTAGTTATACGGTGTCGAACTTCTTACTTAACTCTGATTCTTAATGACATTCTTTTATTCAATTTTAAAGTATTTTGTTACTGTAATAGCTGTATTCAAAGAAATATAATCATTTTAAGTGACCTTTATTGTTTTATTTTGTCTTGGAACGACTCGTTCCAATTATTTCCATTTTAACAATGCATTCTAAAACATCTTATTAACTTGCTCGAGTCTAATTAATTACTATGCAGATTCGATAAAAAATCCCTTGGTCAGTGTTTGCCACAAATATTGTTTAATTATAATTTTGTAAATTTATATTAGTTTAAGGCCTGAATTTTGCATCTCCAGTTAATATTATCAGTCGGTTAATCATCTTAGATACGCGACGATCTAAAAATTTGATTGACTCAATGGTGTGACTCCGTAGTAGTTAATCGACTAATAAAGTTCACTGGAGGTGAAAAAATCAGGCCTTAAACTAATATAAGTTAGTCGAGTATTGAGTTTATATTGTAATCGTGTTTAATGAATGTATAAATTGTATGGAACGCTTCTAATAAACAAGTGATAATTTTTTGTTTACTGAACGTTACTATGTATTTTAAAAATCGTTGTTTATATGTAGGCGAAATTGCACGTATTTTTATACGAAACTGGTTAAAGAGTTTTGCGTCCGCTTTTTAATACAATAGTAAATTTACCTATAGGATTATAAACATTTAAAGGATGTCCAACCTATACATCTACTTTTAAAACGCTTCGGGGTGTACTCATGTCGATTTTTAACAGATTAAATTGGTGATATATTGTCACTTTGTTATAGTTTATCATTTTAAACTTTTTAAAAATCAAATTGTTTATAAATCAAAACGATTTCAAAAGCAGTAACAAGTGGTAACACTGCAATGCAAACAGTAGTATCAGGTAGTATATTCATCCAAATGTTAAAATATAATACATTCCGGTTCGTGTTATTATCAATTTATGATTAACTGTATATAGTGTGCAACATTTAACAAAACTCATATAAAAATAATAAATTATTTCTTTTGAAAGAATTGTTTATGTAGCAGAAAGTCCTTATAAATGAAATTTAATGTTCCGTTTATAAAATCGCTACATATTGACAGTATCATTTTAGGTCCCTAATAATAAACCCACGAGTCAAAGGAATGATCTTACATATTAAGCTCTAATCCCTACGCTAACAAGAAGGAAGATTGAAGCGCGTATCTCTAAACTGCAGCCCTCGTTTCAACATTATAGGAGGATGCGCTGCCAAGTGTAAACCAGTTTTACGCACAATTCTCTCGAAATTGGTATCTAAGAGATACTTTTAGAGTGTTAATTTCATTTGCATGCCACAAGTAACGCAAGCATGCAGAAATTTCTGTTACGTGTATTCTCAATATAGTTACATATACAATGTGTACGTAACAGAAATATGCCTCCGCAGTAGTCAATGTCGAAAGATATATGTATCTCTACTGTATAAACACCAATGTATTTTTCTTTACTAATATATAAGATTAATGTGTTTACTAATGCTTTTGTCTGATAGCTACATTTATTGAACAGGCTTTCAATTGGTTACCTAATGGAAACTGAACATCTCCACCAATAATAAATAACAAGTTCTATTACATTTGTCCGAGTATATTATATTAGGATACTTTATGTAATTATTACAACATAATTAATTTCTGTCTTTGACCTATAACTTTAACGATTAAAGAAATCCTTTCCTCCCGGTTCCAGTTGACATACTACACATATATTAAAGTAGTGTAACCAGGCAGAACAATTAATTATTTTCTCCACAAACATTTCGTTTAATGCGTTTCACATGGTATATCGTCATAATTCATAAATAAATGTAATTTGGATGTGGTAAAATTTATTCATTATTTTTATTTTTATCCCAACTACATTGCAAGAATGTTAGGGTTTAAGGGGATACAAATTAACAAATTACAGCGCTTTTCAGCCTGTCTACGGGCTGTTAATCTCACTTATACGCACTTAAGGTTTTATTATTTTATATGGTAATTATACTCGTTATGTAGCGTCTGGTCTTAATTTTAATTAGTCGAATATTACATATATATTGTGGATTAAATAAAGTAATTAAACATGCAAATTTAATCTATTTAAAATAACGATTTCGTTTTTATTGTATTTGCTAGATATTAAACTTTGTAAAAACTGTATGTTAAAAAAAGTAATTTAGTAGAAGAATTAAGTTGAGATCTAAGAGTATCATCACCAAAACTTTTGAATTTTTTTTCAATAAGCATTTGCTTAAAGTCTATGTTTTAAAAGTAGTCAACTTTTAAAGTAAAATTGATAAAAATGAAAAATTACATTAATGATTTTAAAATAATAGTCCTCACACAGTTAAAAAATAAAAAAGCTTAGGGCATACCTATTAGTAGTTTATTTTAGAAATAATAAAGTGGATTACTAAATACTGTTATTTTAACTTTGGAAGAATTACTCTTATTAAATGTCTGTAATTTTTTTTTAAACGTAACAGAACAATGTATACTCAATCTAGGTTCTTTAGTTTGTTTATTCAACACTTCTTTATTATGACTTTATAAAAATAATGATTTAGATTTAATTATAGGTTTATAAAATACTAGTAATTTTATAAATCAATAATTAAATTGTTTTTTACTATAATTCAACAGTTTACAGAAAATTGAATAGATTGTTTATTAAACATCGTAATAGTTAATCGTGTCACTTGGGCAGAAACTGCAAAACAGTTTCTGGACGGGGTGTTACACAAAGCTAGTCTACAAATATTTAAAATAAATCTTTTGTGTAAATTTTTGACACTAAAGAATTATTTTTGGGGTTGGTATTAGCCGAATATGTTTTCTCAACTGAACCTATATAAGTAACGTCGAGTACATATTTAGAAGATTCAAAACCATGCATTTTCTACATAACAAAACTATGACGGCTTATTATCGTTAAAATTTGTTGTGGTAAGGAAAGCTGATTAAACCAACAGGGGACTGGAAAACCAACGCAGTTGCAAAAAATATTATACAAGATTCTGTAGGTGGTATAATAAAATTGATAGTCAATTAGAAAGGTAACCAGCTCTCCCTTACCACAACAGCAAGTTTAGTCCTTTCATTGATGTTTAAAATTTGTTAATGTTGGGTAATCAATTACATAAACATTCATCACATATTACTACCAAGTATGGCAGCCAAAATGCTTTCTGGATCAGTAATGGACCCGTAGTGATATTTGTATCTACGTCTCACAGACTACCGGGACTATACCTGAAGCGTAAAAATATTTTACACAACAAAAACGTCTAAAGAAAAGTGCGGAGTCATAAATTTAAAGATGTTCGTCTTCCCGTGGAAATCTACATCTACACCTATACTTACTATGAATTTTAATTTTAAATAGCAAATCAAAATATGTAAGATTAAATTGAAATTCGAGACTTTGGACTCATCTGTAGCCCAAAATCGAACAGAAATTCAGCAAAATAGAATCTTAATCGAAAAGATGCATTGAACTCAGACACCAATCTAAGTCATTTACTACCTGGCAATTCTCGAGTTGATTAAGGATTGCTTGCAGTCGCACCAGTGTGTTTAACAAAGAAGCAAATTGTAACCAACCATTTCTTATGCGACTTTATTTTGTGATGAACGATTCTATTCGTGCAGATTTTCATTTGCAGGTCGGATTTAGATTTTATAAGTTACAGATTATGATTGACTTATTCGAAATGGAACTTGCGCCCAACGCTTAGGTAATAACTATGTTTTAGGATAATTATAACCTACAATATTAAAAGTGTATAAATGTACAAATAAATGTTCATGTTACATACATCAAAACTTTCAACATCATGGGCTTTGCGATTTATGATTAAGTGTAAACCTTTGAATTTTTGTTTCTGGTTAAATGTGATCCAAAATCTTACATAAAACCACCTTTAAATGATGGTTATCAACAATTGTGATTATTATAAGACACATGCAAACGGATTGACCTGCCCTCTAGCGTTAACAAACTAATAAATTTTTACCGACCTAGACCGGTAATCAACGATTTTCTTGCCGATTTTGACAATTGTCAAAATATTGGACAGAGGGCTAAAAAATATATTGTCTAGTGTACCTACATAAAGTTACAATTACCTAAGTATATGGAACAGAAATCTTACATAAAATCATTTGTTGAGGTTTACGATAACTTTTATTTTTTAATATATAACTGTATTTGCTTTATTTTTTGTCGCTTCGACGTTGTACTTGCGTTTCTCATTTCTGTAGCACAAAAACAGCCCTTTCTGACAAATATTCTTAGGTTGCAGAGACATATATTTTTTATAAATATCCAGCACATAAACTAAAAATCTTTCTTTCATAATTATAAAGTTCGAAAAACATATGTGGTCATATTGAGCATGATATATAATGTTGTAATTAAACTTTGTATGTTATAACTGTAAGTTTTGCGACATCTAGTGTCAATTCGTGTTAGCGATCACGTACGCAATGGTTTGCATTAAGCAACTTTGTTGACAGGTATGTAAAAGCAGTTACATAAGTCGATCCTTCGATAATTATAGCCATCATAAGCGTTGGCAAAAATAAAAATTTTGAATCGCCTGCTGTAAATTCGCAAGAGGTTGTACAATAGCAAACAAACACTGAGAATCACTCGACAGCTGTTTCATCCTTTTGGGACTCTTCAGGAGTGAAACTCGAGTGTAAGTTCACTATTGTACAAATGCGTGCTGTCAACTATATTCCTTACTAGAGGGTACATCATATTCAAATTGTAAGTTTTGCGAATCTTACACGCATTTGTACAATAGTAAACTTACACTCGAGTTCTCTCACTCTTGAAGAGTCCTAAAAAGACGAAACAGCTGTCGAGTGATTCTCAGTGTTTGTTTGCCATTGTACAACCTCTTGCGAATTTACAGCAGGCAATTCGAAATTTTTATTTTTGCCAACGGTTATGTTGGCTATAATTATCGAAGGATGTTTTCTCGCAAGTTCTATTTAATGAAATTTTTTATAATTTCTGATTTTAAATTAACCTTAAATCAAGTTAATAATTAACAGGTTGTGCACCTAATTTCAGTAGGAATTGTCAAGATAATGGAAACAAATAGTAATAAATTGGGAACCGAAAGTTTTTTTTTGACATTATTAAATGATCTCCTGTATAATGGTTACACATTTAATAAATATTATTACATACAAGGTGGCCTATTAGTGCGTGGAGGGTGGATATCTCGGAAAATATTGAGGTTAGAAAAAACTTTCGGAATAAAAGTAATGCAAATCAATGAACTGCACATTTAAAAATTATTTTATTTTATACATAGTGATCCATAATAGTGCGACATACCAAAGTTTTTTTAAATGGAAATTGAAAGATATTGGGGTTAGAAAAAAACTTTTGCTATAAAAGATGTGTAAATCAATAAGCTAGACATTTTAAAATTATTTTAATTTATACATGGTGTTTCATAACAGTGCGACATACCAAAGTTAGGTTTTTAAAATAGCTAGTTGTCCACCTTTCCAACTTTGCTAGGTTTTGTATAATCTGTTATTTAAATTGAATTCCCTAAATTCATGGATAACTTGATTTTTTTCAAATGGCACCACCTAATTTTTTATGTACTGTTGAACGTAGAATTTCATAGGCTTTCTAATGATAAGGTTGTAGGTATCTAACTCTTACGGATTTTTCGGATTTTTAAGTAAGAGTTAGATACCCACACCTCAGCTGTAGTTAGCACATGTAATGCATATTAAAGCTGCAAAATCACAGTTGGATAAATTCCAGGATAACGGAGTTATTTAATTTTTCGAAACGTCATTTTTTCCGAAAAAAAGTAATATAATGGGAAAACCCTCTACTGTAGACACTATGTATAATGCATACATTTCGCAAGAAATCCAAATTTATAATAAAAATAGGTGGTTCCATTTAAAAAAAACATAACTTTTGTATGTCGCACTTTTATGGAACACCCTGTATAAGCTAGAATAATTTTAAAATGTGAAGCCTATTGATTTGCACAACTTTTATTGCAAAAGTTTTTCTAACCCCAATATTTTCCAAGATGTCCACCGTCCACGCACTAATGGGCTACCATATAAGTACTGAGGTGGGTAAGGGTTGGCATGTTTAGGTTTTAATGGTTTTTCTAAACCTTGAAGCAAATACTTTGTCAAAACGATCCAATCCACAATTTCACACGGTTTCGCCACTACACTATTCAGATTTATTTATACTGATCTTCTGGGGCACATCTTTCCAGAACTTTAGATTTTTTGCACTTGAATTTCTTTTTGATTTGTTTATCAAAAAAGCGATTATTTTAACACATTGTGATATATTTGTATTTTCGTGAAACTTTAATGCCGATCTTAACAAGCTATATTTTGGCCATATTGAAGAGGCCGCGAATCTTTTTTTGACGTTAAAGAGCCCATAAACATTGTTTTTCTGTTTCCACTTATTGAAAACATATAATTCTTTGTAATAAGCATTTCTTTCTGCGTTTTTTTGCTAGCATACTAGCACTTAACCGTCTCGCGCAATTTTTTCTTTTTATTTCCATCAATATTAAAAGTATCGGATCAGTTTTTTTTTAAATTTTGCATAAATAATAATATGTTATCAAGAAACGTACAAAGCAAAACACAACAACATGGCAACAAAATCATGTACTACTAATTTTTGAGTTTTGATGAATTTTTAAAAACTTTTAGAGAAGGAGGTGTTCGATAAAACTATATATTATACTCGTGCGTTAAAGCAAATATGTCGCGACTTATTTGCTTTATTAATCACATGTTGCTTTCAAAAACTATGGTTTTTAGGTATTTTATATAAAACATGCTTCCGAGATAAAATTGCAAACAAAATTATTGTTAACATGAATTAAAGATAACTTGTTTTCTGTATAATAATATACATTACCTAAATATTCTTTTCGAATATCTGAATAAAGATAATTTTTTTTTTAAGTTTGAATATTAGAGGAAAGTGACTTCTATAAACCTGAATAAATTTGTTTTCAGATTTTATATCTTTACTGATTTTGATTCATTTCTGTCACCAACTGATGTTAACCTCTACAGTAGGATAATTTGGTGTAGGTTGCCAGATGGTACAAAGTCTGAATACTTTTTTTAAAGTTGGCAAACTATACCAAATTTGTTTAAGGAAGAGGATAATACATGAATAATAGAGTAGCTGGATAATTTTTTTATTTCCATAAATCAACAAACTTTACCTTAAGTTGCCTTCACCTTACATAGTGATTATTCTTTTCTTCTACAGGTGTATAAATCGAAAACAAAAAACAACAAGCAAATAACAATTTATTCACAAAACAAAAAATTAGAATAATAATTGTTGTTTCTGTAAGGTATTGTGAAATTATATTAATTAAAAAAAGCTTGGTTAGGTATTCTACAACTTCCTTCAAAAGAAAGGCTTGTACATACTACATCTTTCCTATACACGTTTTTTTTGTTTTCTAGCTAAACCTTTTTTAGTAGCAGTAAGAAGGGTTTAAATGAGCAGTCTTGTAAACACCGTTGTTTTCTTGGGGAGTGTTCAAAAACTGGTCGATTTAATCTGTTGTTACCTCCACCAAAAGGATCTGTAGTTAAAGAGCAAAACAACAGGTACTACTAGTAAACTCCTAAAGAAATATCGTTTCTAAATTAAAAATTACTATATTTTTTTTTTAAATTAGCTGGAACCTATTAACATTTTCTAAAAATGTTACAATAATGTTTGTGGATTTAAGCAAGCCTGAAAAATATTTTTTTAAAAGACACATCATTTTTCGATAAGGCTACATTCTGCTTAAATTTATCCACTCGCATGTTTAATGAAATTAAAGAAAATGTAGTTAATATTCCAAACATAATCTCTCCTATCCATAAAGTTACATTCGTATTAAATTCTCTTTCAATTGTTGTTTAATTGTTAAGTCATTTTGTTATAATTTTAGCTTATATCTTGTCATATTATTTTTTTGTTTATTAAAAGTTAAACTAAGCTATTTATAATTAAAAGTATAAATCATTTTTTTATTCATTAGTTGTTTATATAAAAACCTACAAACCTGTTATGTTAAATTTTCGTCTACCTAGAACTTCCGGTTTTATGGGTATATATTATTTCGCGTGCTCTTATTGAAAGGACGGCACGGCACCATCAGGTTAGATAAGCTGAAGGTAATTGCTTATCGAAACGTTTCTTACTATTAAATTGCTATTTGATCTCTTCTATTTCGTCCGTGTTAAAGTAAAGTTGTTGTCTATAAAAACTGCATTAAGTGCATTATGGTTGTATTATTACAATTAATCATAATTTAGTCTAAAATTTGTAAATGGACAAGTTAATGCAAGTATGAATTTTTCTCTTTTCACGCACCTAGTACTTACGCTGGTATCGTTTTTTAGTTTCTTCTAATTTTTCTTCGTTATTGTGAACTCGGCAGGATGTTATACCTTCTTAAGTACGGAATACTCAAGTTAAGTTTTAAATATTTTTGACTATTAATAAGTGGCTGGTTATTCAGTTTGTCGTGATGCAATACCAAAAAGTTAATCTACTCCGATTAAACAACCGATTAAGATGAAAAATACAGACTTACAACGTCACTGATTTCTATGCTTTTAACTTTCACAACCAGTGATTCCAATTATCTGTTTTTAATTATTTTTTACTTTATGGTACTTCACGCTTTGTTAAGAACATTAATACTGGTTTTTTAGTTTATAATTGAAGTGCGACTTGGGAAAGAATTGCGTCTCTGTCTCTCTCTTAGAGCTAGATAGTTGAAATTTTGAACAAAGATTTCTTTTATGATGTAGTCAAGAAACAAAGCCAACTTTTTTTTAAATTCAAACAATATATTAGTAAAAATGAGGATGAAGGTTTGTATGAATATCTGTCACTTTTAAAGTACGAGGCGTGTTTTTAAAAGTAAGTACCGTTTTACAATAAAAATAACAAATAAATATTTTTATCAAAATTATTTTTGTTTGAAAGACTATACTTTACTCTACTTTTCTACATAATTTCCACTAATATTGAGGCACTTATTGTATCGTAAAACCAGCTTTTGTATTCCATCGTCAAAGAAGGACGCCGCCTGCGTTCGGACACAATTTCATAAAGGACACTTCTTGAAACAGCTGTAACGTTCGAAGTGTAAACGCTCCTCCTGTGTACACACTACCTTAACCCAATTTTGCGGACATTACTTTGTATTGGTTTCCGGCGTTGATAACTTGAAACTATTCACGATTGGTCCTCTGCATTTGAACGCTTCCGGAAAGCTTGTCCTAAATCAACCGTTCACGTGGGAGAAGATAAACCCTTATCTGAAAATTTCCTCGCTTGAAGGGGTAATCATGCCGATGGTAAGAGATTCTGAAACCTTTCAACGTTTTAAAAACTTTATTTTGTAGGTAAAACATATGATACCGCATAAAGTGGCTTTTAAAATTTGCTAAAAGGTTGTGCTCCACGTGAACTGTTTAATAAGCACGTCCTGCATTCTTCAGGCTAGGGGACGTTTTGCATCAGGTATACGATTGCACTCGGGGTTTATCTATCGCTAACATCCCTATGTTTATTCTAGACAGGCCGGTTTATATCTCCCTATTACGAATTTATTCTCTTCCGGTTGTTCTTTCGTCAACTTGTACGTCTATTGCGGGTCTACTCATGGTTTTTGGAGGCGTTGTGCCAAAATAGCTACCCACGAATACTCCGTCAGATTCGCAGACCACGGTGGAGGCTCATTCCGAACCGTTAGTACCATTGAGAGCAGAGTAATACTCCTACTACTGCGTGGAAGGTCAGAGGTTTTAATATCTTTTTAATTGCGCGTGAACCTGCAGTCGACCTATTATTCAAGTAGAAGTCACCCCTTGACACCAACTATCAGGCGCGAACGTAGAAAATTTATTGCGGATTATTTGTCGCTCGAATGTGTAATTGCATAATATACCTGGAACGTTAACTAGTTATAGATAAGAGTATTTAATACCTACGTGGTGTATAAGTCGTGTAAGAATTTAAACCTCAATCTTAATTAAGCCGAACGCATTTAGTTCCATTGACCCTCCCGGTACGAGCTCGTTCGCAGACAGGCCAAATTGAACAATCGTTTAAATTTCGCGGTGACTGAATTAGTCTTAAAACTTCTCTTACACGTCTTCCTTAAATTCATGTAATCTGTAACGTTACTCAGTACCATAAATCCACATACATTCTAGGTTAAGTTCACCATAGGCGTACCTTCAGTACGCGAAATATCAATTGCATATACGAGACAGTGGCGTAGCAGTGGTAAATATTTGGGTAATTCTCTTTACTTTAACTTGTAATTCTATGTAGCTCTACTCATTTTCGTGTTACCGGAATGTTTAATGCTGTACGTTACCCGTTTTAGCTCGTGTGTATTCGTAATATATCTGTGTCTATTTGATGCTGTGAACTATCACAAATTCGTTTGTGTATTGGGGTGAATAAATATTGTGTGAAGGTTTCTCTGACTTTATGTAGAATTTTTTCGTGATTTGTTCCCCTTTTTCTGTATATTCTGCTGCGGACAGTTAGCTGCTGACCTTTGGTTTTAAAGCCTTTAGCGCTGAGAAAACGTATTACAGCACGCACTTCACAGTCGGCGGGATTCTCAATAGTCGGCGGCATTTTACAATCACGCAAACAGATGTAGACTTGAACGGAAGATTCCGTATTAGCGTCCGTGGCTTCCCAACAGATGTAACCGAGACCGCAGCGCTGCGGCGGCGAAAACTGAAAACGGTACTTACTTAAAAACACGCCTCGTAGAATACAAAAAAAAATAATTTAATTACTGCAATTGGAAATGAACCTGGATTTTGTTGTAAACCACTATAAAATTTTTACTTTTTTTAAATACGCTTTAAACACCTACATTACCACATACATTTGTTCTTATTTATCTATCTAATAAAATATGTTGCTATATTGTGCTCTAATTGTGGAAAAAACATTATTTAATTTAATATGGAAAACGCCTTTGGAACTATCTTACACTTAAAAAAAACGCTAGGACAGGTCAATTTTTGTTTGGAGGAAAACATCTTCCGAAGACAAAGTTGTCCCCGAAATATCAACAGAGTAGTCCTGGCAGCCCTTATGTCGAAATGGCATGATGGGTCGACAGTCCTTTCAGTTCTAGCTATATTTATCGTATTTTGATCATTTTCGAAAATGTGCAGAGATTGCATGCGTTAAACGCGGTAACTGTTCCGGACCGATATCCCATTCATCATATTATATTTTACGTTCTTATTTACCTTCTATAATGCTTACACACTTAATTAGTATTATTACATATAAATACTAAAGTGGGTAAGGGTTGGCATGTTGAGGTTTTAGTGGTTTTTCTAAATCTTGAAGCAAATACTTTGCCAAGACAAACCAATCCACTGTTGCACACAGTTTCGTCACCACACTATACATAGGTTTATACTGATCTTCTGTGGCACTATACATAACACTTACATTACAATACAATATTATATGTACCATACGAATAAATAAATAAAAGTTAACGACTTTACGCATTTGTTAAACCAAAACAAAATATTTTCAAAAGTGGATCTAGTACGTGCTTATCATCAAATACCGATAGCGGAGGAAGATATTACAAAAACAGCTATAACAACGCCTTTCGGTTTATTTGAATTCAAGTACATAACTCTTAGACTTTGTATCGCGGCACAAACGTTTCAACGTTTTATGCACCGAATACTGCTAGGGCTAAGTTATTGCCATGTATACATAGACGATATTTTAATATTTTCGTGCAACCCGAAAGTACACAAGATGCAACTTCATAGAGTTTTTAAACGTTTATGTGGACACCTTGTGCGTATCAACTCCGCAAAGTGCGTACTAAGTGTAAAAAAATCTTAGTTATTTGATTTTGTCTGAAGAAATTCCGCCCTTGCCGGATCGAATACGCGCTATACAAAAATACCAAAATCCTAAAAAGCGCTCTAAATTTTTACTGAAGATTAATAAAAAAACGCGGTGCACATTCAAGCGTCACTCTACGAATATCATTTGTTGAAGTGGTTCTCCAAGCTCATTCAGCAGAATCTGCCTCTTTAACGTTAACCGAAGATGCATCGGATTTTGCAAAAGGTGCTATTTTTAAGCAAAAAATCAAGAAAGCGTGGCAACCACTACGATTTTTCGCTAAAAAACTCATCGCACCACAAAAGAAGTATAGTGCATACGATCGAGAGCTATTGGTGATTTCCGAGAGTATCCTTTAAAAGGGGTTCCTCGAAGATAAACTGGTGACCTGGAAGGCTAGAAGTTATCTAATTATCCAGTTGTGGACATCTTGTTTCTGCTTCTTTTCTTTACCTGTTTGAGCTACTACTTATTCGTTGTGGAATACGAACCGACTTACTCTTCATCGTAATTCTCGGCAGTCACATAAGTTGAAACTGTGCATGCTTTAAATTATTATTTTATTTAAAACGCGGTTATATCTGTATTCTGACGTAAATTTATCTACATAATTCTTGCGTTTTATATTTCATCGATGTGATTTAAAAGATCTTTTAAAAATTAGTATCATGTAATTGTGATCTTTTAGTTTCATGTAAGATTTATCGTCGAGTACCGATACGCAACGTGAGTTTTGTATAATTAACGTCACTAAAACCACTCTTATTTTTGTGTATGCTTTTCGAAATTTATTTATCTGGTTATTGTCCGCTAATTATTAAATTATACAGCGACCACACCTAACTAGTGGCGTATTGTACGTTACGGTCGTTACTTAATTTAACAGTTCAATTAAATTATTATAAAACAACTCATATCGTGTAGCTTCCTACTCGTAATTGTTCTCTATCTGTAAATTTTATGTATGTATTTGTGCCTATTGTGCTTATAACTGATCTGGTCGTTTACAAAAATTATATCTCTACAGTTTAATAGTTTGTTTCTGTTTTTGGAGTTATTAGTAGTTAAAGTATTTACTACGCGGATTGCTAAGTAGCGCCTTTTTATTATTTTTGTTGCAACGCTAAAGCTTTTGACATGATTAGTACCGAAAACACTCATGATCCCTCTCCGACTAACAGAGCTGCAGAACAAATTTGTGACTTTGTCATATAATTTGGTACTATAGTACTAATAAACTGTAACAGCAATTAATGTAGTTTGCAAAACGGGATTTTTGTTTTCCTACAGCACTTGAAATTTTTTTTTTTTACGATATGGTCTAACTTTTGAACACCGCGGCTAGATTTCTAAATTATAAATGTTCTCTCCATCAATTGATCTAATTGTTAATTTGAAAACGGATGTCTTCCCAAAATGCGCAAGTCGCAAGAATAATACTAAAGAACGAAATAAAACTGATGGCAATATAAATCCATTAAAATTGATGATGATAAAACTTAGACTCAACTGCAATACTTATAAGATAAAAACCAACGCACTGAAAATGAAGAAAAAACTTAATAGTTAAATATAAAATATCCCTTGCATAATTAGTACTTCCTTCTAAAAAAACTAAGTTCTAACTTGTATCAATATAGTATGTATTCCAATGTATGATCTTCAACGACTATTTTTTTAGATTTTATGGCTCTTGTTCAGCATGAAAACCTTTCTTTATTTTTGATAACTGAATCATGGCTATCCAATTCTATTCCAGATTCTTTAATATCGATAATATCGGTCGTGACAAACTTGTTAAATTGTGTTAATAATTGGCCACTCTCTTTGGACTCCAAAAAATTGGTAGACGTAATTTACTTACATTTGACCCCAATGGAGTTCGAGGTGATCTGTTAGACTGGATTGGGGAGTTTTTGAGAGACAGAAGATTTCGTGTTTGCGTAAGTGGTTGTTATTCGTCAGTGCTCAACGTACACAGTAAAGTTTCTTAAGGTTCTGTATTAGGACCGATCTTATTTTTATCTATGTCACTTTACGCCAATCCCTTACATAATCATGTGCAACTTACGGCGGTGTTTGAGTGGACTAAACTGTGCCTTTTACTTCTAAATACGTCAAAGTGTTCAGTGCTACATTTAGAAAAGAACAATTCTAGAAATAAGTACCCTCCATTAAATACTAATCTAGTTTTTGTTGTTCAGGAGAAATACTTAGGTGTTGTTACAAATCATCATTTGTCATGATCTGACTACATAAACTCGATTTGTATAAAAGCTAAAACTTCGCTTTTCCTTTTTTCAAAAACTTTTACTAGAATATTTCAATTTTATTGGACCTGTGTGGAATGTTAATACAGTTACTGATTTAAATCGTCTCAAAGCCATTCAAAGATGGGCTACTCAAATACCTTATGGGCGACAACGTCTTCTATACAAAGAACGATTAAATTTGATAAATATTACAACATTAAAAAACCGTAGAATCCGTGGTGACATCATTACAACCTGTACAGAGCAATTAACATTAAATTTGGCCCCGATTTATTTTATTTATTTCCTTCAGTTTCACACGACTTGTCGTCTGAATTTTTTACCGAACCAAGTATTTAATATTTGGAACTTTCTACCAGAAAATGTTGTTAAGGCCACAACTGTGAACTCTTTTAAAAATAGTTACGATTTTTATAAACAGACGTTGTAATATTCATTAAGCACTATTATTTTCTTTTTGTATTGTTGTAGTTGTTTGCATTTGTATTTCTTCAGGTAGTTAATATTTTGTATTTAGTACATTTGACCTTGGTTTTTCCTTTTATACAGTGCTTTTCATTTAACATTAGCCATTGAATTTTACATGTTAATATTTCAATCTCATGTTAACCGTTTTTTTGTGACATCTGGTATAAACCATTTATGTTAATTATAAATAAGTGTTAAAATATCTATTCGAAAATATTCTTAAATTCATTTGTAAGTTTTTAATATAATAGAGAAAAAACAAAATTTTCTAGGGGAGGATTTAAACCGACGAGTCTAAGTCACTTTTGTAATTTGACTTTGTTACCATGGTACAAAAGTGTCTTAGACTCTTTGGTTCGAATCTTCCCAAAACGATATCTTTTTGTTTTTTTCTTTATTAAACTAAAACCTAAAAATGAGTATAATAATATTTTCTAATAGACATTTTACTACTTAATTATAATTAACATAAATGGTGTGTACCAGATGTCCCAAAAACTGTAACCATGGGATTTAAATATTAACATGTAAAATCTTATAACCAATATTAAATGAAAAGCACTGTATAATAATCTCCGTAACAATTTTTGTCATATATTCGCATATAATGACAAAATTTGTGAACTGAATAGCCATTTTGACTTTTACAAAATATCACAAAATTGATCAAAATGTGCAACTAAAAGTGCGTATTTTTCGCGGTTTGTCGGTCACTAAAATCACTAACCAATTTATCTAGTTTTTAAAAGAAAAGCTTAATCCTACACCTTTTACCGTTTACATTTTTTAATTTGTTAATTTAATTGTTTTCAAAAATATTAATTTTTTTCAAATATTTTTATATCCTATTAACTTTATAGTAAATCGATAAAAAAACCAAAATAGAAATAATTAACAAGTTATATATTTGTTTAAAATTACAAACAGCTTATTATTTTAATTTTTTTGATTCTTAAATCTTATGGATGACATCGGTTGTACTACAAAATCAATCTGAACATTGCGTCGATTACAAATTGGTAATACGTTCCACTATATAAACATATAAGTGTCATTTAGCTGTTTTTAATGCTAATTGGCATTATATGTGCCTTATTAATTACAATTTAACAATATTTACTAAATTGTTATTTTTGTGGCGTCTATCTAGTATTTGATTATTAACATATTATTAATTTGATTAGAACGTGCAATGTTTTTTGAATTTTTATAAAATATGTGCATATATATATATATATATATATATATCTTTTTAAAGCCGAAAAATATGATATTGGGCTTTATTTTCACTTATTTTATAGAACAGTTATAAGATCATGTATATTGCTAAATAGCAATGATATTAGCTATTTGCATTTTTTTTTCATTTAAGTTAGTAATTTTAACTAATTTGTTATTACTGTAAGACCTTTCAGCAAGTTACCAATTTGTCTCTTGTAATAGCTAAATAACTTAAATTGCTTTTTGGAAATTTACACAAATTATTAAGCTATTTTGACTAATTTGTTGTTATTATTACTATTTATAACTTATTTATGATTTATTTGAAGCATTGATGACAATTTAGTATTTATTTCAATTTTGTTAAATTACGAAGTTAAGAAATACAATTTCTTGATAATATTTAGCCACGTTTACAAAACTAAAGTCTGTCCAGAAACGAGGCGAAGTAATAAATCAACATGTTTAACAGATTCCAATGGCGTACCGATGTATTGATACTTTTTCGAAAAGGGGGTTAAAAATGTAGAAGATGTGTAACGTTTCATTATTAATTAATTATTTTGACACATTTCATTTTATTAAATGTTTAAATTGACCTCCACCTACTTCCATGTAATGGTATAAACTACTGACCGTAATAAACTGAAATTTGACATATATAAAAACTTTATATGAAAAACCCAATTAAAAATCTTTATCAAATAATACGTGGGTTTATTTTTGGCTACCACTAGTAAATCACCTTGTTTATCAGAAATTGCTAATATCATTATCGATCACATTTTTAGAAATTTTAACTAATTAATTACTAATAATTGAACTAGAAAGTATGTACTGTATTTGGAATGACACTTTAATAGATTTTAATGTGTTTTAATAATATAATTAGGAGAGAAATATTGTATGTAATTATAACGATAGCCTAACTAGGATTATAGTCATATCATATTAGTATATCATAAAGGTGTACTTACGCTACAGTATTGAGTTTCATTGGAATGGCATTGAGTCCTGAATTTATTCCAAGGAAACGCGTGAAGAGGTCTGCGCTTTCTGCCAACGAAAAACTATTGTGCTCAATGTGTACAATTATTTGAAATGCCATAATCCGTTGAAAACAGTTCAAGAGACAGTTGATATGTGTTCACATATGACTGGCATTGGAAAAACAACAATATTCAAACTTTCGCGTGAAGACAAAGTTTCTGTGCGTGAGTCTAGTTTATCTCATGATAGAAAAAAAACTAAAATATCCAAATATCTAAAAAGTACAATTCGAAGAATAGTGCATTTGTTTTATTTTAAGAAAGAAGTACCCACATTAAATAAAATTGTGTCAGTTGTGAAAGAGGAAGAGAGTATTCTCAATTTAAGTAGAACAAAGTTGTGGCAAGTTTTGCACGAATTGAATTTTTCATGGGAAAAAATAAATAGAAAATCAGTTCTCATTGATAAGGAAGAATTTGTATGTTGGAAAAGAAATTACTTACGAAATATCTCTAAATTACGTTCTGAACGCAAGAAAATTTATTATTTAGACGAAACGTGGGTAAATGAAGGTGATACTGTGGAAAAAATGTGGCAAAACAAAAATGTAACCAGTGGACGACAGGTTTTTTTAGAAGGATTACCTACAGGGTTAAGACCTCCTTCAGGAAAAAGGCGACGCTTAGTTATTACGCGTATAGGAAGTGACGAAGGCTTTGTAGAGGGAGGTTTACTGCTATTTGAATCGAAAAATACCGGTGATTACCACGAGGATATGAATAGGGATGTTTTCAAGGAATATTTTAAAAAAATGTTAGATTTAATACCAAAGGGTTCCGCAATTGCTATGGACAATGCCAGCAACCATTCCAGACAAGTCGAACGTTTACCTACATCTTTCTGGAAAAAACACGTTATAATGGAATGGCTTTCCTCAAAAAATATTGCTTTCAAAAATGATATGGTAAAAAAGGAACTACTAAATCTAGTACAAGGTGTTAGGACAAAGTTTGTTGACAAAATGGCAGCAAAACGTGATATTTTTGTTCAACGCTTACCGCAATACCATTGTGAATTAAACCCTATAGAATTAATATAGGCGCAGGTGAAGGATGCAGTAGCGAGAAATAATACCACGTTTAAATTAAGTGACATTCGACAACTTTTAATGACTTCTTTAAGTGATGTGACTGCAGAAAAATGGAAAAAGTGTATAGAACACGTAATGAAAGAGGAACAAAAAATGTGGGAACTTGACAATTTGATAGAAGTTACTATAGAGCCTATTGTAATTTTAATACGGTCAAATAATACTTCTTCTTAAGAAACAGATGAATTTTCAGATTAACTGTGTTTTAAAATTATATATTTATTATTTTTTCTATAAATTTAGTTTGTTCTTGCTATATTTTATTATACCTTAAGTTTTCAAACTCTATAAAATGGTTTCTAACAAACGATGTGTTTTATAATTACAATGATATGTTTAAAATTACTTTTAATAAAACACAATAAAACGCAATCGTAATTTTTTTTTGTCAGCAAAACCCATGTACACGCCTATGATCTTTAGTTTAGATCTCATAAACAGGTACGTCTCATTGTTAATGGATTAGGAGCTATTCATAAATAGCTTACGTTGTAACACTATAGTATGAAAGCGGTATATCCTAAAACTAGTTTTAAAATCTATTCATACAAAATCGTGTATCGCTTATATGTAAAATAAATGAACTATTTTAATTTATTACTTCGCTTCGTTTCTGAACAGACTTTAGCAATCCAATGTTACTTGGGAATAATAATAACTAATTGCTTTTCATCTCGTATTTTCAAATATTAATATATTTTTAACACAACCAGGATGAATTACACATCCACATTGAATATTTCGAATAGCAGCGTACATTACACAACACTCGTCGCAATCGCGACTGACTACAACTCAAGCACGAAATTTGGAAACATTAATTAACTGGAGGATCTAAGTTATAACTTCAATATTTTTTTATATATTTCTAATTCAAACCGCGACGGAGTTTGTGATAACACAATTTTAAGTCAATAGTCAGTGATTCTTGGCGTTATTGGTTTTTACAAAAATTGTATACCTTTCATTTCGACACATTTAATACAATTTACATTAGTTACATTTACATAGTTTACAGTTACTAGTTTAAAAATAGTCCCTAATTACACTACTGTATTTCACGTATTTGTAAGTGTGTTAAAGTAAAGTAAAGTGTTGCAAAGTCCTGATTGTTCTATCTAAATTCTAACACGACTTACTAACTGTACACATTTTTCGCACTTAATTTGATTCTTATTGAGTTGCTTTTTATCTAAATTCGTTTACACTATTTATTGAACACTTGCTCTTAATTCAGCTACATTTAAAGAAACCTTTCATTCACACAAAAGTAAATTCGTTTGCACTGTATTACTTTGAAAAGGCGAAATTCAGTTTTTATCTAAGTAAATCAAATACAGTTTTCGGGAAATTTACTTTCCACTTTTATTTGATAGTAAATAAATCTTTGGTGCCGGCAAAGTATATTTCTTTGTAAACAGTAAATATCGCATTTAAGTACATACTATTTCTATGTTATCTACTTTCTATAGAATATTGCAGCGTAATGCTTTCAAGGAATTTAAACGGCATAAGACCGGAACGATTATTGTTGCTTTGAAATGGAATCATAGAGGAAGTAAAGAATAAAAATCCTTTGCACTTTTCCTTTGAGAAATCGCATATTTTATAAATGCACATGTAGCAGCATATATCATAGTTGAAATCCGTTCTTTTGCAGATCATGGGTCCGTTAAAACCTATTGTAAGAATTTCTGAACATGTTTGTTCAGTAACTGCTACTCGCATACCGTAAT
Source organism: Abscondita cerata (assembly GCA_030710515.1). Classification (NCBI taxonomy): domain Eukaryota; kingdom Metazoa; phylum Arthropoda; class Insecta; order Coleoptera; family Lampyridae; genus Abscondita; species Abscondita cerata. Next base: position 42,865 of record JALBCR010000918.1, on the reverse strand, counting down.
GAGCTTTTAAATTTGTATCTTGTCTATTCTTATTAATAGTGACGGAACCAGTAATTTGAATCGCATTTTAATGAAAGGCGCCTTTCCAATTATCAGTTCAAGTAATTAATTGTCATCGCTGCTGTCAGTATCAGGATAGGTCGTGATTAAATGATTAAACTACTGATGCGGACTAATTGCTTGCCCATCTCTGAAGCATCCCAACTTTTAAATACATCTTCGACCTAATTTATTTGATATAATTTAATGGTAACGTTAATTGAGTTATTATATCGCAAATGTTGTCAACTAATACTTTTAAGAATACCATGAAGGACATTTAGTTTAGTATTAACAAGTATGAGTTGAAGTTTGGGACGACGCGCGACGCCAATTTTCCACAGAAGCGTTTTCGGTGTTTTGTCATTTTTCGGCGATTTGCACACAGAATAACTCGAGCAATATTTCTGATAATTTAATGTCATTTATATTATAACGTTAAATTTCCTGTGAAGTGTGGTGCAAATTCGCTCCGTAGTAAGAAATCCTAATACAGGACTACTACGAGCAAAATTATAACAAGTGATTCACAACAACACAATAAACATTAAAGCTGGCAGTGAGTATAATTAAGAGTAAGTTTTCTGTGATAATTTGCCAAAATAAAGGAAAATACGGTGAGATAGGTTAGACACGCTTACGAAGAGAGAGAGTCTGGGCGTATAACCTTGCGCTCGTACGTAGAAAACAATTCAGCATAAATGGAAGATATTTTTAAAATCTTTTAACTGAAGCGGTAAGCGAATTGAAACAAAACATGGATAAAAATCAAAACAAATTAAAGGAAGAGATAATGAGAAGCAATTCAGTAATGGTTAAACTGCAACAAGATTTAGTAATACAGAAAGAAGACTGGAAAAAAGAAAAGGAGACATTAGTAAATAGAATTAGACAATTAGAACTAAATATGGAAAGATGAGAAAAAGAACAAAGAAGAAATAACGTTGTTATAAAAGGAGTTACAAACATTAATCATAATCAGAATGTAAAAGAACAAGTAAAAGAAATTATTAAAGAGAAACTTAACATTGAAGTTGAGATGTCGACGGTATCCCCCATTAATAATGTACTTTTAAACAAACTAATTATAAAAGTTAAATTAGAAAACTGGCAAAAAAAAATCATTGATGGAAAAAAAACATATGTTAAGAGGTACGGGCATTTACATAGATAATGATTTAACAAGTGAAGAGAGAAAGGTTCAATACGCGATTAGGAATAGAGCTAAAGAAGAAATAGCAAAAGGTTAAAAAGTTAAAATACAGTACGCAAAATTAACAGTTGATGGAAAGGTATGGAACTGGGAACAGGAGAGAAAGGAGCTAGTGGAAGCAAAAGAATCTGTTAATGCAACAAAAAACTAGAAAAAGTAAATAGTTTGGACGGATTTTACGACGACAACACAAAAAGCAATGATATATGGAAAATGAAAAATCAGGAAATAAATGCAAATCAAAAGGAAACGATAAAAAAAAACAAAAAAAATTAAGATATGAGGAGATTAGCATAGAAAATAGCAAACACTGGATAATTGGTACCTGGAACATTAGGAGTATAAATCATAAATTAGAGGAGTTAAACCAAGAATTTAATAAATATAAAGTTGACGTATTAGCAATCACAGAAACAAAAAAAAGGAGAAAGAATAATACAGTTAAATGATGGTAACATTTATATATTTAAAGGAGTTAACATCGAAGAACGAGCAGCGGCAGGGGTAGGTTACATAATAAGTAAACGAATTAAAGAAAACATTATTGATTGGAAATTAATAAATATTAGAATCATTGTAATACATGTACAATTGCTAAAAAACAACGTTTATTGTAACTTACGGACCAAATGAAGATGCCAATATACTTGAGAGAAACAGTTTTTGGAACACGTTGCAAAATATATACGACAACACTAAAGAAAACCTCTGAAACGACTGAAAGACTTCTGTCTAACTAACGACTTAATAATTGGGAACAGCTTCTTCAACCACAAAGACATACATAAATACACAAGATAAGTAGAGAGCAGAAACGAGAAATCTATTATTGACTATTTAATAACGAGAAAAACTGAAAAGAAAAACCTAATGGACGTTAGAGTGATAAGAGGAGCGGAAATAGACAGCGACCACTATTTATTGACTGGAAAAATCAGGAGAAATATAGTCAGAAACAAAGAAACAGAAAAAAGTAAATTATGCAGGGAAAGCATAAAAGTACATAGATTAAAGGAAATCGAAATTAAAGTAAGGTATCAAGAGGCAGTAGAAATACATTTAAAGCAAATAAAAATGGAAACAGAAAATGTAGAAGAACTATGGGGATCGTTTAAAGAAGCACTATTATCTGCAGCAAAGAAAACTTGCGGTACCTTTGTGATAAGAAGAAACAAGAAACTAACGAGTTGGTGGAATGAACAGATAGAAGAAGCAGTAAGAAACAAAAAAAAAGCGTGGAGAAATTATTTACATCAAAAACAAAGCGAAGCATACAAGCTATATAAAGAACTAAGAAAAATATGTAAAAATTTGATAATAGAAGCAAAAAAGCAAAAATGGGAAGATTTTGGAAATAAAATGGAAGAAGACAGAGAAGGACATAACAAATTAATATATAAAGTTATCAAAAATAAAAACAGAGAAAAGAGCATAGCCTTAACTCGCGATCGGTACCGCTGTTAGATTTTATCTAACATTGTTACATTTATCGATATTTTGTAAAGTCCGTTACCTGTAGATTTCTCCCCGTCTAGCTATGATTTCCCAAGAACCTTCCGCAGCAACTCCCACCATTACTCTGTTCGAGCTTTGTGGCTTACGTGCCTTTGTTAGGACTCGAGTAAACTTGTTAGTTAAAATCTAACGCGGTACCTATCGTGTAACGGTAAAGTTTGACATTGTTACTTAGTGAACTAGTTGTTTGGAAGATTTTTCGCTTTGAAAACTATAATTTTGTGACAAAACTATTTATCTGTGACACTGTGATGTCGTATGAAAAGGAGCAACAGCGATTGTTAGCTCTTTGGGAGGAGATACAAGATGATCTGCCATGTACGTCGGCTAGAAGTGAAAGTGATTTATCAGACGAGGACGATCACTCCGATCACAGTATTCATAATACCGATACAGAGCAATCAGGTTCAGATAGTGAAGATAGTCACGAGGTTTCTCAAATGGAAAGAGAAGTGAAAAATGGTCCTGTATATGCGGGTAAAGACGGCACTCAATGGTTACTTCATAAACAAACAAAACAACCAGGTAAAACTGCACCTCATAATATAATCACCCAATTACCTGGCGTAAAAGGAATAGCCAAAAATGCGAAGAATGTTTTGGAATGTTGGAAACTTTTTTTTTCCGATGAAATGATTGATCACATTACAAACTTTACAAATAAGCAGTTAGCTAGAGTAAGGCTTACTGGAAGTGACAAACATAATTTGCCAACCAATTTTGAGGAGATCAATGCTTTCTTGGGTATTTTGTATTTGGCAGGTGTAAAGAGGGCTCAACATTTAAACACATCCGAACTGTGGGCGACAGATGGAACAGCTCCAGAATTCTTTGCTGCAACTATGTCGCAACGCCGCTTTCATGCTTTAGTACAAAATATTAGATTTGATGACAAAAATACTCGAGCTGAGAGATCTAAAAGAGATAATTTAGCCGCTGTGCGTTAGATGCTTGACGAATTTACAGAAAGATGCGTCAAGAATTTCTCTGTTGGCTCCTACGTAACAGTGGATGAAATGCTGGAAGCCTTTAGAGGCAGATGTTTATTTAGGCAATACATAGCTAACAAACCTGCCAAATATGGCATTAAAATTTATGCTGTCGTAGATGCTAGAATGTTTTACACGCATAATATTGAAATATATGCCGGCAAACAACCCAGTGGCCCATATCAACTAAAAAATGACGCGTACAGTGTCGTAACCCATCTTCTAAAGCATTGCAGTGGTACTGGTAGAAATGTTACCATGGACAACTATTTTACTTCGGTGCCGTTAGCAAATTATTTAATAAACAACCACCGTCTGACCTTAGTCGGTACATTACGGAAAAACAAGAGGGAGATCCCGCCAATATTTTTGGATACAAAGATACGCTCTGTACATAGTAGCATGTTTGCTTGGGGAATGAATTCCAACGAAAGCCTGCTAACTTCATACATTCCTAAAAAGAATTAGAATGTGTTAATGTTATCAACTTTTCACGAAGATGATGAAATTGATGCAAACACTGGAGAGCAGAAGAAACCGTCAGTTATAAGTTTTTATAATCTTACCAAAGGAGCAGTAGATGTGGTAGATAGAATGAAGACTGAATATAATGTAACAAGAGTGAGCAACAGATGGCCATTTACGGTATTTTGCAGTTTACTGAATATTGCTGGTATTAATTCCCAAATAATTTATTACACCAATACAAATCAGAAAACCGAACGGAGGCTATACCTAACGAATTTAGCTAGAGAGCTTACGAAGCCGCACATTATACGACGATCTAGTGTCACTTGTTTATCTATTCCTCTAAAGCAGAAAATCATAAATGTTTTGGGTCGAAAAATTGAGAAAGTTCCAGATAAAAGACTACAACAGGAAAACACTAAACCACGGTGCTCTTATTGTCCAATAAGAAAAAATCGGTTTACGCAGTACTCTTGTGATGGATGTTTGAAGCCAGTATGCAAAGAACATATACATAAAACTGTTTTGACCTGCATGGATTGCTTCAACCAGGAAGAAGATTCATAAGTTTTATTTTATTTTTCACATTTGTCCTGTTTGTTAAAGTTTTTACTTACAGGACCTCTATTCTTGAATTTTGGGAATTATATTCTCATGAGAAAGACAAAATTTTTGTCATTCGCATGAGAAAATAATTTCACAAAACTTAAGAATAGGGGTCGTGTATGTATTATTATTATTTTACCATTTTACAATAAAAATATTTAAGTTACCAGTTTACATTAGAAAACGTTAATTCTCAAATTATATGAACAAAAATAAAGTTATTGTATTATTTTTGTTAAATTTGATTTGACAAATACCTATGCTATATCAACAATAATACTTTTTCAGGAATAGGACGAATAAAGTAAAAATAATGATGTTAGACAAAATCTAACGCGTTACCAATCGTGAGACTGTAGGAGGCGGTACCGATGGCGGGTTAAGACAAATAAAAGACAAAGAGGGAAATATATTAACAGATACTAAAAACATAACTGGAAGATGGAAAGAGTACTATGAAGAACTGCTAAACTCAGAAGATGAAAAAACTACAAAAGAGCTACACATCAAAGAATCAGAGAAGGAAAACGCAATAAAAATATAAAAGTACAAAAAGCACCCGGATACGACCTGATAAAACCAGAATTATTGAAACACATGGGAAAAGAGAGTTGCATTTTTACATACAATTTTGAGATAGTATGGAAGAAAAAGAAAATACCAAGGGATTGGATGACTGCTATAATACTACCTATATATAAAAAAGGTGACATTAAAAATTGCAACAACTACAGAGGAATTTCCCTGTTGTGCACGTGCGAAAAACTATACGAAGCTATTCTAGAAAAACGGTTACGAAATATTGTGAAAACAGAACTAAATGAGACCCAAAGCGGTTTCCGAAAAATTATAGTGTTCAAGATGATATATTCTCGATAAGGCAAATAATGGAAAAATCAGTAACATACGGAAAAGATATATATATATATATATATATAGCTTCATTGATCTTTAGAAAGCGTTTGACAACATTAACAGACAAGAAGTTTTGAATATACTAAAAAACAAAAAGTTGGAAGTCAACTAATCGAAGCTATTGAAAGCAAAAGCAAGAGTAAGAACACAAAATGACATTTTAGAAGAATTTCATATTAAAAATGGTTTGAGACAAGGAGGAGGACTCAGTCCACTATTATTTATCATTTTTATGGATGAAATAATAAAGTTAGCAGAACAAAAAGTCAGTAAGATTATAATAGGCAATTACTTGCTCAAACCTGTAACTATATCTCAATGTGCCTATGTAGATGATCTAGCAATTTTGCAATAACCAAAGAAGACATGCAAAAAAACTTAATAATTTGGAATGACATATTAAGAAAAAAACGGTATGACAATGAATATTGAGAAAACAAAAATTCTAGCAGTAACAAAAGAAGAAAAAATAACGAACATAAAATTAAATAACATAAGATTAAAACAAGTAACAAACTTCGACTATCTAGGTACAAAATAGGAGACACAGGAAAAGAAGATTTGGAAATTAATAACAGAATAAGAAAGACAAACAATATGATACATTCCATAAGAACGACAATACTGAAAAAAAAAGAAATAACTACCAGCACCAAAATAAAATGTACAGAACCATTCTTATGCCTATACTGACTTATGGCAGTCAAAACTGGGTTTTGAATAAGAATCAATTCAGTAAGGTGCAAGCAGTGGAAATGAAAAGTTTGAAAATGATTAAAGGAGTGAATAGACTAGATAAAATAAGAAACGAAGAAGTAAGATCAAAGCTAAATGTATGCAGTATATTAAACAAAATAGAAAAACAAAGACTAGAATGGTTTGGACACTTATGCAGAATGAAAGACAACCGGCAAGTTAAACAAATAGAAAAAGAAAACATGGAATCAAGTGGTTGTTGAAACAATAACAACATTAGGTTTAAATTGGAAAGAAGCAACAGAAATAGCAAAATATAGAAAAAATTGGAGGAAAACAACACAAAAACTCAATTAAACAAAATATAGTAATAAAAACAATGTATATAGTTTAAGAAAGCGTGGGAGGTTATTTTTACTTATTTTTTTTTGTACAATTGTAACCCTCGCCACTGCGTAAGCGGTAAAAGAGGTTTATTGATTATATATATTCACAAGTATGATTAGCTAAACGTAAATAATTATTAAACGATATAATAATCGTTTTATAAGAATCTTGGAAGGTTTTTACCAAATATTTGCAACATACGCATTTCGTCCGTTTTGTAATCACCAAAATCCACAAAAATTAAAGGGGTTTTAATGAACTTTAAAGAGTGCTAACAGAGAGGGAAGTAGAAAGGTCGATGACTTAAGAATGTTTACATTAGTTTTCTGACTGCTAATTAATCTAAATTATATTAAAAATGTATTGAGGAAGCATAGATCCACTTCAAGCAATTCCTAGAAAATTTTAGAATTTCGTAAACTTAACACCTGAAAGATTATTGTTGAGTGCAATATTTGTTAGACTTAAAACTCATATAAAATTGAATTAGTTTCTAATAATTAAATATTTTGTATATGTTGGCCGTTTGAGATTATATTTTCACAACATATTTGTTTTATCAAAGCGGTAATTTATAGCCAAGGATCTTCTAATAAGTAGGATTGCTGTAAAGCTTAATGCTATGTTAAAGCACTTATTCATCAAAGCAACTTAAAACAGCAACTGCCATAATATCATGTTTCAAAAGTAAAAGTTGGCGTGTGTTGCACGAAACCGGACGTTTTGCTGCGTCTAACTTGCTTTGGTCGACTTGCCGCAAAGATAAGTTGCTACGGAATAATTTTGACACAATTTAAATTGACCGCGTGGTAGTTGGATGCATGGTTAATTAGCAGTCGCTTATAATTTCTAAGATGCTATAACTATGCAGTAGGTATTTCATGTTGGAATTTTATTGTTTTAGGAATAAAGAAATTGTAACAAGGTGCTTTAATTTGCTTATTTCCTACTATTGTTTTTATCTTAAATACAAATTTTTGAACACTGCAGGTAATTACTTTTTGCCTGCCTATATGGAAAAAATTCTTTTCCGGGAAAATACAATTTCCATCCCTAGGATGGAAAATTATTTTCGTCTTGTACTCATAGATGCCGCTTATCTGTTGACAAATTACGAATAATAAAATATTTTTTTTCTTCAAGCGTATAGTACCTAATCGTATAGATTATATAAGACAATACATGCCGTAGAAGTGGTCAATTTTGTATTATTTTTATTATTTTACTAAGAAAAAATGTGGATTTAAGCTTTTGCGCATGCGCGGATATTATTACCCATGCGGATAAGGAACTTACGTAATTTCAACGTTGACCGTATTAGTGATAAACTTGATAATTCGTCTTAATTAATCACTTTAAAATGAGTGAACAAATTCAATGCACTCCACCTGAATTACGAGAAATAGCTAATTTATCATTGGATACAGTAATTCTAGAAAAGTTTATGACAATGCGTACCGTAAGATTGTGAATTGGGCAAAAGAAAATAATGCTTTTAATTTCGAAAATGTAATGATAGCATATTTTACATTTTTATCGCAAAAACTGAAGAGTTCATCATTATGGGCGCAATATTCTATGGTAAAACCTAAATTAAATATGGACCATAATGTAAAGATCGATAATTATACTAAATTAATTGCATATTTAAAGCGACAAGGCTATAACTATAAGCAGAAAAAGTCACAAGTGTTTTCTAATAAAGTCTTTGACAAATTCCTTAGTACAGCACCTGATGATAAATATTTGGCTACTAAGGTACGTACCGATGTTTAAAAATATATATTGCACCGATTATTTTTTGAAAAGTTATTGACCTTAACATTAAAAAGTTTTTGAGTGGTTTTTGCCAGGTTACCCGTGTTTCGTACACTAATGGTCCACTGATAATAACTAATATTACTTTAAAAGATGACCTACATCTGTAAGGAGTGCAATACCAAATATCATCAAAATCGAAAAAACCGTTCTTTTGTTATAAGCAAAATAAAAAATTTTTTTTTGAACTTTCAATCAGAATACTGGCTAAACGAAGCACTTTTGGATATAGGTAAGTTGGGTTAAATCATCTTATTTTTAGCCCAGGAATCTGTGGTTAAGTGATGTCCACACATTTTGGGGACACCTTGTATGTAGTTAGTTTATCAAAGTCTACTGTTAGAAGTATTGTTCGAGGTTGTAAAACAACCGGTGAAATTGCTACAAAACTTCGGTATGTATCGATATACAAAATGTCAGATGCTGATAGAGGAGCTTTGAAGAGGATTATTAGAAAATACAGGCGTTCGAACTACGGCGAATTATCTGCTTTCTAGAGCGATGCTGTGAGGCGAAGTATTTTAAGATCCACGTATCATAGAGAAGCCCTTAAGTTAGGTTTCAAAACTTACAAGGTAATTTTATTCCAAGAACACGTTGTCTGTAATTTTACAAACATTTTTTAGGCGAAAGAAAAACCACTCCTAACATTAAAACAAAAGAAAAAACGACTAAATTGGGCTAAATGTCATTATTATTTGGACTAATGATAAATGGAATAGTGTCCATTGAAGTGATGAGTCCCGTTTGGAAGTTTGTGTTAGGGACAAACGAAGCAGAGTTATTCGTCAAAAAAATAAACCGTTCAATTCAGATTTTGGTAAAGAAAGTAAAATTTCCTGCTTCAGTTAGGGTGTGGGGTTCAATGTTTACTAAAAGTGTTGGAAAACTTCACTTCATTAATGGAATTGTGAACACCGATAAATATTTAGAGATTTTAAGAAAATCGTTGTTTACAACAATGGCAAATGCATTGCAAAATAATCATAATTTTGTGTTCCAACAAGACGAAGTAGCTTGCCATACATCAAAAAATCTTTAAAATGGCTTTCTGATTATAATATTCTACTTTTGGAATGAGTAGCAAGTAGGCTCGACTTGTCACCTATAGAAACCCTTTGGCACATAATGAAAAAAGATTACGTATACAACCAGCTAGAAACGTAGTCATATTAAAACACAAACTTCAAGATATTTGGGTTACTTTTACTCCAGATCAGTGTCAAAACTTAGTAAGTACGTTACCCAAAAGAATTCAAACTGTAATTAAAAATAAAAGTGACGTCACACAGTGGTAACGATTTTTGGATTTTGTATGTTTTCCTTGCTTTTGGCAATTTATATGTAATTTAATGTTTAATAATGCAATAATAGTATATTACGTAACGAGAATTGTAAGATGCATATTACGTACAACTGTGAGAAGTACGTAATTGCTTTACAATTCGAATTATGTACTATACTTTATCTACGACCACCTGAATACCGCTGACAATTTTTGTAATTAGGATTGCAATATATTATGTTAGTGTGTATAATATAATATAATATATATTGAAGGGATCACCATTCACTTCACATTTGAGTTTGTCACATACGGGTTCCTTATTTATGTAGTCGTATTCAACTTCTCCTTATTTCTTCTCATAAACACTTCCAAAGTCTAAGTAGTTTTATAACATCATTAAAATTAAACATAGTATTTCCTGTTACCACGTCCTTAAGAATATGAGCTTAAGTATGTATGTATATATGTTTCCTCTAGAATTTACACAACATTACGTAGTAGAATATTGTTTATAATCTTTAGAACAAACCTGTAAGATGTAGTCATCCTGATTTTTAATTACTGATCGAACGTATGTAGAAACACAAAAGACGGAATGTTATGTCGTTTCATTATTATCTTCCAAAAATGAGATGTTTTTTACCTATATAAAACACAAGAAAATATTACTACTAAACTTACGTATCCCATTGTAACAGTAAACTTCTAAATGACATTTTCTTTCCCGGATATCCAATATTTTTGTCATCTTTAATGACCACCGAATATTGAGAAGAAAGTTTAAGGGTTGGGTTGAAGTTGCATTTGCAAATGTATTACTATTCACAATCAATCACCCAACCTTGATTCTAAATAGTAATTGGTTTTCGATGCTCCAGTTGCTTGCACAATTGCGTCCAAAATGTTGCTTATAAGAATGCAATTAAATATAACCAAATAAAATGTTATCCTATTACTTTATTACCTGAATTCGTACTTTTAAATAAGTTGCTATTTTGTAGAATAATTAATAAACAAATTTTGTACGTCGCAAAAACAAAGAGGTTATATACAACTTTACTAGCCTAACTTTAAGGCGCGCGTAAAAGTAATATCTGCTTAATTTTTACATCGCTACTTCAACCTTTATCTAGTTTAAATATACGTTTTTGCCTGGTATATTGCTGGTATTTTAAAGTTTCGACTTTGATCGCACTTGTAGTTATTTAGTTAGAAAAGTAAAATCTCTAACTGTGCGATTTGTTTTCCATAACGCACAGCGTGCGTTTTTGATTACATACTTACCTTACTAATTATGCGTTATTTATCATTTTCTATAGTGGTCGTAGATGAAATGTTTTACATTGTTTAAATGGCGTTTTCAATGATAATAAAAATAAATATTTAAATTAAATTTATTGTGAATTAGGATGATGTTATTTATAAAGAAAAATATTGGTGGGCCAATTGAGATGGGACGGGGCTAGTAGGATTATTACTCTAATGTTCACGTAGTAAATAAAACTGTAAGTCATGTCTATACCTTTGCGCTTGAAAATAGTATATGTCACTTGGAGTAGAAAGATCATTATGTGTTTCGCCTAAATTGTTCGGCTTCGGCTAACGCCTCGGCTGAACAAACTTCTATGCTCAACAGTTAATATTTGCCTTCTACTTCTAGTAACATAATATACTACCTTTCTTTATAATTTACAGAGTTATTTAGCTTTTTTAACTATAATGTAAACTTCGATAACGTATTAATACGTGTTTATAATATTTTTTTTTTGTAGTTTTGAAAAAAATGGAAAAAAACAGTTTTTAATTTGAGATTTAAATTTTCTTAAGTTGTGTTCTAATAAATAAAGCATTTACACATTGTTTACGAATTGTTCATCATTTTGTTTGTTATTTATTCGAAGTGCTTCAATTGTGTAAATACCCATTTCTAATATAGTTGTTAAAAGTAACCTCAAAAATGTCGATACCTTTACCAAGAAAGTTAAATGAACAAAAACTACTTGCTTCACTAATTACTTGTTTTGAACTAGAACAAGACAATGGTGTCCCGCTTAATCCCTTAGTTGCTGTAAAAATCGTATTTTTTAAACAATTTTATAAATCCTATTTTTTTTAGAAATTTTATTTGTTTTTTGCAGAGGGTAGCAAAGCTTTAAACATTACTATCAAAACAGCAAGTTTTATTTCTCAAGCCTGCAAAGCTGGAGAACCTTTATGAAACCCTAAGAAACCAAAGTCCAGTACCGAACCTGTCACGGATATTGATAACTTGATAACGCAACTTCTTTTTAGAAGTATACGTTTTGTTAACTTTACTTGCGAAAGTCTTGAACCAGAAGAATATCTTCCAAGGTTCAGTAGTATCATTGAGAACAATTGCTCACAACATTGGGTTTAGGTACAAAAATATGATTCTAAACGAGATTAAAATGGAGTTACCTAATATTACACTAGCAAGAGCTCATTTTCTGCGAGTATGTCAAAAATCTTCGATCACCGAGTGGTAACTAATTTGTATATTTACATAAAACTTAGGTGTTTGAAACTGGAATGACATATAGATGGTAACAAGACAATGTTAAAAGTGGCATTGACAATAAATTTTGCAGTTAATTTTTCGGATAATAGTGATTAAAATTTCGAAGATTAAAGTTGTATAATTGTGTAATAATGTTTGCATACAAATGATATGTATATTCGATACTTACACTTTGTTAGGAAAAATAAACTAAAAACAAAATTCTAGACTTTTATAAATGAATAATAAATTGTGTAATATGTAAATTTCATTAAACTTTCGCTTGTTGGGTTGGTTGCCTAATTTAATGAAGTTAATGAATGTTTGTTGAAGAAAAACAGTTGCTTCGACTGATTATTAGATGAGGATAAATAAATTGCACAGCACTCTTCTGACTTTTTTTTAGAAAATACATATTGTGTGACTGAAAAAATTACAAGAATGATAAAATTTCAGAAACAGGCGATAGGCAAAAAACAATTGTAAGCACTACGGGAGCGAAGATCCTTGCAGCCCTTGGCAACAAAACGGCCCTCGCTTCGCTTGTGTGACTAACCGCTACGGGCTGCAATTTACACCTTCCCGCCCTTAATACAGTTTGTATTTTTTTTTTCTCTTGTTGCGTTGATTTCAGGTTGTTGTGCATGTAGAGCAGTAAGAATAATAAGCAATTGTAATGCTAAATTCAAGTTTATTAATTGTACACAGCACTGTATATAATAACCGGAAAGTATGCCACGTAAAACATACAAATTGACCTTTTGTAATGGGTCCTGTCCCGTATTTCGAAACAAAGATTGCTTGCGGGTATGATCCAGTGGCGTAATGAATATCTAACACAAATTAAATTATGATTTAAGTCTGTTTTTGAATTATTAAACAAAAGGTAGATAATTCACTTTCAAGGTTTACTTTGGAAATTAATGCGTGCGCAGTCAAAGCCTTTACAAAAGCTCATATTCTAAGCGTTTTAAAAGTAGACAATAAGTTTTTATATATTTAATTGTTAACAATACTTCAGGTAAATTCTACAACAAATTATTAGCACAAATGTTGCCGTAAAATAGACATGCGGCAAGTTATACCCGCAGTAAATTTTCCTGGCTAACAAGTTGTCGTTGCACCATGTTTCGGTATGTTGATGTCGCATTAAACAAAAGTTGATGTTTGTTTCATGTTTTGCTTAAAAACGGTAAAGATTAAAAGAAAGTATGCAACATATTCAGTCGTAAATGTTACATCATGGGATACGGGGTGTTGCAAGTTGTCTTGTTTTTGTTGCTTATTTATACACACCATCATTGCGTTTAAGTAGACTGCAAAAATTGCATTAACTAATTGAAAACCATAAACAATATTCGTGTCTTTGTCATAAGTAACAGTTCCTAATCACTCTAATCATATGCAAAAAGTTTCTGAAGCCTCCATCTGTACGAAGTTGTTCTGAAAAGAGGTCATCATTTCATAAATCCTCTAACAGTTTATTTCCACTATGCGCCCTTGGTTTTATAAACTTGCCCGAACCCACTTTCTAATGCATTCTTTTTTTATGAAGCTGGACCAATCACGACACGAGTAACAGCTGCAATAATTGTTACGTTTTCTTAGTTCTACCTGTTGATGTGTTCACAGCGTCAAGACACAATATTGCATCTAATTTTATAGAAACTAAACAAGTAGTAGCATAAAGCAACAAAATTATTCTGGTGTAGACAGACTGAAATTGTTAAAATTTATTTTCGAAAGCGCAACATTGTGCAAAACAAATCTACAACCGCCAGTCCAGCAAACTACAACAAAACAACCACCGGCCAAGAAGCCGCCGACAACTAAATATTACAAAACAACCACTGGCTAAAACAACAGCCGACAACTAGAATCCATAACCAACGGATAAAAAACAAACACAAAACGTACATCTATAGCAACACTTAATATGGAAATAGAGAAGATTTATACGCTCGTTTGTCAACAAAAAGAGAGGAAATTACTGAAACTATAACAGTTATAGAAACGGAAACTACAACACAGGCATCGAGTACTGCCTGTCAATGCCAATAAAGAGCTGGTACACAACCTACCAAACATCTCGTTTTATAAGCCAGTGCCAATTAAGATGAACAACGAACTATGGAAACAACTTTACTTTTACATCTAATTTATCTTCAAACGTTCTACATCGAGCAGTCAGAATGTTTAAATCATTAAACATAAAAATTTTCATTAATTGCCCAAAGCCGTGTGTATAATTTAAATTGGTTCAGATTTCACAAGCAAGCTTGCAAATAATTATATTTAGTAATAATAGGTACATTAACATAGTTTCATAATGTACAGTTGATAGAAGCAAACATGCGACCTGGTGGGCGGGTACAATGTCGCTGTGCTCTAAGTTAGTACACTCAGAAAAACAAATATTTTAGTGGGAAATTAAAACTTTATTATGGAGGTTAGAAAATTGATATTGCACTGTCAAAACCACTTTTTTCCTCATATAAATTGTATCAATGATATTTATAACGATGTAAATGTAAAAATGCGAAAAAATACGATTTTAATTATTGAGTTGGTACTTAATGGTCATTAATTTATTTAAATAGTAATTTATAACAATTTTAGTTTGTGACACGAAATTGTAGAAGAAAATTTGTTTAAGATTTTCAGAAATTAGTCTAAACGAAAATAAAAATAATATATTTTAACTGGTATCAATTACAAACCAACAGCAATTGTGCTCATCGTTGAGATCATTTCTTCATTAATTAATTAATATTAACAGTTAGTAAATATAAATTGCATAACAAAAGGATTTGAAATTAAAATGAATATCATTTTTAAAAAATTAGCAAACAATTTCATACCTCCGTACTAAATTGACATAATACAATACAATACTTAAAATCAAAATTACAATACTTTATTTAAGGTTTAGAACGCATCATCCTCGAATTCTTCATTACTTTCACTTTCATCTTCGGATAAGCCAGTATTGACCGTTAAACCGTTGATTGAAATATTGGTAATTTCAATCAACGGTTAAACACAAACTCTCAACAACTTCATCCATAAGTCCATCACTAATCCACATTTTTGCAGCTATATTATCGACATGACGTGTGAAATGTTTTTGCCACTCTGATTGTCCAGCTTCTGCAAACGCATTTCGAACTAAATTTTCTATTTCTGCTGCACTATGGGAGACATTATTCATCGCAACTTTATGTTTGACCGTACTCCATATAAGTTTAATTGGATTTAAATCGCAGTGATACGGTGGCAAGCGGATCACTGTATTTCCTTCTTTTTTAAGCAACTCGTCTACAAAATACGTTTTTGTGAAATTGAAACGTTTAACGAGAACCATTAATTTCGCTTTTCACATATCATTTGTAGTTGTAACGCCATTGGTTTTAAGCCGTTCTCTGATATCTGCTTTTGTGTTGTTTGAGACGGTGCTTTATTAATTTACTATGATATGGTGCATTATCCATTATGACAGTACTATTAGGTAGCAAATTCGGAATTAACTGAGTTTTTACCCACTGCATGAAATTTGTATGATTCATATCGTCATGATAATCTCCAGATTTACTTTTAGACTTGAGAATTAAAAAGCCATCGTACACAAATTCATAACGTCCTCCTGCGTGCACTATGATACAAAGTTGACCAGCTCTAACAGACTTATATACACTACCTTCGTTTTTGGATTTCCAACATTTATTAATCCCGTATGATGGATGAATATACGTTTCATCTAAATAAGTTATCGATTTCTTATTTTCACCTAAAACATCATTTTCACGTAATTTTCTTAAATAACAAGAACGCCAAATAACAATATCACTACGATCCATTAGTAACTTTCGTTTATTATGGTTTTTTTGTATCTGAAACCGATACTTTTCAGATGTTTTCTCAAGGTATCTGGACCACCGGAGTAATCAATTCTGTCCTTCATTTTATCGACTAAGATTTTCACCGTTGGAATTTTTTTTTTTCATCGTGTAGAACTGTAGACTTATGTACTGTTGTCTGCAAAATACCCAAGTCAGAGTAATTGAGATGTATTTTTGTTTGCACCGCCACTTCTTCTTGGTTGTTGAGGGAGATTTTAATAATGCATTTTCTTACGCTTGAGAATTCTCTTTTCAAATTTGTTTTATAAACGATAAAGGTTTTCCAATTGCTGCAGCTGCCAATTCTATTGATTTATCCAAAGGTAACGTCCATACACGTGCAGCTCTTTCTGTCTATCAAAAAACTCGATAACATTTTTAATGATGTTTCTCGCTTTGGAATGAACCGGTTTTTTCATCAATGTCGTCGTTAATATAGATAAAAATCAATCTAGAATAATATAGAAGTCAACTCAAAGTAAGTTGACGAACTGAATTTTTCTTACCTTAATATTTTGATGTTTGCTTCTGTGCGCTGTACATGCTTACATTTCAATTTAGCTTGCATTTTTATAATAGGTCACTGTAACACAACAATAAGTAAAATGCTTAATATACAATCAAAAACGTATAAATACTGTGTCGGAATTTAAAATAAATATCATTCTATTTAACAAGTTTGATCACTTGGCACCTATCACAGAAGCTGATATTATTAAAATATTGCTTACCAGGGTAGGTACCTATCTACCTTACAGAATACTTAATGAATATTTCTACTGGATGCAAGCTTATGTTTATAATAGTTTTAAAGAGATTGTTTATTGGGAAAATAAGTGGTTGCTTTAAAAATTTCTAACTTTCATTTATGAATTTACAAAAAAAAATTCGGGAATTTCCAAAAGCACTAGTTTTGTGACCATTTCTTTCTGATGCTAAATTTTTAAAGAAATTGCTCTAAAATTGCAACGCCGCGATAAATTTAAAAAATTTAAAAAATAATTTTCACCTAAATTAAGTCTCCATTGGACAGAATGAAAAAAATGTAGGTTGCTATTTAAAAAGTATAACTTTCTGCTACCCAGCAAAAACTTTTTTTTTAAATAGTCAGGTTTTTAATAGAAATGAGTACAGTACTTAACGTTTTATACTGAGATTTATACAAAGACGCTAGAAACCAATGCCAAAGTAATGGCAAACTCTGAATATTCAGAACCAAATCGGTTTACATCAGGACCTCAAAAACATTCACAGCAAAAATGTTTACTTTTGTTTAATTGAAATTATAATCGTGTTAATATTAATTATAATATAATAACATTTTCATATTTTTATATTAACAATAATTAAAAAAATGAATTTTAAATACATTGTACAGAGAGTAGGTAACAAGAAGAGTTTTGATTAAAAGTTATGAAAGACACAATTCCGAGAACGTTGAGTTCAAATATAATAATACCATAAATGAAGCATTTTGTGTTACACCGAAAGTAGAGTGTTTTGCTTATATTAAACATAAACTAGTGTTTTTATTTAATTTTTGAATTCTGCGGTAAATTTTAGATCGAGTTTGTGTACCATATACATACTTAAAATTAACCATTATTGATATATTTTCATATTTCAAAAATTTTATCTAAACCCGAGTTCTCAAGTTCTATTATTAATAAATTTCATTATTTAACCTTAATTATGTGTGCGTGTTAATGATTTTTAATCATTGACTAGTCTGAAGATGACGCTTTCAATATTACAGCATTGAAACTAGTCACATTTTAAAAATAAAATAAAAAATTAGTATTGATATATGACAGACGTGCTTTTCTTTCTTTCTTTTAATTCTTACGTCTTAATTACCAAAAAGTAAACTGAAGTGTAAAAAATGTATGAAAACTGTTGAATAAACAAACCGTAATTTAGCGAACTAACAACGTACACTAAGATACTAGCTGATCCAACAAACTTCCTATTGCCCAAATTACATTTTTTGATTGAATTAATTTCGAGCATTTAGGATTCAACCCTAAATTTGTAAACATGAACTATTTCACTCTAGAACAAAAGATGTTCCGAATAAGCGAAAAAAAGTTGTGTAGAATGTATTTACAAATACAAAATGCAAAATAATTATAATAAGCGACTGTTTTAGACGTTAAAATCGGCTTGGTTTACTAGGTAAAAGACACCGGCAAATAACCCAGTTCAAAGAAGATTTTGTGGAATCAAGATGTACAGTTCATTTGAATTTCTTTTGTTGAGTAATAAGTTTTTACGTATACGAAGGACGAGGCCGGCGATGTATCAATTGAACCAAAATGAACAATTTATAGGGAATCTTCTTTTGATTTAGGACGAATATAAGTATTGTTTTTTTTTCTTTAATAAACGAGAATAACTTTTAGTAATTCTAGATCTTAGAAATACAGTAGATTTTAAAAAATCTAGAATTTTTGGTTGCTTGATGTATGCGCAGCCGTATTGACAATGTCAGTTGTCCTTCGCTTGTGTCAAGCGCTTTTCAATTTGTTGTAGAAAATAGTATGTATTAAGTTTCACCCTGATGTATTAGAAAATATTATACTCATGTCCCTATTTAAATCTAAAAATGGAAGGGATAAGAATGTCCTTTCGTTCTTTGTTTTTATTGGTTATTACTAAAGGGATTAAAACGGCTTGAAACTTATACAATACGTGGTAGAGGTGTCCGATGAGAGGCGTAAAATTTTAAATTAATAATTAATTATATTAGAATCTTAAGTAATTTTTATATCTGTCATAGAAATATCTACACCCTGTCGATTTCAAATCTTGGGATCATATAAAAACAATCAAATATTAAGTAATAAACAAATCCTTTTATATTAAAACGATCATAACGTGATTCGTAATTATATTTTTTGGAAATTTGAAAACAGAAAGTTCTTGATAATTGTTTAATAAATTTCCATATCAAACTTGAAGTCCCTACCTAGTACCATAACGTTGTTTTGACTGTGGAAAGGATGCATTATCGGCACGCAAAGAATATTAAAAATATGGAAATAGTTAAATAAGCAAACGGCAAATTAGCAAACAAAAAATCCTGCACTAACATAGAACCGTATAACTAATAAAAACTGTAAACATTGAAGACGTATTTTCACCATAAAATCAGAAGATTAATGTTTTCGAACACACTTCAATAATCATAATTTAGATATATTACCATATTTAACACTTATAATAACCAGGAATAAAAAAGAAAGAATTACATTTATTTGGACTATTGACAGTAGAATGATGCACCTAAATATTTTTAAACTCACTCGGAAATTTGTGAATGTGATTAGTTAATTGCAGCAAAGGATTTTGTTAAGTTTATAATAAGCGATATATTTTAATTTAATAAAAAACGAGAAAGATTAAATAAATCGAATTTAATTGGAATTTCTAATAAAGAAAATTATGTAGATTGACTAAAAGTGATTATGATAACTTTCGTTTCAGTGTCATTTGTGTTATTTGAATCTATGTGTGACTTGGACAAACTGTGAAACTTTTTCTTTTACATCAGTGGCGCATTTGTCGGACTACATTTCTTGTTCAGAATAATATTTTTACGCTATCTGATTTAATTTAATTTTAATGAGAATAAATAAATTTCTATTGGTATATTCTTTACTCCAGTTGTATAATTTGACTATGATAACTAATTTTGTAAAGATCAAATAACTAAATGTAATTATTTTATTGACTCTGAATTTAAGTACATATTTTGTGGTTATGGCTAGAGAAAGAGGTATAACGTTCAAATGTGAAAATTACACATTCTTACTTTGTGGCGATTACAACACGTGTAATACATCTAATACATAACGGCTTTGCCCAAAGTTTCCATACTAAATGCGTTAATTTACTGAGACGTACTAAACGACAAGGCTTATTAGAGCTTTCGTAGTAAAGTACAAGCGTTACTAGTTCTCTTTTGAGGTTTTACATTGTTCCACAGTGCTATGTTTGGATCACGGCCAAATGAAATTTCACTTCCGAAATGGTTAACAAACTAAAATATCATTTTCTAAATCGATTTGCAAATTCTTGAACACAAAATAGGTCAAGAAATACATTTAGAAAGTTGTGCCGTATTTATTTAAAGCGTTTTCAAACTTTTTTTCTAAATCAAAATTATTGTATCTGTCAAAAAAAAGTTATTTTTATATTTTATGTTAAACATTATTTTACTGAAAATTTCAATGTGTGCTTACATCCAGATGAAGTTATAAAAAGTGCATGTATTCTTTCTCAGTTTTTTAATTACATTTTTCTATGTTGCATTTTAATGTTTATACCTAACGGAGAAGCCAATTAAAGGCTTTTTTTTGGTTTAGAAACTTGGTATAAATTAGTTTATACTTTTCCGACTGGATAACAATTTAGTTACTACTGCAATTGCATGGTAAAATACGAATAAGTTTATAAACAGCAGCAACTATTGTAATTAATAACTATTAGAGAAGTTGCTATATTTTAAACATTACAATATTGGATATGTTCAATATCTTGAATACATATTTTATTATTAATAATTTATTGTTTACATTTTGAATTATTTAGCAATACCTCTCATTACAATTTTTACTTTAAAAACAAGATCAACCCTCTGATTTAAATATTCGAAATATTTAGTAAAACAATAATAATTAGCACTGTATTTTGATTAATATTTAAAAGTGCATCAATCTAAACAACTTATAGATACAGTTTTAGTCATATTGTCAAGTTAACGCTAAAATAATTAAAATAATTAAGAAACACGACTTATTATAAGAAAAGCGATGGGGTGAGAAAATACATAGTAAACTTAGAGATAAATTATACACAAAGATGAACTTTTGTTTAATGCTTTCGATAAAGCAGCTGAGCAGATTTACATGATATTCTCAGTTTTGGGAGTGTACAGATGTTTTAAATTTATACCTGAATCATATTTAAAAGGACTGTGAAGTAATGGAGCTGTATTCACCATTAATGCTCTTACTATTTAATAGAAACTTTCTTGATTTAAAACCACCAAATGGTGACGTAGTACATAATCTTGTAACGTTAGAAACAATTTTAAGTAAAATTAAGTTCAATAACAATTATATTGTCTGTGATGATTTTAATCTAAAATTCAAATAATCTGATATTCTCACTAATGAAGTAATTCATTATTTTTTGTTACAAGAAAACTAATATTAAACCTACAAAAGGTAACAACTGCCTTAACAATATATACATTAACTTCAGTCAAGGTAGTTTTAATATTCTTTATGACATAGGAATATCAGATCATTTGTGTTTAGATCTTGACATAAATATTACATTTTGAATAAAAAGGTAAATATGTACCAAAGGAATTAAATATAGCATTAAATGTTGATTGGACTTATCTACAAATAATGATGTAAACAATACAATCTAAACTTTTCTAAATGCATAGTATCAACATTTGTTTTCAAGAAAAAGTTTTTACAATTAAGTCTAATGTGTGTGGTTTACACCTGAAATTAGTGACATGGAAAGGTTATGCAACTACTTCATGAAATATCACAAAATAACCGTACTTTAGCTAATATATCATGTTACAGCAACATTTGTTACAGGCAAGTAAAATAATTATATCGATTTAAGCACTGTTGAATTGGTTAAACACACAAACGGAACGTACATAAAATTTATAAATAGCAATACAGAATGTCGTGCTCTCTTGTTGATAGTTTACTCATAACAAATATATATATATAAATTAGCAACACACAAAACAATTCATTATCAAAACATGGATAGCCGTTGCTACCGAGGGAGACGGAATCTTATGCTCCTTGCTCGACGAACTGAATCCGCTAGTTATTGAGTGTGTAGGTTCCTATGTAACAAAGAGTAAGTAATTTTGAAGCGCCACCTTGACTTATAACATAATTCATCAAAGTAGTCAAGGTTACTTTGATAACAACGCGAACAAAAAGGATAAGACACCGTCGAGTTCAAGTAATTTGTCTAATAACGTAAAGTTCTTCAACTTCAAACCTTGAGATAAGGTACTTAAGCTATGATAACATACGTGTATCTGTCATTAAGGTGTTCTTGGAAGCATTCAACACCAGTTGTTCCAACTTATAGTTCAGAAACGGTTTAGTACTTAAATTAGATTGTTCGCATACACACCCTAAAGTTGAAACAACTGAAAAGCAAAACACAGGCGGCAAATTAAGTCGTCGGCAATGTATTGAAAGAAAGCCTTTTCCGGTGTTAAGACGAGATAGCCAAACGTCGGTGGTCCTCGCTATCTTGAGACAGAATTCTAATCGGCACCTCCAAACAGCATTGGTTTTATTTCCAAATACTCATTTCTTGAGCGTACAATGGTCAAGAAATTAACCTTTCCAATTACAAGAGCATGTACATAACGGTTCCAGAAGACATCACACCAGTCATGGACGTAAACAAATCATAACATACATAAAGAAGAGAATTCCAGAGAATATGACCGGACAAAGAAACTGTAATAATTAGAGAAACCAAATGTAACGAACCATCGCCACGTGGTAAAATATAGGTTAGTATGCTCATCTGCAAACGTTTATTCTAAACAACATCCAGTTTTGTTTCTAGTTACATTTATAAGATACTTTATATTCTCCAACGGGCGGATGGTTATAACACTTTCAGGTTAATCCATCACACTGACTTATGTTTAGAATTTCATTTTGCATTTCCTTTTACAAACAACGGACTGTCTTCGTTGCCAGTCAAACACAAAGAGTGTAGCGTTCTAAAATTATCGCTACCTGATATTTAAATAAGGCGCGCATTTCCCCGCTAGTTTGCATTTTATGCAACATGACAAACAACTTGACCCGCGCGAAAAGAGAGTCTAACGATGGCGGCTAAAGTAAAAGCAGTGAACCTGCGTTATTAACTTCTGTTAACAAATTTACCTAACGTTTTTTATGTTGATATGTTACGTTACGTGAATTCCATACCTAATTTGATCGTGAAGAGGAATAAAAACTGTTTCCAAAAATCGAGAAGCATTACGGTACGTTTTCGTTCCGTTTGAGTTTTCTACGTATCAACCGATGCGATGGCCGATGGGAATTATGTATCTAAAGCATAATTAAATTTATTGGAGTCAAGTTGTTGGATGGATGATTTCATCAACATTGCATAAATACCGTTTCGAGAAGTACTAATAGATCAGCTGAGGAATTTAACTATTTTTATATTAATATTATTACGAAATCCTTAGAGGTATTGATAAAAATAACAATGTCCGTGCTTTAAATTATATAAACCATAAATATTGACTTATTAAACAAATACAAACACTATAAAAAAACCACCCCTACATTAATAAAATCTCTAAAAACAATTTATTATTTAAATTTAGTGAAAAACAAAAATCACATAAACATATCTGGAATGTCGCTAAAAAATTTTTAAACAAATATAATAACTTATCTGAAATTAAAAAGATACAAAATATTGGGAGAGAACTAATTGATCCGTTACATATTGCCAATGCATTCAACAATTTCTTTACTGATATTGGACCAAATTTAAAAGCTAGTTTTAACAATAATGATTTAACACATTCATCGGAAGTTGTACATTCGAAGACATTGTATATTTTCCCAATATCAGGAACTGAAAGATATAACGTTATTAAGTCGTTGAAAAATAAATCTCAGGTAAACATTAGTTACGATATAAACACTTTAATTGTTGACATAATTAGTGCACCTTTATGTAGCATATCAATAGTGTTTGTTAGAGGGACAGTTCCCTCGAGTTTTAAAGAAAGCAGTAATTATTCCTATTTTCAAAGAAGGTAATAAGTATAATCCGAGTAAATATAGACCTATATTAATTCTTTCAAACTTATCAAAAATACTTAAATCGACTCATGTCTTTTTTTACAAAAATATAATATAATAAATAGCAATCAGTACGGATTCCGTCCAAAATGTTCTACTAAAACGCTTTAACAAACCTAATTAAAAATATTTACCATTCTTTAGATTCTTCAAAAGTTTGTGTAGCTATCTTCCTTGACCTGACTAAGGCTTTTGATACAGTCAATCACAATTTACTACTAGCAAAACTTGAACGAATAGGATGTAGAGGTAAATCACTAAAACTTTTCCAAAGTTACTTGAATGATAGAGTACAAACGTTCAAATTTTCAGTCAGGAACGATTAATCTATTGTGGTATTCTACAAGGACTATAATAGTCTGTATACTATTGGCGCGGAGTAATAAATCATAATTGCTTGAAATAATTCTTTATTTTCTTGTGAAAGCGGTACTTCTACGGTTAAGTAAAAACCAATAAATTCTACCCAAAATACGATCATTGTGCCGCTCTTGCAGCATATCGACCCATCTAGGGTCTGAGAACAATGGTTTAATCTATGAAAACACGTTGCTATCAGCCCAGGTACTGACGAAACGAGAATCATAGCCGTAGATGTGGATATTATACCAAGATACAAAAATAATGGTATATAATACGTAAGAAGTAAAATTTGTAATGTGATCTACTATACAAATAAAATAAATAACATATAACCACATAATAATTCATATCAAGGTAGATTTTACTATTATAATATATTTACCTACTAAAAATATGATTTTCCAAACGTATCAGGTACCTACGCCACTGCAATACGGGAGATTCGATAATTCTAACAGGTTTATTACTCCGCGCCAATAGTATACTGAGTATATACTTAGACCTATTTTATTTTTAATTTACATTAATAGTATGTTTGAAATAAAACTAAATTCACAGCTAATTGCTTATGCCGACGATACGGTACTGTTTTTTGCAGACGAATTATGGAAGCTAGTAAAAAAAAAAATAATATCTGATTCAAACATAATAAAAACTAATTTAAATAATAATAAACTACTATTGAATACAAAATATCCTGTTTTGTTACCTTTTCTCTTAATATAACTACCCAACCTGATATTAAATCTATAACTTCGTAATAACAACTGTATAGAAAACTTGCTCTAATAAAATTTTTAAAACCAAAACCGTTGAATACTTACGTATAACAGTTGACCAGCACGTCCCATAGAATTAAATTTTGTAGAAGACTTAGGAAAACAATTTATTTATTTAAAAAGACTTAGAGCTATCTTCAACTGCAGCCAACTTAAGATGTTCTATTATGGGCTGATAAAATCTATCATTTCGTATAATATTCTCAACTGGGGAGATACTTTACATTTTGAAATTATTCAAAAATTTTCCTTAAAGTCATGTACAATAAACCAATGGATTATCCTGCGAACACATTATTCCACTTAACAGGCATGCTATCGGTGAAACATTTGTATTGTAGGAAAATTATAAAATGTATTATGAAGGATTTGACCTTACTGGAGTTTTCAAATCATCTTTACAACACTAGATTCTCCACAAATCTCAGAGCTAAACCCATGAAACAACTAAAAAGTCACTCCGAACATTATTTTCAGTCTCACAGCAATAAAGTATTTAATGAATTTAATATGTTTTTAATTTAGAATAATATAAATTACAGCGATTCTAATCAAATCAAAATTTTACAACAATGGTTAGCTTTACTATCGATAGAAAATATCACACAATTACTTTCTAAATAAATTGTTTTTTAGATATGTGAATTATAGGTATCAAATAAATTTGTTATTACCCGTCTAGATATACTGGACGGCTTACCTTTATCCCATAACAGTCTACTACTTTTATTTTTATTAAATTTGTATAATATTTAATTTATTGTTTATGATAGACATTTTTGAAATGAATAAAGGAATTTGATTTGATTTGATTTATGGAGTGTTTTTCGAATGGACGGATATTAAGTTTTATTATATTGTTATTTTATTATCTATTATTTGGACGCTAAGAGCACATAAACATATATTACTTACTTACTAATATAGGTGTTCTCCAAGGATCCACCGTGGGGCCGTTTTTAATTCTGATCTATACAACTGTAACTAAAAAAAGTCGGCACAAGTGCCCACATGAATAAACAAAATATTGACTATTATCAGATTCTTCCTACTGGTAATTGTGCAACTAAGCAAATGATTGTGCGGTTTACAAAACGAAATGTCTCAGAAATAAGGTTTTTCACAACAAAAAACTGTTGCGGGGTTCTGGTATTTCAATCTATGAAGACCTCTCCAAAACTAAAGCAAATTTACTAAAAACTACTAAGCAAACACTCCAAGTAGAAAATAAACACATTTGGACAAATGGTGGAAATATTTTTGTCAAATACAAGAGTAAAGTTGAAAAAATAGTCAGTGAGAAAAATCTTAATGTTTTATGCAATTAATCACGAACTGAGGTATTCATTTATTTGAACGTAAGTA
Organism: Abscondita cerata; assembly: GCA_030710515.1. NCBI lineage: Eukaryota > Metazoa > Arthropoda > Insecta > Coleoptera > Lampyridae > Abscondita > Abscondita cerata. The sequence continues at coordinate 16,109 of JALBCR010000918.1, read as the reverse complement.
CCACTATTGTTTCTAATTAACTTTCATGAATCCATTTTTTACGTTATGTAATTGCATATCCACAATATTAATAACTTTTTAATATTATATGTTATTGAAAATCGTGTGGATTATTTATTATTATCTTTATTTACATTTAGCATGTAATCTTCTAATCTGTATTATAAGCACATAGGATATGTACAATTAAGTAATACACTTGATTTTTAGTTATTAATTAACTGTATGTATCTTTATTTAGTAGCTAAGAACTTCATTTATCTGTAGTATATAGTAGATTTTTGTATTTACTTTTATTATGTTTAGTTTTTTCTACCACGAGTGTTGCGGCAAAGTGACTGCATTTTATTTGCATACTGACTTACACATTTCTTTTCTTTTTGCTTTGTGATCGTGAACTCATATAGTATACGTATATTTTTACTATTCTTTCTAATTGTTAGATGAACTAATACATTAGAGATATAAATTATATTCTTTTGATACGCGAGAGATAAATATTTACTTGGTGATGAATTAAATCTGAGTAAACTTAAAACAAAATTTACAATTCTCTACCAAAATATTAGAAACGCAATTAAGAACTTCGATGAACTAAAGGTGATACTAAATGAACATAATTGCATGTATGATGGTACTGTCTTTACTGAGATGTTTGTCATTGAAAATAAGAACTTATTTAATATCGATCACTACTCTTATACAGGGTGGTCCGAATTGATTGTAGAAAACTTAAAGGGTGGAAAGTACATCAAAAAGTGTCGTATAAACTATGTACTAAAAGTGCCTCCGAGGGGAGCTTAGCGACCCCTAAGGTGCTTCACAAAAAAGTTATTCAAATGAAATTTAGTGGGCATGTTCAGCATTTCGAAGTAAACTCGGCATAATAAGAATGCTATAAAATTTTCTCATCTTCGTTCTCTCCCTATTACTAGTAAAAAAAACAATTAGAATTTTCCTTTTAACTCTTGTATGTGAAAAAGAAATCGTCGACATAATTTGCTGTTGGAGCTGACAATATAAACAATGACGTACTTAAAGAGTTTGGTTCATTAATTGCACAACTACTTGCCCATTTAGTAAATCAAATTTTAATAAACGGCGCAGACGAGTTGAAAATTGCAATTTTCATACCTATATATAAAAGGGGTTTTAAACACGACATGAAGAATCATAGACATTATCTCTCTTATTATTAGTTTAATAGCCAAAACAGTCAAAAAAGCAATGAAAGTGCGAAAATATCTTTAATACATATGAATTAATTTCCAAAAAACAATTTGGTTTTAGAGAAGCTTTCTCTACTGTTGATGTTTAACTAGGGACTTATATGACTCCATTGACAACAGTAAACCAGCAATAAGTAATTTTCTAGGCATATCCAAGGCTTTTCGACACTATAAACTATGTCCAATTGACAGAAACTTTTGGGAAGGTATGTAAAAGAGGTATATAAGAGGTAACTTAATGTCCAGCAATTTAACTAACAGAACTCCAGTAGTAAAGATAAATAATCCATTTAGTTCCAAAATTACATTAATCTTTGGTGTACCACAGAGCACTACTCGGGCCGATTTTCTTTATAATCTACATAAATAATATTTATGATCAAAGAGAAAACCTTAAGCTTCGCGGATGACATTGCAATTCCTTGTACTGCTGACAGCTGGAATGAACTAAAAGAATTATGTGAAAACGACTTAGAACCTGTGTTATATCTGTCTATTTATTATAAATTTACTATAAACATAGATAAAAGATGTGCATTTTCTATTAAAAAGGTTGATCTACCAGAACATAGTAATTTAGAAGTTATAGCGCACTCATTAGTTTTAAATATGATAGTAGAGAGACCAGTAACTGAAAATCTGTATTCTATAGGCATTTAAAGACTAAAAACTAAAACCTGGCCAAATCGATAGCTTTTAAAAAAGTAAACTTCCAAAAAAAAGTGCATTTAGTTGAAGCTACGATATTTCTTTTGTCAATATTTTACAATGTTTTCTGTAGCCGTTTGGTGGTAAAAAAATAAACTGTTTCCATAAAAGCATTGCTTCTTATAGAAAATGCAAATTTTAATTTGATTAATTTGCTTTTATGCTTCTCATTTCATTACTCGTAAACTAAGGAACAAATAAGAAAAAGTATTATTTACAAATTAAAGAGTGAGGTTTTTGATACCGACGGTGCTTTTAAAAATATTTTTAGTAAAATCTTCAAGTGATTTGAGATGTGAACGTCGATTATGTTCCGCACCGTACTGTTCCCCGCGCCTGAGCGTTATCTTAATGCGGAGCTTTCCGTTTTTATTTATTAAACGCGTTTTTTTACATTCTCGCAAAGAAAATGTATTGTAATAAAAAATTTTAAAAAGCATTATTTGAATCAAAAAGGATCTCTCTTTAATTTGTAAAGAATATTCTTTTTTTATTCGATCCTTAGTTTACGAGTAATGGAGTGAGAAACCTAAAAACACGGTATATTATTTAAATTCTCGCGGGCGTCAAACAAAGATATAGGCGTTTAAAATTTGCATATCCCATAAGAAGCAATGCTTTTATATAAATAGTTTATTTTTTTACGACCAAGCGGCTACAAAGAACATCATCAAATTTTTACCAAAGAAATATCTCAGCTTCAGCTATTTAATGTATTACATAACTCAAAAATTTTAAATAGCGTTTATTTGCACAAGACAATTTTTGGACAACTTTTTAGGAAGTTTATTTTTATAAAAGCTATCGATTTGGCCAGGTTTTAGCTTTTAGTCTTTAATTGCCTACAGTCAATTTTGAAGGAACTTTAGGGCGCGTGAGAACTCTACTATAATGTTGAAAATTGAAGTTTAATACTTAGATGCTTGATTCTTATTTGAACTGGGGAAAACACATTATTAATGTAGTATGCAACATAAGGCCTCTTTATATTAATTCAAATACATGCAAAAACTGTTGGATATCACTCTCGTTGTCGCATCGCGGTTTCAGTACGTCATCCTAGTGTGGGGTTCGACACATTCAACACATCCAAAAATAACAAAACATTTTTTTAATTTTTTTTTCCAAATAACTTGACTTAACCTACTGCAGATCTCTGTAAAGATACCAAACTATGTTCCTTAAGTGTTTTAGGATATTTTCACTATCCAAACACTTCACAATGTGTACTAAAAACGTTTTGCGTAATAATTTCTAAAATTTAACCAAACATATTAAAAATATTTAAAAACCTTACATAAAATTTATAAACCACAATTATTCTACTAGAAGCAGCGTCAGGAAAGGTGTAATTCTCCCAAAACCAAAAAATATGTAAGTATCAGATCAGTAGAGTACATGTCAAAAACTAATTATAATTACTTAACTAAAATATATAGAAAATATTTATTAGACATAAATTCCGCCATGCTATTTAGAGAAATGAAATGGTTTTTATTACATTTTTTTAAATTAAATAGAGACGCGTTGCATTTGCTATAGTAATTAAAATTCTTTGTTATTATTTTTTATTACTTTTACACAATCAAAACAAATATATGATGTCGACACGATGTAAAAGGATATAAAGTCTATGTGAGAGCCCCGCACAATTTTAATTTAGTTTAAGGGCTTTCTCTCTTCTCTCTTCTCTCTTTTTTTTATTACTGTTTCATTTATTATTATTATTTATTATTGTATTATATTATTATTATAAGTAATAAGAAAACTAAATTTGTTTTTAATTTGTAATTTATGATCAATAACCAATCAATCAATAAATTTTTATTATTATTATTATTATTATTATTATCTGCAAATGTTGTGCAGTTTGTAGATGATACTTATTCAGATCGGTAAAATTTAAAAACTGTCACAAATGTGTCTCAATAGTTTTTAATCAATCAGTTATATCTAAATAAAGATAAATCAGGAGAAATAGTTTTTACTTTGAAAATGAAGAATATGTCAAGAATATGGGTATGTAAATCCATTACTTAAATGTCATCTTATGCATACAGTTAAATAATGATATAAATTAAGTAGTAATATATTCTAATAAAAAATCTATCACAATACGTAAGTATTTCAAAACTACGACTGCATAATACGCATTCTTTAGTCACATGAATTATGTGTAGGGCCAATATACATATGTGAAGGGAATTTTCTCTCTGCAGCGTCGAGTTGTAAGAATTTTAGGAAACTTAAACTATTGTGATAATTTAACTTTTCAATACCTCAATTTGTTACCATACTAATAAAAAAACTTAAAGTTAAATTTAAAACTTTAGAACCTATAACTACTTTATTGGCGGGTTAAGATTACACCTTATATTATATATCTTCACACACTTTCTGTCAACCTTTGAGGATTACATCACAAAGTATAATGTTGATTGTAATTTTTTTGTTTTGTTTGAGAGATTTCAATATTGACTATTTAAATAATTTAAATGTTCATAATACTTTGTTCTTTTCTCTTCTACACTCTTTTCAATTTAAACAAATTATAAATAAACCGACTCGTATTACTCTATCTAGTTCTACTCTTTTAGACTATATAATTACAAATGATAAGACGGAAATCGAGCCAAGCGATGTAGTTGTGTACACTAATGAAATTTAAAACTTGGACACCACAATTTCTGTAAACAAAAGTTTGCACATTGTGAAGCGGGCTTAAGGGTATCATTTACAATTCTAACAGCAGGTAGTCTTAGCAGGGGTTATCTTATAGAAGGACTGTAGAATGAATCATTACACTAAGCACGTTTTAGAAAATAGGTAATTTACGTTGCTTACTTAATTTTTTTCTTTAAAGAATATATTTAAAGGTATCGCTAATTAAACACCATAGCTCGATTAATTATCGAATCAAAATTTTGTTTAGGAAATGTTTACAAAATAAAAATAAAACACAAACAGGAAGACCTGTGTAGCACAAAGGAACAAATAAATACACCGAAGTATAAAATCGATCTATTGGAACAAGAGAGCATACGAGAACTGTATAAAACAAGATTGAAACAAAAATTGGATGGTACATTTAAACCTGACAACGGAGATGACCTTTACCAACATATTATAACAGCTATTACGGGAGCAGCACAAGAAGTACTAGGGAAAGTAGAAACTGACAAAAAACGGAATCAAAATAATATAGCATGGAATGATGAGCTAGAAAAACAAAAGGAACTTAAACACAAACTATATAAAAAATGTATTACATCAAACTCTCAACAAGACAGAGAAAATTACAAACGGGAACTAGCAACATTTAAAAGATTAAGCTTAGAAGAAAAAAACAGAAGCTGGGACAAAAAATGCTTAAAAATCGATATGTATTTAGGAGGAACAAGATCATCCGAAGCGTGGAAATTTATAAAACCATTAAGAACTGAGAACACACAAAGATCAACATTATCCTTAATTAGTATAAAAGAATGGGAAGATCACTTCAAGAAAGAACTAACAGAAGATAGACAAGAATATTTAATACAATCTCCGGTGGCGTACCAGATAGAGGGTGAACCAATCGAGATGGATACGACATTAGTAAAAAAAGCAATAGACAACATGAAAAACAAAAAAGCCCTTGGGCCAGAAGGTATACCAGCCGAACTACTTAAATGTAACTTAGAAAAATTAATAATAATGTTGTCGTATCTTTTTGAAGATATGTGAATGGAGAATGTGTCTCCGAAAATTGGAAGATTAGATAGATAACACCAGTTTATAAGAAAGTACAAAAGAACAAATGTGAGAACTATAGATGCATAACCGTAACCAGTACATTTAGTCGAATATATGGAAAAGTATTAAAATATTTAATAGAAGAAGATTACAATACCTCCGAGATTGATCAGCAAGCAGGATTTAGAGCAGGCCGTTTTTGCATGGATAACATCTTCTCTATAACACAAATAGTAGAGTAGAAACTGGCAACAGCAAGAGAAGTCGATTTAATCCGTAAACTATGGGAAATACTAGAAAAATCAGTAATAAATAGCACAGTAATTCAAGCCATACAACAACTATATAAAAACTCGATGTCTACAGTAAAAATCGGCAATAGACTCTCAAAAACGTTTGAGGTGACAAAAGGACTTAGGCAAGGCTGCTCGATATCGCCAACTCTATTTAATATCTACCTCAACTATGCTTTACAACAATGGAGAAACAAATGCCGTGGAATGGAAATCCAGTTGACTGATGACACATCTCTATCCTATGGAACAGACGTGTATCGAAAGAGAGAAAAAAAAACAAATATTCAATTCCGTATTCAAAAGCATAACGTTATACGGATGTGAAACATGGCAAATAAATAAAGGTATAGAAAACAAACTACATGCACTAGAAATGGACTTCTGGCGACGATCAGCTGGGATATCACGCTTAGATAGAGTAAGAAATGAAAGAATAAAAGAGATTATAGATGTCAAAGATTTAATTACGGAGGATATAAAACAAAGACAGTTATGCTGGGCACGTACAATAGATGGGAGAGGAAAGAATACCAAAACAAGTCATACACTGGTCTCCAAAAGAAAATAGAAAAAAGGGAAGACCAAGGATCACGTGGATAAGTGGTATTAAAAAATTCATGTCGGAGAGAAACTTAACACCGAACAATTGGAATGACCGAAAAAGGTGGCAAAGGGAAACCGTAGGGCGTAGAAGAACGCTATAAAGCGGATATACAGGGTGTTTCATTAATCAGTACAGAAAATAAAAATGGAGATTCCTTGCAAAATTTAAAGGGGGTTTAATATAAAAAATTTCATTAAAGCCTCCCTGAAGAGTTAGACAATCTATAGCAATGCTAGGTAGCGTTAACGGAAATTTGTTCAAAGAATAAGAGCCTGTATTCAAGAAAATGGTGCCCATTTTGAACACTCTCTGAAATAATATTGTTAATTTAAATTAAAAATGATAGTTAATAATAATATTGTTATTTATGTCAAACTTGCATACGCAACTTATTAATTAAAAATTCAGCAAGTTCGCTTAATTTATTTTTTTGGTGAAAAAAGTATTGAGTTTACGTGAAATTTTTAAGAGACAAAAAGTTTTTAATTGAATTGGCCCTCCAAAATCTGAATTTTAAAATTGAAAAAAAAAATTAGTTAATAAGTTCTGGTAAAAAACTCTAAGGGGTAGTAAGACTCATCCCTTGCAGAGAACAAGGGTGAATAAAATTATGAAATTATGGAGGCTTCTTGAGTATTAGTATTTGAATGTTTAGATTTATTTTTTATTTCAAGTCATTTCAGAAAAAATCGATTAATGTGATTTTTTTACACATCTTTAAGGGGCTGTAACTCTTCAGGGGAGGCTTTAAGAAAATTTTTTTTATGTTAAACCCCATTTAAATTTTGCAAGGAATCTCCAGTTTCATTTTCTGTACTGATTAATGAAACACCATGTATATACAATATGCCCCCCTAAGTTGGAATCATATGAAAAACTTTTTTATTATTAATTTTAGGAAAAAAGTTATTCTTCATTAAAAGTTCTGCAAGTTCTAAAATCTAAAATACAATCATCAAATATTAATTTTTTTCAGTCGTATATAAGGTTTTTCAAAAATATGAATTTTACTCAAGAGTAAAGTACCTTTAAATTTAACAATATCGGAAAATGTTATTAAAAAAAGTTGAGCAGAATTAAAAACTACGTTAAAATATGCAATTACAACCATTTACATTGATAAAATTATTTATTTATTGAACATTTTTGAAAAATTAAAGTTCAACACCCTGTAGAAATAAAATGACTCACAACATCGTAAAAGTATATTATAATATTTTAGTCAAATTATCAAGCTGCACAACATACCAAAAAACCAGAAGAATTGAACTAAAATTATTTTCCGATTAAAATTGTAAAATTCATTAAATAATGTGATTTAGAAATTATTGTTATCAAATACCTAAATAGTTATTAACAAACTAAAACATACTAGAATAAAAAAAATCTGACCATAGGTTTTTGAGTTATTATTGATCTGCTCCTTATTTTCAGCACCACACTGTATATCGGTAATGCACTGATCCACACAGCCGGTATTAATGCAGTATTATTGCCTCATAAAAAAAATCCAAATACCCAATTTTCGTTTTTCTAGACCATTAACTGCAGTTTTTATCTATCTTTTAATTTATGACATCTTCAACTTTAACACCCTGTAGCAGCTAAACAGCTCATCAAACTGCGGTAGAATTTATAAGACACATAAAAATGGTAGCGTTATTAACTGATAAAGAGAAAATAAAAATTGTTTTGATTGTGGGAGATAACTATAAAACGCTATGATCTATGAAGCAGCAAATATTTTCAATAATAGGCATCCCAATAAAAATATTAGTTATTCAACTGTTACGAAAATGGTAAGTAAATTTAGGAGAACTGGAAGTATTAAAAAAAATTTCAATGGAAAACGTCGAAAACTGGTTGCTGATGAGAATATCCAGTTTGATGTAATGCTGTCTGTTGTAGAAAATTCAAAATTGTCATTGCGCAAAAGAAACTCGTTGATGCAACAAAATTTAAGTAAAAATACAGTGGCAAGAATTTTAAAATTTAATAAATACAAACGATTCAAACCCAAAATCGTACACTCATTAAAAGAAAGGGGTGATGATAGGCGAGTTGATTTTTGCTCTCTCATCCAAGGAGAGTTAGAGGAGAACCCATTTTTTGCGAGGCATATGATGAGGCGACATTTTCCTTAAATGGAACTGTCTCGTCGCAACATTGTCGCTGGTGGTCTTAGGAAAATCCAAATTATGTAATAAAGTCTCAGGACCAATATTCGTTTAAGACGAACGTGTGGTGTGGCATTTATAAGAATAGATTAATAGAATCTTTCTTTTTTCGCGAACCTATGAATGCCGAAAGTTATTTACAGTTTTTACATACTCGTATCGATGAATTCATGGACGAACTATCCTTACAAGAACGTCAATGTATTTGGTACCAACAAGACGGTGCCGCATGCCACAGTACATTAAAATAATGTTAGACACTATCTTGAAAATTTGTTCCATGGAAAAGTTATTCACAGATATTCTGATCTCTTTTGGCCTGCTGGATTTCTTGGCTTAACCCCTCTTGATTACTTTTTATGGGGTTACCTGAAACAAAAAGTTTACCAGAAAGGGCCGTTTCAAAATGTTGACCACTTAGAGAGGATAATTTTAGAAACATGTCAAGAAATTTCTCCACAAATGATAAAGAATGTATTACGTGAATTTGCCGATGGAACGATTAAGTGTATTGAACAAGAGGGTGGATATGTGGAAGCATTAGTGGAATGAGTGAAAATTAATTTTGTTCGTTTCAATTATTAATATGATGTTATAGTATTTGAATGTATTTGATTATTTGCAAAATAAATGAATATTTATTACACGTTCAAATTGCTAAATTATTAGAAAACATCGAGAAACTACAAAGTTATCATGTGTTTCGTAATCACAAGAGATAAATGTTGATTCAAAATAGAAATATTATTAAAAAATAAAATAACCTTAATTTGTAATGTAAATGGATGTAATTGCATATTTAAACGTAGTTTTTATTTCTGATCAACTTTTTTTGATAACATTTTCCGATATTGTTAAATTTAAAAGTACTTTACTCTTGAGTAAAATTCATATTTTTTGACAAATCTCGTATACGACTGAAAAAATTTGATATTTGATGACTGTATTTTAGATTTTAGAATGCAAAACTTTTTATAAAGAATAACTTTTTTTCCTAAAATTAATAATAAAAAGTTTTTCATACGATTCCAACTTAGGGGGACATATTTAAACGATAACTTTTTCGACATCTAGTGTCAACTCGTGAAAGCGTTCACGTACGTAAATGTAATGTGATGATCTAACTGAATGGTAACCCGTTGTTCACATGTATTTCATGTATGTGTTTTAATAAATTTAAATTATTATAATTATTATTTTATTTTTATTATTATTATTATTATTATCTTTCATTGCATTGTACCATATATATATGTATACTTCATAATTTAATTGTGTATCTTCTATAAACCCGGTTTGATGGTTTCTGGTAATGCAAATAATAATAAAAATTTTTAAAAATAATTTGTGCCCTATCCATTAAAGTTTATGTAAATTTATGTAAATCAGTTAGAATAACAACAATTTCAAACGATTAAATGCAAAAAAAGTTATAAAACTTTCACTTGCAATAGCTGATGTCTCATACTTCTTAATTTTTGTGAAAATATTGTTGAATAAATGTGTTGTGAATACTAAATCTCAATAACTAATTATCGGATAAAAAATGTTTATAAATAGAACTGGTGTAAATTTCAATCAGAAACAGCTTTAAAAAAATAAGCATCGAAATATTTATGAGAATATTACTAAAAAACTTTTGGCTTGACTTTTTTCAAAATGCAAGTAAATTCTAGGTATTGTATAAAAATCAAATACCAAGTTTGATCAAAAAAAGTATTACCTTATAGGAACGAGCAACTAAAACAAGAGATTAACAAAAGTAAAATAAAAGTAAAAAATTTAATTTTTTTTAAACAAAATAAAAACTAACAGCCAAGCCTTATAAATTATAACATACTTATTTGATTAAGTTAATCATTATATGTGGACATTGAACCTTTCTTTATTGCAAATAATTAAATGAATAATAAGTATAATTTTTCATGTAATATTATCAGTTTTTGAATGGTTCCCAGTATGAGGTAAACTAAAAATAAGAGAACTTTTTTTAAAGAGTGACTTTTTCGTTATTTAGTTTGTATTTTTGAAAAATAAATAAATAAGTGTTGATTAGTTCAGTATCTCGATAGAAGATTTTTTTAAGTATTTGTCATAAAAAAATTGTAACGCTCTAAATGCAAGCAAAGGTAAATTAAATGTTTATTAACATACCAAGGGAACTTATGTTATATGTATAGTAGGGTATGTGAACGGGACATTTGTAGAGCAACGCGAGTGTTTTTTTGCAATTTTTTTTTTACTTACAGAACGAACATATAAGAACTACGTAAAAAAACGCATTAAAATATATACGCAGAAGTCAACGTCTCAGAGTAAATATGATTAGGTTTTTAGCTTTTAAAAATTATAAAGCTTTTAAATAGTAATAAGAAATTTCAAATTACAAGAAAAAATTAAAATCATATTGATCTCTTAGAACCACTTGCAGCTGCCATAACTTAATCTTTGGTTTTTTATAGGGGAGCCGGCGAATGCGATTGTTGCAGTTCAAGGCTTTGTGGCTAAACTACCCTGTGATATAACACCCACATTTTCAGACGACAAGTTACACATTGTTATCTGGAATAAAGAAGACAACGAGGGCAGGTTGATACCAATATATACGTAAGTTTCCTAAATAACTTTAACGTTTCTCGAAGAAATTGTGAAATTTACATCTTTTGGCAAGCGTTGAGCTAGACGCTTATTCGGAATTTTATAATCTCGTTTAGGTGTTATGTAGACAATCACTTTTTTATAAATGACAGTAGATTTAATTTGTAAAATTAATTGTTTCCTTAGATTTGATTCTCGACAAACTTCGCACTTAGATCATGCTAAACATTGGTCTGATGAATCTCTTCTAGAAGGTCGTGTACATTTTCGTTATGAGGATGGACCAGCTATGTTGACAATAAGTAATGTTCTTCATAAAGATGAAGGATTTTACAACTGCAGGGTCGACTTTAAGCGCTCGCCAACTCGTAATACAAGATTAAACCTAACTGTTATAAGTAATAATGTTCAACATTATTATTGTTGTTTAAATTATTATTATTGCAGTCCCTCCTACAAGCTTAACAGTTTTAAATGAAAAAGGTTTAAGAGTAAGTAATTATGAACTTGGGCCGTACGCCGAAGGGGATGTAATTACACTTACATGTATTGCCGCAGGCGGTAAATAGAAATCAACACATTTTTGTTCAATCAAAATTGATTGCTTATTAAATTTTAGGTCTACCTATCCCTAATGTTACTTGGTGGCAAGAAAATACTCTTTTAGATGATATCAGAGAAGATTTATCAAATAATACAGTGCGAAATATCCTTCATATGGAAAAACTACAAAGAAAACATTTTCACACAATATTAACTTGTCAAGCTTCTAACAATGGCATTGTTGCTCCAATTTCTACCTCAATGCGTCTCGATTTAAATTGTAAGTTTCTACATCTTCTAATCGTAAAAATAATAAATTTAAAAGTGGAAAAAAATTGGAGATGGTTACACTTATTTTTACATCTTGAAATATGAAACCGAAATTTTCCTCTCCATTACTTTTAAATTATATAAAATGTAGAGCTTTCAGTTGTTTTACGTTTTGAGTAACTGTCGGCTGAGAAACAATTTGTTTTTTTAAATTACAATTTTGTTTGTAACGTAATATTATTCTTAGTAAAACCAGTACCAATTACGTGCAACTCTAACAATAAATTAACTTAATTTTATTAACATAGATCGAAATTTAGAAAAAAAAATCGAGAACAAAAGGATCATTATTCAATAATACAATACTGCTATACGTACTTAACATAAAACAAAATACTTTTGTCTTTAAGCACCAGGAGCTTGAGGTTTTAAAAAGCACCCTACTATTAATATTAACACGTTCCACTCCCTACAGAGAATGATGGTGATTTTACTGAAGCGTTAAATTAGAGAACATTCAGAAACAGTACTCCACCTGCATATGTGAATAAATCAATCGTGATTATTGTTTGCTGCGTTAAATAACGGTTCTACATTGTGTTTCAACAAATTAGTGTACAATACAATTGAAATAAAAATTTAAACCAATTACTTTAATATATATAATTTTCTCAATAATTTTTTATTCAAGTACCTATTTAGAATTTAAAAAATAAGTAATAGCAAAATTAACGCAGCTACAATAACCGTACAAAAATAAATTAATGTGACGTATTAAGAATTGATTTACCGAATAATCAACTACCTACTAATTAATTGCTACTTAAGTATAATCTATTTGTAGTTATATACAGGGTGGTCACAATTGGTTCGTTTTGGTAATTCCTGGTTATAGCAAAATTAACTGACATGTCATAAGCTCGATTTGTGACAAATATTTAATGGAAAGAATTGCTTACATTATCTTCACTGACAATAGAGATACAGGGAGTTTTTAAATATTCCGTCATGTTGAAAATTGCCCTTATTTTTTTTTTTTGTAAAATGAATATTCAAACTTTGTAAACATTATTGAGGTACTTTTTAAAAGCAATCTAGTGACACAATCAGATTTTTTTCTATAGTCACCCATTTGATAAGAAATAACAAAATTTAATTTTTTTAAATTGAAGTCATGGCTGGTTATAATTTTAATATTATGTCCTTGTTTAGGCTTTTTTAAACATCTAAAGTTGTAGTTATTTATTTCCAAAAATAGCATTATTGAATATTTTTACTTCGAAGAGGGTTTTGTCTACACATTTTTTTATTAATTGTTATAATTTAATACCATACATTTGTTTAAAAGTCAAACCAAGTTCATTTATTTAGATCTTTAAAAAAGATAATAATAATACAAAACTTTACTAAAAGATATTTAGCAAAGGTGTTCAAACAGAGCACTGAGCACTCATATATTATTTCCCTATATACCATGGCGGTTTTGTGGAATAGTTACGTGTGGATTTTCAGATCATCAATTATAAGAATGATACTTGTTAAATATTTCTGAAATATCTACTATGGCTTCGTCATTTAATGAAAAACTTATATCTTCTCTCCGTTTTTCAACAAACCACTGACAGAATCTTTATCTTCTAGGGGAGTCTCCTTCATGAAGTTGATGAATCCTTCTTGTTTTGAAGGGCTTTAATTTATGTTTTGCAAATGTTTTCAACACACTCGTTGTTGGAACATCTGTTACACGAGATAATGTTGGACAGGAGGTGTTAGAATGATCTATTACCCCTCGAATTACGTTCAACTATTGTATTTTATTTTTCGTTTATATTATAATGTTTTGTTGTTGGCTTTTGTAAGTTTCCATATGTTATTAAATTGCTTTTTAATGTTCAAAGCATTCTATTGTGTGGTCGGCGCTTCAAAATAAAGAAAAAAGTTTGGAATTACGTAAGGGCTTTAAAAATAGTGGAATTAGTAGACACATGGATGGACAGAATGGATAGAAAGTGTACCGAAGAAGATTGAATGCAAAATGCAATATTTCTAAAGATTAAGTACAAGAGGCAGAGCCTTAATGAGGAATAGTAACATAGACAAGGAAAGAGTACAACAAAAGAAACAGGAGAAACATGAGTATATGAAAAGAGTAATTTTATTTATGGTACATTTTAAATATTGTATTGTGATGTAAGTGTTATATATGGTGCCCCAGAAGATCAGTATAAACCTGTACAGTGTGGTGACAAAACCGTGTGCAATTGTGGATTGGTTCGCCTTGGCAAAGCATTTACTTCAAGGTTTAGGAAAACCACTAAAACCTAAACATGCCAACCCTTACCCACCGTAGTATTCACATGTAATAATATTAATTAAGTGTGTAATGTGATTGTGTTTTGTGAAATTGTGTTGTACATTTTTCCCTAATTATCCGGGAGGGTCTTGATGACCAGGTCCGGAAACCAAAGTGGTGATTCTCAGGAACAACATGTTTTTCTTGTTGTCCATGGAGTACTGTAAGGTACTGATCACCTTCCATATTTTATATTTGCACCAAAAACCCCTAAAAAACATACACGAGAAAAAAAAAACTCTAAAGAAAATTGACGTACGTTTTGACGTTTAATTCCGGAAACCAAAGTGGTGATTCTCAGGAACAACATGTTTTTCTTGTTGACCATGGAGTACTGTAAATGAAATGTAATGAAAACCAGGGTAAAAACTAAAAAGGGATGACGTTTGTAATAATAATAGTGTACGGTAAACAAATGGGAACTACAAAAAAAATAAAGCAAATGTTAAAGAAAAAAATCAAAACAATTATAGGGGGTGATTTTAATGCTAGTAAATTAAATAAGTGGAATAATGATAGTTGTAAAGGCTAAAAAGGAGATGGATGGACAAAAATTAACCGACAAAGAATAATATTGATAAATTTATATGAATAAAAGTAAATGGACTCTAACAAATAGAAACATGGGAGAATGTGAATGGAAAAGATGAGAATCATATTGGACCACGTGATAGTAAATGACGAGATACTAAAAAGAAACCGATGAGTTGAATATAGTAAAAAAAAAGATTCCGACCGACAACATTAATGAGGAAGAGGAAAAAAACAAAATCTAAAAATGAGGAATGGGACGAAATGAAATTTGAGCAAAAAAGTATAGAAAGATATAGATAAAAATTAGAGGAAGAGCAAGAAACATTTCGAAACGTGGAGGAGGAAATTGATGTAATGTGAAAGAAAATTAATGGCAAAGAAAACTACATGATATACAAAATAAAAAACTAAAAGTTGCAGAATAGTGAATGTAAAAAAAAAATTAAAAAATATATACATAAGAATTAGAAGAAAAGAAGTAATGAATGAGAGATAAGCATTCTAATTTATTAACAGAAGGGGGAAATTAAATTGACTGTTAAAGGGGATACATGGCGAAAATAAGAGAAGAATTATTGCAGAATGTTATTAGGGAGACACAAGGAACCAGCATATATGAGAAAAAGAAATGGAAAGATTAAAAAAAGTTCAAAAATGCAACAGAAAAATAAAAAAGATAAAACCCAAGTTGCAGATGAAACGATAGAGATGTTAAGAAAAGTATTTAGAAAGATACGGTAAGAATAAAGGAGTGACACATCCTATCCTATACATAAATGATGGGATACCAAGGACATACCAATAATATATACCTAATTTCGGAAAAAATAAAATTACGGCAAATACTGTACCTCGAAAAATTAACGCACCACTATGAAATTTTAAGATAATTTAGTTATTATGGCAAATTTATAAAAAAAAATGATTTCTGATTTTTAAAATACAGTAAAGAATGTAAACCTTTTTAATATATTCTCTATATGGTGTCTTAAGTTATTCTGGTCTAAATTATCCTAGATTTGGACGAGGGGGAGCAATACGTAACTGAACGAAGTACAATGA